>CAUEHT010000086.1:50000-650000 GCA_958510875.1 Endomychus coccineus
GTAATTTTGTTAATGAATTCCTTGAAATCCCAAGAATCTTTGATGTAAAACTCATTTTTGTAAGCTATGTTTTTTAGTATGTTGGATAAGTATTTAGCCATTTCATAAAAAGGTGATTGAATGCTGCATACTACAGGTCGCATCGGTATATTAGGTTTATGAATTTTGGGTAAACCATATATTTTTGGAGGATGAGCATTATGTATCGTTAATTGTCTATGAATGTATTTTGAAATATATTTCTTTTCAAACCATTTTTTTACTAAGTTATTATTTTTAGTTTGGTAAATATTAGTTGGGTTGTTATTTAGTTTCTTATATACTTCAGGATCATTCAACATTGTAGACATTTTATCCTCATATTCATTTGTGTCCATGATAACAGTTTTATTACCTTTATCTGCTTTTAAGATAGTGATTTGTGGGTTAGATTTGATGAATTGTTTGGTTTCTTTGAAATTTTTGATTGATTTGTTATTTTTATTATTAAATTTATTATTTTTAACTGTTTGTTTGAAATTAGTTATTGTGTTTATACATTTAGATCTTATTTCATTTGCTATTTGAGTAGGTTTTTTAGCAATTTCAGTTTCAAGTGAAGAAATTATGTTATTGATAGGTATTTGTCTTTCGTTATATAGAGTATTATTAAATTTTTCACCGAGAGCTAAAGTGTCTATTACATTTTTTGGAACATTTGTTTGAGATAAATTCATTAGCCAATTATTATCAACTATGAGATCTCTTTTGTTATTGTTATTTAATTTATTTATTTTCTCAATATTTCTATGCTTAATTTTATTAAAGTTTTTTTCAAATTTTTGAGTTTCTAATTCTAAATACGTATTGTAGATTTGGGTAGGTAGGATATTTTTTATTGTAGATTTGGTTCTGCTTATGTTATTTTCAGTTTGTTTTACATTTTTACAAGTGTCAGATATTAAGAGGTTTAATACTTTTAATTGAAACGTTTCTTTGAATTGAAGATAAGTATTATCTAAGTACTCACTATTGAAAATGATGTGATTATCATTGATTTTTAAAAATTTTGGTATTATTCTTAAACTTTTTAGTCGTAATAAGTATATTTTCCTATTTTTTTGATTGGCGAAGGTATTCATCATTTTTGAGAACGTTTTCAATAATTGGACGGTGTAGAATCCATAATCTTCTTCAATTTTCTTATAAAAAGCCATGAT
Source organism: Endomychus coccineus (assembly GCA_958510875.1). NCBI lineage: Eukaryota > Metazoa > Arthropoda > Insecta > Coleoptera > Endomychidae > Endomychus > Endomychus coccineus. The sequence goes on from CAUEHT010000086.1 coordinate 51,200, forward strand.
TATTACGATGTATGTATATTGATGTTGAGAGTAGTGTATTCTTGAAAAATAAAAAACCTATTTCTCCAGGCCAAATTATTCTTTTGTTGATATTCTTGAACCATTTGTAATATTTGTATGTTTTCTTGGTATATTGGTTCGTATATATACTGATAATGAAATAAAAATTCTGCTTTGACGTTTCGACAATGTTTATTGCCTTTATCAAAATTGTTGAATTGAATTAGTGTTTCCATGTAATTTAGAAAAGAATAGATGATTTCGATTAATGAAATGCGTCTGCAGCCGACTTGTGTTTTAAGATCCAATTAAAACTGCAGAAAACATTGGATCGGTTGTGTGTGAAAGAGTAATGTATGGCTAACTACAATTTGAAATAGATTGAATTTGATTAAATACAAGACATTCCAATATTGTACAATTATAAATATCTATGAATTATTGTATGAATTAGTTATTCTATGATAAGCATTTCAGATCTATCATAACTATTCAAGTTTAAGATAATTCTATGGAATTTAACCTCAAAATTGTTACTCTATAGTGTCATAGTTAAATAATACTTCATCTTTTTTAGGTTGAATTTTAAATAGACAAATGGAAAGTGGCACTTCAAATTAATAAAATTTTGTTAAGTTTGAATTAGATTATTGTACAGTTTCGAAAGATTGGAATCTATTTTGTCATTTACACAATTGTTCTTTTTAATTTGAATAGATTCTAATATCAAACGTTTGTTGTCGTTTGTTTCAATATTTAAAATTTTTGTATTGTTGTAGTCGAAAGTATGGTTAGTGTCTTTCACATGTTTATTGAGCGCAGTTGATGAATTTTTGGTATATTTGTGGCCATTTAATCTTTTTTCGAGGTATTGTGAAGATTGGCCAATATATACCTTTTCGCAATCTTTGCAAGGGATGGAATAAACAGTATGGGTTATTTTTTTGAAAGGTACGCTGCTTTTTAATTTTGTAAAGAGACTTTTCTGATTTAAATAAATTTAAATTTACAAAATTAAAAAGCAGCGTACCTTTCAAAAAAATAACCCATACTGTTTATTCCATCCCTTGCAAAGATTGCGAAAAGGTATATATTGGCCAATCTTCACAATACCTCGAAAAAAGATTAAATGGCCACAAATATACCAAAAATTCATCAACTGCGCTCAATAAACATGTGAAAGACACTAACCATACTTTCGACTACAACAATACAAAAATTTTAAATATTGAAACAAACGACAACAAACGTTTGATATTAGAATCTATTCAAATTAAAAAGAACAATTGTGTAAATGACAAAATAGATTCCAATCTTTCGAAACTGTACAATAATCTAATTCAAACTTAACAAAATTTTATTAATTTGAAGTGCCACTTTCCATTTGTCTATTTAAAATTCAACCTAAAAAAGATGAAGTATTATTTAACTATGACACTATAGAGTAACAATTTTGAGGTTAAATTCCATAGAATTATCTTAAACTTGAATAGTTATGATAGATCTGAAATGCTTATCATAGAATAACTAATTCATACAATAATTCATAGATATTTATAATTGTACAATATTGGAATGTCTTGTATTTAATCAAATTCAATCTATTTCAAATTGTAGTTAGCCATACATTACTCTTTCACACACAACCGATCCAATGTTTTCTGCAGTTTTAATTGGATCTTAAAACACAAGTCGGCTGCAGACGCATTTCATTAATCGAAATCATCTATTCTTTTCTAAATTACATGGAAACACTAATTCAATTCAACAATTTTGATAAAGGCAATAAACATTGTCGAAACGTCAAAGCAGAATTTTTATTTCATTATCAGTATATATACGAACCAATATACCAAGAAAACATACAAATATTACAAATGGTTCAAGAATATCAACAAAAGAATAATTTGGCCTGGAGAAATAGGTTTTTTATTTTTCAAGAATACACTACTCTCAACATCAATATACATACATCGTAATAATCATGGCTTTTTATAAGAAAATTGAAGAAGATTATGGATTCTACACCGTCCAATTATTGAAAACGTTCTCAAAAATGATGAATACCTTCGCCAATCAAAAAAATAGGAAAATATACTTATTACGACTAAAAAGTTTAAGAATAATACCAAAATTTTTAAAAATCAATGATAATCACATCATTTTCAATAGTGAGTACTTAGATAATACTTATCTTCAATTCAAAGAAACGTTTCAATTAAAAGTATTAAACCTCTTAATATCTGACACTTGTAAAAATGTAAAACAAACTGAAAATAACATAAGCAGAACCAAATCTACAATAAAAAATATCCTACCTACCCAAATCTACAATACGTATTTAGAATTAGAAACTCAAAAATTTGAAAAAAACTTTAATAAAATTAAGCATAGAAATATTGAGAAAATAAATAAATTAAATAACAATAACAAAAGAGATCTCATAGTTGATAATAATTGGCTAATGAATTTATCTCAAACAAATGTTCCAAAAAATGTAATAGACACTTTAGCTCTCGGTGAAAAATTTAATAATACTCTATATAACGAAAGACAAATACCTATCAATAACATAATTTCTTCACTTGAAACTGAAATTGCTAAAAAACCTACTCAAATAGCAAATGAAATAAGATCTAAATGTATAAACACAATAACTAATTTCAAACAAACAGTTAAAAATAATAAATTTAATAATAAAAATAACAAATCAATCAAAAATTTCAAAGAAACCAAACAATTCATCAAATCTAACCCACAAATCACTATCTTAAAAGCAGATAAAGGTAATAAAACTGTTATCATGGACACAAATGAATATGAGGATAAAATGTCTACAATGTTGAATGATCCTGAAGTATATAAGAAACTAAATAACAACCCAACTAATATTTACCAAACTAAAAATAATAACTTAGTAAAAAAATGGTTTGAAAAGAAATATATTTCAAAATACATTCATAGACAATTAACGATACATAATGCTCATCCTCCAAAAATATATGGTTTACCCAAAATTCATAAACCTAATATACCGATGCGACCTGTAGTATGCAGCATTCAATCACCTTTTTATGAAATGGCTAAATACTTATCCAACATACTAAAAAACATAGCTTACAAAAATGAGTTTTACATCAAAGATTCTTGGGATTTCAAGGAATTCATTAACAAAATTACGATACCTAAAAACTATATCTTAGTATCACTAGATGTCACATCTTTATATACAAATATCCCTTTAGAATTAGCTAAACAAATAATTCAAAATAAATGGGATGAAATAAAACTATATACAAATTTACCTATGAATGAGTTCTTAACAGCTATAGAATATACATTCACTGCTAATTTTTTACAATATAAAGATGATTGTTATAAACAATTAGATGGTTGTGCAATGGGCTCTCCAATATCAAGTATCATAGCCCAAATAGTAATGGAATTCCTTGAAGAAAAAGTAGTATCTCAACTAAATTATAATATAGCCTTCTTCAAAAGATATGTTGATGATTGTATTGCTGCAATCCCTGAAAACAAATGTAATGAATTTTTGAATTCTTTCAATTCCTTTCACCATAAGTTACAATTCACAATTGAATTAGAAAATCATAATGAAATAAATTTTTTAGATTTAACTTTAGTAAGAAAATCAAATGATAACAAAATTCTAACAAAATGGTATACCAAACCTACTTGGTCAGGAAGGTATACTAATTTCAATTCTAATATACCTAAAAAATATAAGAAAAATGTTATTATAAATCTAATAGATAGAGCTATTCGACTAAGTTCTCCTGAACTGAGAACTATATCTATTACAAAAACAAAAGAAACTTTAATAAGAAATGGTTATCCCATTGATTTAGTAAATTCGATAACTAAAGACAAAATTCATAAATTTTATAACTCATTTGGTGAAATCAATACCAATAATGAGAAAACTAATGATAGGCATTACATATCACTACCATATATTAGTGGACTTTCAGAGAAAATTTGTAATATAGTGAAACCTTATGACCTACATATATGTCATAAGAGTTATTTAAATCAGAAAAGTCTCTTTACAAAATTAAAAAGCAGCGTACCTTTCAAAAAAATAACCCATACTGTTTATTCCATCCCTTGCAAAGATTGCGAAAAGGTATATATTGGCCAATCTTCACAATACCTCGAAAAAAGATTAAATGGCCACAAATATACCAAAAATTCATCAACTGCGCTCAATAAACATGTGAAAGACACTAACCATACTTTCGACTACAACAATACAAAAATTTTAAATATTGAAACAAACGACAACAAACGTTTGATATTAGAATCTATTCAAATTAAAAAGAACAATTGTGTAAATGACAAAATAGATTCCAATCTTTCGAAACTGTACAATAATCTAATTCAAACTTAACAAAATTTTATTAATTTGAAGTGCCACTTTCCATTTGTCTATTTAAAATTCAACCTAAAAAAGATGAAGTATTATTTAACTATGACACTATAGAGTAACAATTTTGAGGTTAAATTCCATAGAATTATCTTAAACTTGAATAGTTATGATAGATCTGAAATGCTTATCATAGAATAACTAATTCATACAATAATTCATAGATATTTATAATTGTACAATATTGGAATGTCTTGTATTTAATCAAATTCAATCTATTTCAAATTGTAGTTAGCCATACATTACTCTTTCACACACAACCGATCCAATGTTTTCTGCAGTTTTAATTGGATCTTAAAACACAAGTCGGCTGCAGACGCATTTCATTAATCGAAATCATCTATTCTTTTCTAAATTACATGGAAACACTAATTCAATTCAACAATTTTGATAAAGGCAATAAACATTGTCGAAACGTCAAAGCAGAATTTTTATTTCATTATCAGTATATATACGAACCAATATACCAAGAAAACATACAAATATATATATATATATATATATATATATATATATATATATATATATATATACAATTCAATTCAATTCATTCATCTATGAACTTGTCTCCAAACATTGTCAGTTATGAACATTCTGCCTCAATTGGTACCCAATATCAATTTCACAAAAAGAAAATGAATATTGAAAACAAATTCTAATTACCTCCTGGAGTGATATCGTGTTTTCTTGTCCCAATTGTCACTTAGGCAGCGCGTACGGCTTCTCTAAATAAAATGCCTCTCTGAATGCTCAAACGTGATTGAACCCTATACAGATTCGGACCATATTTCGATCCACAACGTAATTATTAAGAACTAATTCATATACTCGCAGTTACTCAACGACCTACCAAACTGTATTAATAATAAAATATATAAGGATATGCTCTGACGATGAACATTATGGATGAGACCAGCATATTTCCAAGATAGAGGCATTTGAATAACTATCCAAATACTGTAACAAGGAACTGCGTTATGTCTAATGAAGGAAAAAAGACCTGAAAAAAAGTGAGTAGAAAAAAATTAAGGAGTACTACAGGGAGTAAATCGGCGATCAGGAAAAAATACGAGAAGATATGTTATCAAATAGGAGACAGTAACTCTCATTAAGGACGATTTTGAGATTATCACAGAAGAGAAAATTTGTGGGATGCTGCTTTTCAGATTCGAGGATCTTCATGAGATTGTCTTACCAATTGGTTGATCCTGAACAGGGAAGGACAGGAAAGGAGACATTTGATTTCAGCCTGATATATAAGTATCATTGTTGAAACGGAATTGAAAGGAACTTATTGAATAGAATCAATCATTATGTGATGGATAAAGTGAAGCAAATATGGAGAAAAAAAGTAGGGAATATGATCATATATATGGAAGAAATATAGTTGGAATATGAAAACAAAATTCAAATATGAAATCACTAAAAAATCAATATTTTAATTTTCTCAATCAATTGCTTAATGAGGTAGTTTGAAATAAAACAAAACATAGTTCAGTATTTTGTTATTTAAGAAAATATCTACCAGAACAATTTTTACATGATTAATTTAATTATTTAAACAATAAACAATTAAGAATTTCTCGAAATTCTCTGACAAAAAGTTTTGCCTCCTATCAGTATACACATGTTTAAATGCAGAAAAGCTTCTCTCTACGTCAACAGACATAATGGGGGCGTTTTTTAAATGTGACAAAATTTCTGGTTCCAATGTAAATGTTTCATCAAAATCTCCAATTAAAGCATCGGCTGCTTGAAGAAGGAATTTGTAGCCATGGTTCTTATCAATTACTGCTTTGAATTTTTCAAATATTTGGTTTCCAATATGTCCCGGAACATTTTTGCATTTTTGGTCAAATTCTTTTATTAAATTTACCGCCTCTATCTAATCTTGCCTGAATTCTTGCTCACTTGAAGTTTTGGCAACATTAGATTGAGAGCACTTTGATATTGATGGTTGCTTTTTTCCTTCAGATGTCACTTTGTTTCCTTTAACCACAAGTGATGAAGTTTTAACATGCTGTTATATTAGAAACCTTTTCTCAGATGTTATGTACAAAGACGAAATACCATATGTAGAGCGAATTTTTCAAATAGGTTACTAACATCTTTGACAAACCAATTCATATAGTGGCTATCACCTATTTGCCACAGGGTGTAAATAAACTTAAGTTTTCTTCCACATTATACAAGCCCATATATATTTCAAAACATGGAGATTTAATTCAATTTGTTTGTAACTTCTCAAATCATATTGGACTACAGGGTGGGGTAAACCTCGGTCGTAGTCCTATAACTCCTTTGAAATGAGACTCAACAATTTTTTCAAATGAAGCTGGTCAATGCTAGACGAAAACACGTATTCTATAATTATTTTCATGTATACAGGATAAACCAATAATAAATTATGCAAATAAAACCTACTTTTTCATAAATTATCAAATGACCAACTTTTTTTATTTTTTTGGAGCCGTTATAATTACCGCTTCGTAAGACTGAAATACGTTTTTGATCATCCAACCGAATTCTAAGAGGAATTCTTTTTCAGAATACGTGCTTTTGTCCACCATTGACCGGTTTCATTCAGATAAATTGTTAAGTTTTGTTACAAAGGAGTCATGGAACCACGATCAACATTTGCCTCACCCTGTATGCCAGAGGCAAGGAACACTCTTTATACCAAAAAATCCTAATATTTAAAATTTTAAAAAGTTACGTAAAATACACCTTGTGCATATTTAATAAACCCTCTTCATGACACACCTCGTATAGATTGTTTTTTAGAAACATTTTTTATGTTGAAAAGTCTGTATAGCCTTGAGAATAATAAATTTGTACTTACAATTTTGCTGCAGACTGAGCAGAATACTTTTCCCAAGTCCATAGACAACTCTGGAAATGGTTTAATCCACATAGACACTTCATAATCTAAATTTAAATTAACTCTCTTAATAATTGTGCCCCTCCTCGTGCCCTTAGTTTGGCAACAAATAAATGGACCCCAACGGTGTCGTGTAATTAATTCTTAGTACCTACTTCCGGATTGAGTGAATATTATAAACATCAACAATATTATTGGGATTGACCAGTGATCTTTTCTTAAAATTATACCTGGTACATGCAAAACCAGTCAAGCAACACAAATTGAGAGCTTCTAAATTTACTTCACTCGCAAGAATAATAAAATGTTTTGGTTAAATTGTAAATGGAAGAATTGTTTATAAAATTGTTACAGATATGCTAAAAATTAAAAAATAGTTAAAAATATGAAAAATTTGGAAAAATTTCATAAATAATGAAAAATATGCCAAATATGGAAAATTTCATAAATGCCTCACTTTAGTGATGGAAATCCTTTCATCCTTGAATAAAATAACTTTTAAATGTTTTATTTTCACAAGTTTAATCAATCGATGTGACTTTCCATATTACAATAGCTCCTTCAAACAATGAAGAAGCTACTGTGTTAGCGTAACTATAGTCACATTTGTTAATTATAGGGACAATCGAACTTCCAAAATTTGTTCTATGTGAGCCTAAAAAAAAGAAAATTCTACTAACAAATTTGAAATCCAAAATTCAGAAATTGGAATTAGTTTTAATATTCATTTTCTATTAGTATAAAATTGATATTGAAAACAAATTGAGGGGGAAATTTTTATGATTGACAATGTTCGGAGACAAGTTCACAGATGAATGAATTGAAGTGTGAATATATTGGTTTATTTTTTCTATCTGTTACTAATGAATTTGGTGGTAAATGATGCAAACAATTGTTAAACATCAGTAAATTTTTCTGAAATATCTAGCTATCATCAGCTTTATGGAAGAGTGACATTGAAAAAACTTCAATGTGAGATATGTTCAGTTCGAGACATAGAGAACGACTAGCAATGCAATGCAAGAATATGAGTTCATAATATGTTTGTCGATACATGAGAAACATTCTTTCAAAAACTGTGTTCCCTAAATTCTTGTTTCAATACAACTGCTAAAATATACCTCGTTACTCGATGCACTGATGATGTATATTAATCAATGATCGAAGTTACCTCTCCCCAGCTACACTATCGAACCGACGAAATCTCAAATTATATATATTATGATCAAAAGTGGTGAAACTATATCGTCTAATGGAAATTTGGAGCAGCGGACGTCTACATTGAATGACTTTCTACTCCAATTCTTTGTCTAATCAAGATTGATCCATCCTAACTCAAATTCTGAGATAGATTATTATACTACACATGAGATATGACCTACATACAATGTACCGATTCGAAGTTATTTGTATTTGACAGATAAAAACTAACTTCAAACAAAGATTGCTCCATTTTTATTATGTATGAATGCAAGATTATATAATAATATTATTGATATATCTCACACTATTGTCTGGAATATAATTTTCTTATTCTAGGGGGAAGATACATTACACAGAAATGTACGATATGCTGAAGAATATGGATCCACCACTCGGTTTCGGTAACAAGTGCCCTAATAGATTAGCTTATAAAAAATTAATAAGAATGAACATGCCAGTTGATGATGAGGGTCGTGTGAATTTCACCACCACGCTTTTCGCGCTTATTCGAGAAAATCTTAACATCAAAATGAGACCAGGTAAATGTTATTTCCTCTAGTATAACATATATACTTATTACGAAAATCAAACTGTACTGAACCATTTTGGCTGAAGATTAGGGGTGTCACGTGGTTCAAGCTGTATTGAATGAATACATGTAGATATATTGAATCATTTCATGGATCCTTTATATAGAACTAGCTGCTATCCGCGAAGTACTCCCGGATAAACAGCCTAGAACCCGTAGGAGGAAGCGTCGGCACGGCCGTCGCCCTGATTCTCAATGTTTCAAAGTTCGATGCTTATTTCAGATGACTAGAAACAGCTGAAGACTTGAAATTAAACTCCAGGTCACGGTAAAGGTTCTTGCAAATTCACAGTTATACATACAAAGTATAATGTTATCATATACCTAATTCTAATAGTTTCTCAGATTTTGGGGTTGATTCTGATATCACACGTAAGGTACGTTTTCCCTTTAGCACGATTTAATTTCATGGAAGATGGCTTTGGCTGAAGATAATAGCGATAACTTTCATTGACCATCAGTCTCTCAAAATTTTCCCTTATCCCTGCTCCTGAAAGTGAAAAAGTATTGAGCTTAAGATAAGTATTTATAGTAAAGAAGGAAGAATTGACATGATTTTTGTACTCGGTGAACGTGATCAGAATTGTTTATAGGCCTTGATAGTTTGCTCAGAAAAATATTCGACACGTGAAGATGTTTTTCAAAGACTATTACAAGTTTTTCGAAGAACTGGATCCGTAGCCTATAGAAGAGTAAAGGGTACGAAGTACATTATTAGCAAGGAAGAAAATAAATTCAGAGTGAATCAATTATTGAAAATCCACATACGAATCATCGCCAAATTCATTAAGAAACTGGAATAAGCAAGACCAGCATTAAGCGTATTTTGAAGGAACATGTATTCCATCCATATCATATACAATTGCATCAAGAACTTTTGGAAATAGATTTTGGCCGATGAGTGAATTTTTTTTGTTGGCGCCAGATAAGGCTGGGGAAGACGGACATATCTCTGATTATGTTTGGTTCTCAGATAAATGTACGTTTCACAACAACGGCTTAGTAAACAGGCACAATTTCTACTACTATTGTGCTGAAAATCCACATTTTTAAGGGCAATTAACCACCAGTCTAGGTAGTCTGTCAATGTGTGGGGAGGAATTCTCTGAAGGCGTATGATAGGACCATACTTTTTTGAAGGTCATTTGAATGGACAACAGTTCAATAGTTTTCTCGTAGAAAATTGACTCGAACATTTGCAAGATTTTCCACTGAATGTATTACGACATATGTGGCTTCAATTAGATGGTGCTTCATCACATTAGGAAAAAGAGGACCGCAAATTTGGCCCGCCAGGTCTCTCAACTTGACGTGTATCGATTTTTTCTGTGGAGACAAATGAAGAACATTGTACACAATATTCCACTTACAACACCAAATGATATGAAGAGAAGAATCCTGGATGCAAGCATTACACCGCAAACGATTCAGAATGTTGGAGAATCGTTTCGAAAACGGGTTCAGTTGTGCATTAAAAAAAATGGCCAACATTTTGAACATGTAATTCGATTTTAAATGCTTTTATGTGTTTTGTTTGTTTTTACATCAATGTTTTGCAAAGGTTGAACCAACCTGTATATACATATATATATATATATATATATATATACATATATATATATATATATATATGTTTCTTCTTAGGTTCTCGCGGACGTAATGTGTAGAACTGGATTCTCGGGTATTGATCCGCGTTGTGTGGTTTCGGTCCTCAAAAGGACCAATTTCACGACGTTTCGGCAAAGTCGCATTTGCCATCTTCAGGTGATTCGACCGTAGAGTCTGGAAAATCTAGGCGAACTGACGCTTACTTGGAGGGACAGGTATTTATATCCCCCGTTATGCTAGACCTTTGGACTTTCGAACTATTTCACTCTTGGTTGATTTATACGTGTTTGGCTCCGAATGACACGTTTGGATGACGTCATTGTGACGTATCCAGTGCACGTGCAACAGGTCACGGAAACTTTCCGGCTGATTCCAGCGTCACAATCGCCTAGATTTTCCAGACTCTACGGTCGAATCACCTGAAGATGGCAAATGCGACTTTGTCGAAACGTCTTTTGAGGACCGAAACAACACAACGCGGATCAATACCCGAGAATCCAGTTCTACATATATATATATATATATATATATATATGTATATATATAAATCAGCCACCTTATCCTGCACATTTTTTTCTGCGTTTGAATAAATAAAAATGTACATCCGTGGAGCTTAAACGGTCTACTTCCGGATACTACTTGGCCTTTCTGATTACAGCGCGTTCCAGCGATGGGAGGCATGTAACAAGGGATGAACATCCATCAAAAAATTCATGAAAAACTCAATATAAATTGCAGACTAACGTATTGAAATTTTTCGACTCTAGTATTTTTTAAGAATTTTCATTCAAAAATTTTCTGATATATTGCTTCCTTTTGATGTTATTTTCAATTGGAAAGAAAACTATTTATACACTTTCAGATATTGATTCTCAGCTTATATTGCGAAATTACAAAAAAATCATAAGAATAAAAAGTTCTTATTTTCTCATGTAGAAAACGATTATATAGTTCAAGTAGATTAAGTCCACTACTTCTGCGCCAGGAAGTGACGTCATCAACCGGATGTTGCGCGCGCAACTTTGGATGTGACATTACCAACCCGCGAAATTCAAACGTGACCATAGAGCTTACGATGATTTACACAGAACTTCAGACCATAGAGATCTGGGTCATAGAATGTGAGGTTGGTTATATGTCACGTCATCGACCCGCGAAATTCAAAACGTAACCATAGAGCTTACGATGATCACAGAACTTCCGACCATAAACTGTCATACTTAAATCTCAATGTCAGAACAGTTAACTTCAAATGACTACATCTATGAATGAACCGATCAACCGTCATGCATACCTGTCAACGTCAAAGGACGACATCTATGAGGTATCTTGTTATTGTTCTTGCGCGGGGAACTCATGAAATGATGAACTATTATAGCTGGATGTCAATGTCAGAACAGTTAACGTCAAAGGACGACATTTATGAGACCCAAATTCAAAATATCACTGATGTTGTAGCATATATCGCCATTTAATAATGAACCGATGAACTATCATAGCTGGATGTCAATGTCAGAACCGTTAGCGTCAAACGACGACATCTATGAGACTCCAATTCAAAATGTTACTGATGTTGTAACTATATCGCTATCTAATAATAAACCGATGAACTATCATAGCTGAATGTCAATGTCAGAACAGTTAACGTCGAAGGACGACATACATGAGGTATTTTGTTGATGTTTTTGCGCGAGCAGTTTTACCTCAATTCAAAATATGATCTTTTAATGAGCCGAGGAACTATCATAGCTTGATGTCAATGTTAGAACTGTCAACGTCAAGGGACGAAATCTATGAGATCCAAATTCAAAATATCACTGATGTTGTAGATATATCACAATCTTTTCATAAACCGATGAACTATCATAGCTGAATGTCAATGTCAGAACAATTAACATCAAAGGACCACATCTGTGAGGTGTTTAGCTGATGTTTGCGCGGAGAATTTCAAAAATTTGACTCATGTTGTAGCTATACTGTCATAATCATTGAACCACACCCTAATTTCGAAATAATGAACTTTTAAAATAACCTACAAAATTCCTCAACGTTAAATGATTACTTACGCATATGAAGTTATTACACCAGAAGCCACATTGAGCGTGCTATCGCGGAAATTTGAAACGAGGTGTCTATCACGTGGATCTTCAACGAGGTGTCGTGGCGTCTGTCACGTGAACTGTCATGGCAGCTACCCCGGGAATTTCAAACAAGGTGTCTGTTACGTGGATCATTCAACGAGGTGTCGTGGCGTATTTCACGTGGGTCTTAAACAAAATAGAACTGTTTTTAGAACCTAAATTACACGAAACAATTCCAAATTGGGAGGTATGATAGCTGCAGACGCAGCACTATCAACCGTCATGCATACCAGTAAACGTCAGAAATGTTAACGTCAAAAGACGACATCTATGCGAGAAATTTATGAACCGATGAACTATCATAGCTGGATGTCAATGTTAGAACAGTTAACGTCAAATGACGACATCTATGAGACTCCAATTCAAAATAGTACTGATGTTGTAGCCTATATTGCCATCTAAACCGATGAACTATCATAGCTGAATGTCAATGTCAGAATATTTAACGTCAGAGGACGAAATCTATGAGATATTCTGTTAATGTTTTCGTGCAGGAAGTTCCATCTCAATTCAAAATATGATCTATTACTGGAACGGAGAACTATCGTAGCTTGATGTCAATGTTAGAACTGTTAACGTCAAAGGACGACATCTATGAGACTACAATTCAAAATATCACTGATGTTGTAGCTATATCGTTATCTATCAATAAGCCGATGAACTATCACAGCTGAATGTCAATGTCAGAGCAGCTAACGTCAAAGGACGACATCTATGAGGTATTTTGTTAATGCTTCTGCGCGGGAAGTCCCATCTCAATTCAAAATATGATCTATTAGTGAACAGACGAACTATCATGACTGGATGTCGATGTTAGAACAGTTGAAGTCAAAGGACAACATCTATGAAACCCCATTTCAAAATATTACTGATTCTGTAGATATATCGCCATCTTTTAATAAACCGATGAAGTATCATAGTTAAATATCAATTTCGGAACAGTTAACGTCAAGGACGACATCTATGAAGTGTTTTGGTAACGTTTTGTCTGGAAATCAATTATCACTTATATTGTAGCCTTATTGGCATTCATTTATACCACACCCTAATCTCAAAATAATGAACCCGCAAAACAACCTAGAAATGTCCTCAACGTTAAATGTCTACTTACATATATGGAGTGTTTACACCAAAAGCACATCAAGTGTATTAAAAAACGTGGTAGCAATTTATTCTGCATGCACCTGCGTCATCACATTCACTTTATACTGACTATGAGAACGACAACAGTCGCACAATGGGAGGTATTCATTAGGTAAACAAATAACAATGAGTGAATCATTTTAACTACACACGATCTGTTGAATTATTAAATTTGTGTGTGTGTGTGTGTGTGTGTGTGTGTGTGTGTGTGTGTGTGTGTGTGTGTGTGTGTGTGTGTGTGTGTGTGTGTGTGTGTGTGTGTGTGTGTGTGTGTGTGTGTGTGTGTGTGTGTGTGTGTGTGTGTGTGTGTGTGTGTGTGTGTGTGTGTGTGTGTGTGTGTGTGTGTGTGTGTGTGTGTGTGTGTGTGTGTGTGTGTGTGTGTGTGTGTGTGTGTGTGTGTGTGTGTGTGTGTGTGTGTGTGTGTGTGTGTGTGTGTGTGTGTGTGTGTGTGTGTGTGTGTGTGTGTGTGTGTGTGTGTGTGTGTGTGTGTGTGTGTGTGTGTGTGTGTGTGTGTGTGTGTGTGTGTGTGTGTGTGTGTGTGTGTGTGTGTGTGTGTGTGTGTGTGTGTGTGTGTGTGTGTGTGTGTGTGTGTGTGTGTGTGTGTGTGTGTGTGTGTGTGTGTGTGTGTGTGTGTGTGTGTGTGTGTGTGTGTGTGTGTGTGTGTGTGTGTGTGTGTGTGTGTGTGTGTGTGTGTGTGTGTGTGTGTGTGTGTGTGTGTGTGTGTGTGTGTGTGTGTGTGTGTGTGTGTGTGTGTGTGTGTGTGTGTGTGTGTGTGTGTGTGTGTGTGTGTGTGTGTGTGTGTGTGTGTGTGTGTGTGTGTGTGTGTGTGTGTGTGTGTGTGTGTGTGTGTGTGTGTGTGTGTGTGTGTGTGTGTGTGTGTGTGTGTGTGTGTGTGTGTGTGTGTGTGTGTGTGTGTGTGTGTGTGTGTGTGTGTGTGTGTGTGTGTGTGTGTGTGTGTGTGTGTGTGTGTGTGTGTGTGTGTGTGTGTGTGTGTGTGTGTGTGTGTGTGTGTGTGTGTGTGTGTGTGTGTGTGTGTGTGTGTGTGTGTGTGTGTGTGTGTGTGTGTGTGTGTGTGTGTGTGTGTGTGTGTGTGTGTGTGTGTGTGTGTGTGTGTGTGTGTGTGTGTGTGTGTGTGTGTGTGTGTGTGTGTGTGTGTGTGTGTGTGTGTGTGTGTGTGTGTGTGTGTGTGTGTGTGTGTGTGTGTGTGTGTGTGTGTGTGTGTGTGTGTGTGTGTGTGTGTGTGTGTGTGTGTGTGTGTGTGTGTGTGTGTGTGTGTGTGTGTGTGTGTGTGTGTGTGTGTGTGTGTGTGTGTGTGTGTGTGTGTGTGTGTGTGTGTGTGTGTGTGTGTGTGTGTGTGTGTGTGTGTGTGTGTGTGTGTGTGTGTGTGTGTGTGTGTGTGTGTGTGTGTGTGTGTGTGTGTGTGTGTGTGTGTGTGTGTGTGTGTGTGTGTGTGTGTGTGTGTGTGTGTGTGTGTGTGTGTGTGTGTGTGTGTGTGTGTGTGTGTGTGTGTGTGTGTGTGTGTGTGTGTGTGTGTGTGTGTGTGTGTGTGTGTGTGTGTGTGTGTGTGTGTGTGTGTGTGTGTGTGTGTGTGTGTGTGTGTGTGTGTGTGTGTGTGTGTGTGTGTGTGTGTGTGTGTGTGTGTGTGTGTGTGTGTGTGTGTGTGTGTGTGTGTGTGTGTGTGTGTGTGTGTGTGTGTGTGTGTGTGTGTGTGTGTGTGTGTGTGTGTGTGTGTGTGTGTGTGTGTGTGTGTGTGTGTGTGTGTGTGTGTGTGTGTGTGTGTGTGTGTGTGTGTGTGTGTGTGTGTGTGTGTGTGTGTGTGTGTGTGTGTGTGTGTGTGTGTGTGTGTGTGTGTGTGTGTGTGTGTGTGTGTGTGTGTGTGTGTGTGTGTGTGTGTGTGTGTGTGTGTGTGTGTGTGTGTGTGTGTGTGTGTGTGTGTGTGTGTGATTTTTTATCATACGATTGTCTTCCAGTATAAAGATCAATCAACCTAGTATGATATCTAAACTTCACGATTTTGTTATGTTGATTCGATCCAAATGCCCTAGTGAACAAATTAGGAGGAATCATATCTCTACAGTCTTATAATTCGAGGAATGTAATCATTTGTACTAAACACAATCCGTTGAATTTTGGGTAGGGTTGAATGTGAAAATATTAAAATATTAAAATACGTATCAACAATTTGATTAAAATTCTAATAACACATATTTCGTTTGTCTCGATTCACACAACATTTGAAAGCGTTAATTATTCAAATGCTTCGAATTGAATGTTTTTGTTGCCTTCTATGAAGTTTACAATTTCTCAAATAGCAGTATATCATAGAAACTTTGTTAAAGATCATATGTTCACATGTTATATAAAAATCGAATGATTCGAGATGTGGACTTTGCGATTATTCGATATTTCGAAAGCCTACTGATCTCAAAATTTACAATACTTCAAACTGCATTCCGCTCAATACAATCTCTTTAAATATGGAATGAATTATCGAAACGATTGAATTTAATAGTTTTCCACGATTATCAATCATTATTTAAATCAATCTAGGAATGAAGATGCTACGGGTGTAGGATCGAATACCTCACCATTGTCTACAGTGTTTCGGTACATCAATGAAAGATCATATTTCTCCCAGAAAGATATAGCTTTTCACTATAGCGAATTCCTCCATACCTTGTTGAATGTGGAAAAATTTGATCCAAACATTTTCGGAATATAGTGTTCAAATATAAGCTTGGTAGATCAGTTGAAAGAAATTCTGAGTGAGATTCTATCGCGATAATCCAATTGTAGCCCTGTCAACTGAAGAAAATGAATTCGAGGAAGGAGAAACTACTATTTGAGAGGGTACAAACGTTTTTTCTTGGGAGTGTCTTTAAAACAAGGTAACACCATGTCACATTGTCATTAGTAAATCATCAACCACCATGCACGTTTGCGGGCAATGTCAAAGGGAATTTTCTCGCCGAGACAATTTGAATCGTCATATTATGTTATTCCACAGTCGAGATAAAAGTATAATTTACTGGTCCAACCCAGATGTTCTACTGCACCGGTTAGAAGAAATCATACCTCTACAAGGATATATCGAAGAGAAACGTGGAATGATTAATGAATTAAGAAGATTCTGTAAAAATGCTATTTGAATAAAAACTCGAATAATTCGAAACGATTGATTTTTATCGTTTTCCACTATTGTCAATCATTATTCAAGTCAATCTAGGAATGAATATGCTACGGGTGTAGGATCGAAATCAACTTGTGAAGCATTCACCAAATTTCATCATCAGAATATCGATGATTTTCAGAGATTATTGGTGTGAAGGTTCGCGCGATTGCGATTTTGTTAAGTTTGTTCGACGCAATTTTGCAGAGGATGATTCAGAGAGATTGTTGGTGTGAAGGTTCGCGTAGGACTCTAACCACATCGAATATCATAACTCCTCCAATGAGTATTCATTGATGGGGATTTTTCGTGCATTGCAGACATTTCGAACTCTCCTAAAATCAGATCTAACTCTGAAAAACTATCTTCAGACGCCCCGCCGCTAAGCCCACTATCTTTGGAGAACATTTTGTTGCAACTGATTGATTCTTCTCGATTTAGTTGGAGCTTCACCTACAAATATTCATTTCCTTCGCGCAGGTCGTTTTTTATTGTAGTTGGATGTTTGGTCAAAGGTCATCAATTCATCATGAAATTTTGGATATTGTTCGATTTCGTGTATCACATAGAAATAATAATCCGCAGAATAATTAGAGCGATTCCTCTTAAACTCGTGAGTCTTTTATTGCGCTATAAAATATGATCATTTGAATCAATCATTGTTCTTATTATTTATCAAACTATTGTGCAATATGATAGAAGACAAACTCAGCTTCTTTTCAGCTAGATATCATTCATTCACAACAACAATTTAATCAAAGGCGTCTGCTTTTTTCCTTAGGTAATACAAAATTATTTGCCTTAAATATTTATTCACGCAACCGCAAATCATACAACATTGTATTTCCCGCTCAAACTGAATTGTTCGTAGAAAGCTTCTTCCAACGTGCTAATAATGCGGTCTGCGGTAGCGGCTTTTTCATAGAATAGGTATTGTAATGATTGATTTTATGTTTTTCCATCAACTCATGAAGAAAATGTTATTGAAAAATTGTTTTCTATGATCGCCTTCGAGATTCCTAGGTTTACGATGTTCTTCCAGGAATATCAAACTAACCGCTTTCCGACAAAGAGTTCTATATATAGAGTAGACAAGTAGGGTGTTAAGCATAGGAAAGCGCTGGTAACTAGTCAGACATCCTATCCTCCTCGCACATGTTAGTACGCTCTCACTCGCACGGTCTCCCCTTCTATCACAAAGAGTATAAGAATACAAGAATAAGTATAACGCGCCAACATCGTGCAAGTGAGAGCGCAGTACATGTGCGAGAAGGACAGAATGTCCGTTAAGATACCAGTGAAAGGCTTAGTTGTCTACTCTATATATAGAACTCTTTGCTTTCCGAACCTCAAAAGAAGTAAACTTGAAAATATAACATGTTTCGATTAAATTAATATTTCCACATTCAACCCTGAATACAACTCCCTTATATATTGTTATTTCAGACTGAAATGTTTGTAGTGGCTAGAATTCCTCCAAAATGGACTATAGTTTTTGCGAAGAGGAAGAGATCACGATTAAACGAGCTGAAGGTAAGAAGCGCAT
The DNA here is from genome assembly GCA_958510875.1 of Endomychus coccineus. NCBI lineage: Eukaryota > Metazoa > Arthropoda > Insecta > Coleoptera > Endomychidae > Endomychus > Endomychus coccineus. The sequence goes on from CAUEHT010000086.1 coordinate 69,927, forward strand.
CAGAGTACCTAGAGTAATACCTCTACTTAAATATGGAGAATTCCTTCCACTATTACTACCTATCTCATGAGCTCTAGAAGCATTAGGATCAGTTGCAAGAGGTGCAAGTGCTATCGAAAATATGGTGGTTAACCAGCTGAAAACAACGAAACGGAATGGGTAGCGTTCAGAAAAAAATCGATAACGATGTGGAATATTCTGATTCTCTTGGAAATTTGAAGCCACCGAAGGGACTCGTTCGATATTTGGGTGGGAACGTTAGGATTTTCTGCAATAACTACACCTATCAGAACTATAATCAAGTGATATGAGGACAGTTGTGCTTGAAATTTCTCACCGAAATTGTCAAGAGTATCAATTAAACATTATCATTAGTCAGTCTATATCGAAACATCAAGCGAATCGCATTCACATCGTATTATCATGAGAATCGCATTAGTTGACATTCAGGGATTCGTCATCGGTGATGTCTTCCATCCAAAAGAAATGTGTATACAGATTGGATTCAAACGTCATTATTCCTTATTCAAACCGCCCACATCCTATTCATCGCTGAATGCAAAGGAGCGAAAATCCGTACGGTATTTATAAAAGTCTTATCATGGAATCGATTATGCATCTGGAAATGTGGATTATGAAGGAATAAATAATATTCTTAAATCGATTTTCCTGTGTGCAGTCGACTATATTTATGTTCGTGGTCAGCAAAAAGCAGAGTTTTTGAGAAGGAAGTGGATATTTTTCCACACATCATAGATATTCATAGTTTCGGTGGTGCTCAATGTGAAACAGGGGAATTCGAGCAAACAAACAACTTGAAATGCCTGAATCATCGCAATGATGGTGGTAAATACATGTGTGCAGTTCAACATGTGGATAAATTACAGCAGTGGTTTCTGAATGTAATACTACCTAAATGATATGTATTTTCTGAAATAAATATTATTATTATCAATCTTTTCTGTTTCTATAAAACTCCCATCTCCTTTATATAATTATTTATTCAAATAGTGAATAGCTTTCTTTACATTTTTAACAAACCTTTTCAATATTAATACTGATAAAGAAGATAAAATAGCATACAAAATTGCTAAAATTTTAATAATATCTCCTTCTAGTGTGGATGATGCGAGTATAGATATTGTGTCTTGTATAAGATGTGGTAAACATGATGATTGCTATTCAGCCATATCCCCCCTCACTTCGATCGAGGAATAAGAGTTTGAGTTTATAATGTATGATTATCTTGTGGAATGTTGAATGTGAATACCTCCAATTGGTTATCGTTGATTTATTGTAAAATTTATCGGGATCCGTTCGGTACGGTTACACTCCCCATCACCATCAGTGGTGACATATTTCAGACAAATATAGATGCGTTCAACGTGTTGTGGAACGTTTGCGTATAGAATACAATTCAGAATTGTGGTCAGAATCACAAAATTTGTTTTTAACACCCCACTCTCATCATTATCTTCACTATTTACACTCAATTTGTTCAACAGTTTGATAACTTTGATTTTATCTTCGTGAAAATTCAAGTCTCTTCTTAGTTTATGAACTTTTTCCACGAATTCGCAAAGTCTGCGTGTGTATTCTCCAAAAGATATATGCATAATGATATATTTGTGGACTTACTAGATATCTAATATTATTATTTCAAGAGCAACAGAATATCTTCCTTCGTAAGAAATTTTAATAACTTCCAGCTATTCGCACTAGAACAATTAGGATTCTCACTATTGGGGTTATGTTGACAGATAAATTCACAATCTCCTCGCTCTAATTCTGGACATTTACCTTCCAAATTCATCACTTCTACTCGATCTAACCCCAATTTTTGGAACGCCCTCAGTAGAAACTGAGCTTTTATCTTCCAACATACATAAACAGTAGCATATGGATCGATATTTTTCTTCAAAATTTCATACAATTCATCATATTCCTGATAGCCCGAGTTCCATGGAATCCCGTGATATCTTTCACATTGAAATATTTTCTTCATTCGCCTCCCGGATAGTTGATTCATCGATTTTGGTGGTGGTTTGAATAGAAAATATTTCTCCAAACTTTTCTCACAGTCCAACAAAGAGAGTTCCTTGATTTTATATACGTTTGAAGAAATCGGGAAACTTTGAATATCAACCACTATGGACGACATTTCAAACTAGACTCGACATATTTCTTTGATGTTATCGAAATTTCGAAAGAGTACGTCGAAGCACAAAATTTGTAGTGATGGTGGACTTATTCTATAGTTGACGTCATCGACCTCCCCTCCTATCTTAGAAAACAGTTGAAACATCTTAGAGGTGTAAGAATTGGAAGTATCTCTTCAGATGCTGCGCATGTCCATCGTCTCACATCGGTATAATAGTAGTGCGATTCGATAAAAATCGATATCGATATCATGCAGCACTCTGAAACAATCAAGTACGTACGATCCTGGTTTCGGGACGATACCAGAAATTTGATGCAATATGATTTTTCTCATTCTTCTATGTTTATATTTGAACTGACCTTCTATATTCATATCGAATATCTTCCAATCTTCTGGAGGGAGAGGATCGAAATCTCCTCCAAAACAGTAAATATTAGCATAAGCCCATTCGGTTGAGGCCTCCACAAGGAAAGTTACGAATTCCGCAACGATTATCCAATTTTTGGATGGTAATTGTAATTCTTCGAGGATTTCCATCAAATTCGGAGGACATACGCTTATTACGAATTTCTTCGCATCGTACACGGTGGTTAGTTCACTATGGACAAAACTATTGTATAATTGAGGAGACATTATCAAATGATAGATAGCTTTCTTTACATTTTTAACAAAACCTTTTCAATATTAATACTGATAAAGAAGATAAAATAACATACAAAATTGCAAAAATTTTAATAATATCTCCCTCTAGTGTGGATGATGCGAGTGTAGATGATGTCCCTTGTATAAGATGTGGTTAACATGATGATTGCTATTCAGCCATATCCCCCCTCACTTTGATCGAGGAATAAGAATTTGAGTTCATAATGTATGATTGTCTTGTGGAATGTTAAATGTGAATACCTTCAATTGGTTATCGTTGATTTATTGTAAAATTCATCGGGATCCATTCGGTACGGTTACACTCCCTATCACCATCAGTGGTGACATATTTCAGACAAATATAGATGCGTTCAACGTGTTGTGGAACGTTTGCGTATAGAATACCATTCAGAATTGTGGTTAGAATCACAAAATTTGTTTTTAACACCCCCACTTTTTACACTCAATTTGTTCAACTTTGATTTTATCTTCATAAAAATTGAAGTCTCTTCTTAGTTCATGAACTTTTTCCACGGATTCGCAAAGTCTGTATGTGTATTCTTCAAAAGATATATGCATAATGATATATTTGTGGACTTACTAGATATCTAATACTATTATTTTAGGAGCCACAGAATATCTTCCTTCGTAAGAAATTCTATTAACTTCCCGCTATTCGCACTAGAACTATTAGGATTCTCACTATTGGGGTGATGTAGACAGATAAATTCACAATTTCCTCGCTCTAATTCTGGACATTTACCTTTCAAATTCATAACTTCTTCTCGATCTAACCCCAATTTTTGGAACGCCTTCCGTAGAAAATTAGCTTTTATTTTCCCACATACATAAACAGTAGCATCTGGATAGATATTTTCCTTCAAAATTTCATACAATTCATCATATTCCTGATAGCCCGAGTTCCATGCAATCCCGTGATATTTTTCACATTGAAATATTTTCTTCATTTGCCTCCCGGATAGTTGATCCATCGATTTTTGTTGTGGTTTGAATAGAAAATATTTCTCCAACCTTTCCTCACAGTCCAACGAAGAGAGTACCTTGATTTTATATACGTTTTAAGAAATCGGTAAACTTTGAATATCAACCACTATAGACGACATTTCAAACTAGACTCGACATATTTCTTTGAAGTTATCGAAATTTGGAAAGAGTACGTCGAGTACACAAAATTTGTGGTGATGGTGGACTTATTCTATAGTTGACGTCATCGACCTCCCCTCCTATCTCAGAAAACAGTTGAAACATCTTAAAGGTGTAAGAATTGGAAGTAAAAATCGACATAGATATCATGCAGCACTCTGAAACAATCAATTATATACGATCCTGGTTTCGGGACGATACCAGAAATTTGATGCAATATGATTTTTCTCATTCTTCTATGTTTATATTTGAACTGACCTCTATATTCATATCGAATATCTTCCAATCTTCTGGAGGGGGAGGAGCAAAATATCCTCCAAAATAGAAAATATTAGCATACACCCATTCGGTTGAGACCCCCACAAGGAAAGTTACGAATTCCGCAACGATTATCCAATTTTTGGATGATAATTGTAATTCTTCGAGGATTTCCATCAAATTCGGAGGACATACGCTTATTACAAATTTCTTCGCATCGTACACGGTGGTTAGCACACTATCGACAAAACTATTGTATAATTGAGGAGACATTATCATAAACTGATTGATTCTTCGAGTTCGATTTAGTTGGAGCAGTCAAACCTTGATTCTACAAAACACTTCCCCCCATACTCTGCGCATGTCAAGCTCTTGACTTTTCAACCGAAAATATACAATCAAAACCAAATGGTATTCTTGAGGGTGAGAGATGAAAGGTCGATCGAACTGGTAAGTATACATGTGTAATCGTAAAATCATAAACATTTTCAGATATAAAATGACGCGGGGTTCGGATCCCTCTGCATCTTCCTCACCAAAGAATACCATTTTTAATCGAACGCGCTGATTCATTTGACGATATGATGGATTGAAGACCTGCGTGACGTCATGACACCTCGTTGAAGGAGCATGTGATAACCATCATGACACCTCGGTAGGTGATAGCCGTCGAAGTAGCATGTCGTATTTTAGGTATACATTTTGGGAGCTCTAAAGCTATTCCTTGCAGTTTTCTTTCCTGTGGAATTCAAATCAACAGTCATATCACCCAAAAACTTGATTGAATTGAATTAATATAATATTTTTATATACGTAAAATAATAACATACTATTTATACTTAAAATATCTTTCTCTTTTCAGACCAACTCAGTAGCTGTCGCTGGTTGTGTAGTTGTATTTATCTAAAAGTATCTAGTGTACATATAAAATAATTAAAAACGAATTTTATATTTTATTTACTTGAAATGTTGTTCATTATCACCTACCCGCAATAATTATATACTGAATCTTAGAGTTAACTATAATTTATATTACCAAATGAAATTCTTTCTCTAAACATAAATTCATTCTGATACACTCCTGTTCAACAAATGTACAACGACCTGATGTGAGGAATGTGTCTATCAACAATCATTACAGATACATCAGACATTACATCAATGTTCCATCATGTGCATTAGCCAAATATGAATGATTTACACACTACTGCTGACTCATATTTTCTGAGTAGCATAATACTATGACTCAAGTAATGCATTTGTTTTATTCCTGGATTGATTTAAATACATAATCTCTCAGAAAATCATCGATATTCTGAAGATGAAATTTGGTGTATCCTTCACAAAATGATTTCGATCCTACACCCGTAGCATCTTCATTCCTAGATCGACTTAAATAATGATTGACAATAGTGGAAAACGATAAAAATCAATCGTTTTGAATTATTCTAGTTTTTATTCAAATAGCATTTTTTTAAAATCTTCCTAATTCATTAATTATTTCACGTTCCCCTTCGATATATCCTTGTAGAGGTATGATTTCTTCTAACCGGTGCAGTAGAACATCTGGGTTGGACCAGTAGATTATACTTTTATCTCGACTGTGGAATAACATAATAGGACGATTCGAATTGTCTCGGCCAGAAAATGTAACTTCCCAATGCTTGCATAAGAAACTGTATGTTTTGAAATGTTTTTCATGTGCCTCCTCAGCGCATTTGCTATCGAAAATTCCCTTTGACATTGCCCGCAAACGTGCATGGTGGTTGATGATTAACTAATGACAATGTGATATGGAGTTACCCTGTTTTCAAAGACCCTCCCAATAACGATTGGATTCTCCCAAAGAACGTTTGGACCCTTCCAAAAAAACATTTGGTCCTTCTTCCTCGAATTCATTTTCTTCAGTTGACAGGGCTACAATTGGATTATCGCGATAGAATCTCACTCAGAATTTCTTCCAACTGATCTAACAAGCTTGTATTTGAACACTATATTCCGAAAATTTTTGGATTAAATTTTTCCACATTCAACAAGGTACGGAGAAATTCGCCATAGTGGAAAGCTGTATCCTTCTAGAATAAATATGATCTTCCATTGATGTACCGAAACACTGAGACAATGGTGGGGTATTCGATCCTACACCCGTAGCATCTTCATTCCTAGATTGATTTAAATAATGATTGATAATAGTGGAAAACGATAAAAATCAATCGTTTTGATAATTCATTTCATATTTGAAAAGAATGTATTGAGCGAAATGTAGTTTAAAGTATTATAAATTTTGAGATCAGTAGGTTTTCGAAATATCGAAAAATCGCAAAGTCTACATCTCGAGTCATTCGATTTCCATATAACATGTGAACATGTGATCTTTAACAAAGTTTCTATAATAGACTGCTATTTGAGAAATTGTAAACTTCATAGATGACAACAAAAACATTCAATTCGAAGCATTTGAATAATTTACGCGTTCAAATGTTGTGTGAACCGAGATAAACGAAATATGTATTACTAGAATTTTAATCAAATTGTTGATACGTATTTTAATATTTTAATATTTTCACATTCAACCTTACCCGAAATTCAACGGATTGTGTTTAGTACAAATGATTACATCCCTCGAATTATAAAGCTGTAGAGATATAATTCCTCCTAATTTGTTCACTGAGGTATTTGGATCGAATCAACATAACAAAATCATGAAGTTCACATATCGAACTAGATTGATTGTTTTTTATACTGGTAGACAATAGTATGATAAAAAATCGGTTATTTAGAGAAAATTTGTCGTTTTATACGCTACTTAAATACTTAAGTCACTATTTACTTTCATTTTCGATTTCGCGCGAACCTTCACACCAACAATCTCTCTAAATCATCCTTCGTAAAATTGCAAACGAACCTTCGGGCTGCTGGAATTGTATGATTTCATCGATATTCTCAAAATACAATTTAGTGAATTTTTCACGAGTTTGATTTCAATCCTACACCTGCAGCATCTTCATTCCTAGATTGATTTAAATAATGATTGTCGTTTGTCACACACACACACACACACACACACACACACACACACACACACACACACACACACACACACACACACACACACACACACACACACACACACACACACACACACACACACACACACACACACACACACACACACACACACACACACACACACGCGCGCGCCCACACACACACACACACACACACACACACACACACGCGCGCACACACACACACACACACACACACACACACAGTTCTTCGAACGTGACGGACCTGTTTCCTGGAGTGCTGTGCGTTTTTCTCTTTGTTAATAGTTATTTAAGAGCGAGTTTTTTGATTTTTCGTAAGCTTCTATCCGTTGCTACGATTATGTGATAATAATCGTGCAGTGACTTTATTAATAATAATATAGACGCAGATACCTTTAGTATATACAAAACATCTAAACGAAGTTGTTAGTGAATTAAGCCGGCGGCGGCTTATAGAAGTGGAAATAAGATCCAAATATCTGGCGTGAGTATTAAACACGCCTTTTTTTGATATACTATTATCTATTATCAACTGCAATATGGTTCTTATACTGCTAACCTAAAGAAATATTATAATGGAATTGCAAGAATCCGTTGAAAATATGACTTCTGACTACAGGGGTCCCTCAAAAAGTAATAACACCGGAATAATATGTGAAGAGAAATCAACGTCGGTTTCTAACATCGTTAAATCATCGTCATTTCCTAAAAAGGACCAAGCCATAATCTTCCCAGCAGTCGATGGTCTCCAAGTTGAGGATTATGTGATAGTTACCGGTAAATCGATAGAACCAAAAAATATGATATTTGCCTCCAGAATGTCTAATAATCGTATTCGCATGTATCTGAGCTCAAGACAATTGGTTAATAATTTTGTTGATAACGAGGGCGGAATCAATATCAATGACATGTTCTTACCTGTGAGAAAGCTTATTCTTCCCGCAAAGAGAATAATTCTATCCAATGTATCACCGTGCATACCACATCACGTAATAGAAGATCAATTGAAACAGAACAACATCAAAATAGTTTCACCTATATCTTTTATTGGAGCCGGTATAGGTCTTGACGAATATAAACATGTCTTTAGCTTCCGTCGCCAATTCTTCGCTGCCCTAGACGAAACCGATCCAATCCCTAATTCAATATTAATTACATATGATGACGAGGAATACCGAATTTTCTTAACAGACGACAAAGTAAAATGTTTCAAATTTAAAGAGATCGGACATATTGCATCAAAATGTCCTGTACCCGAAGAAATAGTATCAAGCAAGGCTATAGATAGGGAAGAAAGTTCAGGAACAAAAAGAACAGCTCCATCAACAAATACCACACCAAGCTTAAGTTAATAAGATAACAACGAAGTATCCATTAACTATGACGATTCTAATAATTGCAATACCGATTTAATCGATGACGTTTCTTTCCAAGAGCCTCAAAAGAATAGTAAGTTGAAGAATAAACCTACAAAGCGGAGGAAAATTGGAGAAGATGCAAAATCAGACTGTTATAATGATCTCAACAGAATGTGGGAAGACAAACCTGAACAAATAATTGATTGTTCTAACTTCATACAGTTCCTAAAGGTAGTTAAAGGAAAGGACGACCCTTTAACTGTTGCACTGCAATACACGAGTGATATAAGCGGTTTGACAGCAATTATGAAAGAGGCTCTACCATATTTTTCACAAAGATCGTTAAAAGAAAGGTGCAAAAGACTGATAAACACCATAAAGAATGCATACATTGAAGAAGGCGGTGCAGCCAGTTCTCCTCCATTGTCAACTACATCGACGCAAACTTCGCTAAATCGATGGTTATCCCAAGAAAGTGTCAACAGTACAAACACAACTTATTAAATCACCTTAAAAATTAATATTAAAATAGATACGTTGAATACAAAAAGCATCAAAGGGGATTTTGAAAGAATTCAACTGGAAACTTATCTGCAAATAAATAATCCAGATATAATCTTCATTCAAGAAACTAACATTGATAAGACTCCAAATTTTTCTGCGCACCTGAAATATGTTTTTTTGATAATCCTGCTGAAGCTCGTTATAGCGGTACTGCAATTGGAATTAAGAGAAATAATTTTATTCTTGTACAAAGCCACGAAATTCTGTATCACTCATATCTGCAAAAAGTTTCTGTAAAGAAAGAAAATAAAATGTGGCAACTAATTTCTGTATATATTCCCCACGACCATCAAACAGCAATAAACATAATTTCAAAATTACAAGAATTTTTAGAAAACATGAACGATGGCGACAACATTATTATAGGAGGCGTCTTTAATTGCACATCGAATCCAGTAATAGACCGCTACAACTCTACAGAACGACATCCAACATTTTCCAAAAACGTGAAAGATATGTTTTCGAACTACAACCTCCAAGACTGTTGGAGATACGTCTATGAAAAAAAACCTGGATTTACTTATTTCAGCCTCAGTACTCCGGTTTCAGCATCACGAATAGATCGGTTTTACGTTTCCAACAATATTATTAACAATTTGGAATCAGCATATGTAAATAATTCTTTTTCAGACCATCTATCTCTAACTGTTCATATAAAAGTTGAGAAGAAATCAAATTACAACCCCCTATACTGGAGATTTGATAACACATTATTAGATAATAGAGACTATTCAATATACATGAACACGTTCATTGAACTACAAATAAATAACATTGAAGCAAACTGCGATCCAATAAATTGGTGGGATAACTTCAAAGATAGTTTGAAATATATGACTATTCTTTATACGAGTACAAGACAAAAACGTAAAACCAACGAAATTGAAATCAACCAATTAAAAATTCAAATACAAAATGCACTAACCAGACTTATTCCAACGGAAAAAGATATGAAACAAGTATTAAAAACTATTAAGGATTCACACGATGCTTATATAAAAACGAGTGAGAATATACTGAAGAAATTGAATTACGAAAAATTAATCACCACAGATGCACCGACAATAAACAAACGAGCATTCAATACATTCAAACCACTAACAAAACTAACAGTAGGAAACAAAATTGTTCAGAGTCCAATGGAGCTATGTTCTGTTATAGTAAAACACTGTGAACCTATATATTCGAAAACAAATACAAAAATACACCACAACAGTGGAATTTACGCTATCTTGAAGAAAATTCCTGGTGGAAAATCAATATCATTGAACGAAACTTTCACGTTGGAAGAACATACGAGAGCTCTAATGTCACTCAATAAAAACAAAGCACCGGGAATAGACGGCGTAACTACAGAATTTTATGTTCATTTCTGGGATAAGATAAAACATACATACCAGAACGTCATCAACACAGTTATGAAAGAACAGAAACTACCAAAATCTGCATCTAAAGGTATTATCAGCTTAATTCCCAAAAAAGGGGACTCAATGAATTTGGGAAATTGGCGACCAGTTTCACTTTTAACGACTGATTATAAAATTTTCGCCGAAACACTGTCAATAAGACTAACCAATATTATACACGACATCATCGGATATAATCAAAGTTACTCAGTGCCTAACCGAACCATTCATGACAGTCTACATTTACATAGAGACATGATACTTTACGCGAACAAAAAGCAAACACCCCTAGCAATCTTGAGCCTAGATCGAAAATCCGCTTTTGACCGTATTCACCATGACTATATATTTAGTATTCTTGAAAAAATTGGTTGCGGTGTTTTTTTCACAAAAGCTGTAAAAATATTGTATAGAAACGCCAACAGTCATGTAAGAGTAGGTTCTCTGCTAACACGGGAAATTTCGTTCAGTAGGGGCATACGGCAAGGTTGCTGACTTTCAGGTCCACTGTATACATTATCGATAGAACCCCTTCTCTCATTATGCAGAAAAGAACTAAAAAATTTCAAAGTACCCATGATGGAAGACTGTAAAATCACCACTTCGGCCTACGCAGATGATGTGTCGGTATTCATTACATGTGAAGAAGATTTTAACGTATTCATAGAAATATATCATCAGTATGAAGTTGAATCTGGATCACAGCTGAATTCAAATAAATCTAAAGGATTCTGGACAGGGAGTTGGAAAAACAGAAAAGATAAACCAGTAAATGTGGCATGGACATCTGATTGTATAAAAGTATTAGGCATCACATTCTCGAGCAACATAGAAGAAGACACTGAAACTGCTTTCGACATACTAAAAGGAAAAATTTGCCAGATACAAAATGAATGGCAACAAAAAATGCCAACCTTGTCATTAACAGGAAGAAAAATAATAGTGAACCAATTTGTAGCACCTGTTATTTGGCATTCTCTACACATTTTACCATTCAAAAAATGCCATATTGATACTTTCCAAAACATGCTAACGAATTTCATCTGGAATGGAAAGCATTGGACACAGCTAAATGATTTATGTGCAGGTATAAATCAGGGCGGCTTAGGGTTGGTTCATCTAGAATCGAAACTCAAATCCTTCAGAATATGGTTAGTTCAGTGGCTACTGACTGCAAGCGAGAAAGAGAATTGGGCCAACATACTGAAAATTCTAATAAAAGAGTCATTCATGCATATCATATTTCGTAAAATATGTTGAATATATAATGAAAATTTTACATTTAAAACAAAATAACAATTTTATCATGACTAAATATTTCATTTATTTTGAAAGGGAAGATGTTATTTTGATTTTCTCAATCAAAATTCAATAATCGAATCATCGATATTCCAAACATTCAGGTGTTTTAAAATATTTATTCGATTTTTATGTAATATGTGAACAAGTGATCTTCAGCAAAGTTTCTACAATATGCCTCCATTCGTCAAATTGTCGATATGTACAATCAAATTTGATATTTTCGCATTCAATCCTAAGCGAAATTCAACAGATTGTGTTGATGACGGAGGTGCATGCAAAATGAATTGCTACCACGTTTTTTGATATACTCAATGTGCTTTTGGTCTGAACACTTCTTATATGTAAGTAGCCATTCGACGTTAAGGACATTTCTAGGTTATTTTACTGGTTCACTATTTTGATATGAGGGTGTGGTATTGATGAATGCCAATTTAGCTACAATATAAGTAACAATTTTTTAATTTTGAGATTGATTTCCAGACAAAACGTTACCAAAACACCTCATAGATGTCGTCCTTAACGTTAACTGTTCCGAAATTGATATTTAACTATGATACTTCATCGGTTTATTAATAAATAGATGGCGATATATCTACAGAATCAGTAATATTTCGAATTGGGGTCTCATAGATGTCGTCCTTTGACGTTTACTGTTCTGACATTAACATTCAGCTATGACAGTTAATCGGTTCATTGATAGATCATATTTTGAATTGAGATGGAATATTTAATGATGAATTTAACGTGCATGACCTTATGGAAACTTAATGATGTATTATTCTCAATGATGTATCGTTTTGCTGAGTTTATGTACTACTTGTATTTGTAATGGAATCAACAATTTAATTCTCCAGCGGATGAAATGGATCAGGCAGATTATGAACTGAAGGAAACCATAAGAACTATATGGCCTCTGCAAGCAAAAAACATGGTGGACATCCTTGTACCCCCCAGTGCGCAACTCAACACCGGTAAACTATCTGTTGGAAAAATTTATGGGGGCCTATTGATATTAGAAAGTTGGAGGAGTACGAGATTTGGCCAGGTCGAACCTACGGGACTACCGGTACGTAGAATCAGTTCTATTCATATTATCTCGAAAAATCAATTCATACATCTTGATACAAACATACACATTCGTGCTGAATCTCTTGAACGATTCTACTAAAAAATTATCTGACTGTGGCCATCGAGAACGGTTGTTTGATGTATTTTCTATGTGTTGTCAACCCCTATAGATTAATGTTTCCCTATTCTAGGTACATTTTCGCTATGATTCCCATATACAGTAGGAACAAGTATAGACTAACTCAAATTTTTGAGCATTCGGATTTTTTCACCGAACTGAAATTTTATTTCCAGATTCCCATTTCCTATGGTGATATGTTCCCACAGTGAAACCTTTCTGGTGTCATAATCATAATTTTTATTTCAATTGTTCAAGTCTTGTGATATATCAATAACAAGTTGATTTCGTTCTGAGTGAAACTTTAGATTCCAGCGATATCCAGCATGTAGCAAGATTAAACTGTTATTGTGAAAGTGACCACCTTTTTGAAGAGGTTATCGAAATTATAGAAAGATAGGGTTAATACTCGATAAAATGATATGGAACATGATCCATGTCAATGTACTGTGAAAAAACATCACTCAACAAGAATGAATACATAATAAAGATTTGCTAAAGCTACCATCATTCTGAAACAACTGAGCAGTCACTATTAACATTGATAGTTTGGATATAATGATGTACCAAGCTGTGTTTCATATTAACATTCAGGAGACATGTTGATGATGTCAACAGTGTAATAGGAAGCATTGACAAATGGATGTAAGCTGCATAAAGTAGAAATCCGAAAATTAATTTACCACATTCTTCTGAAACATAGTTATAGTCAAATTATCTCAGCTAGTCATACTTTTTTTCGCAGTGTTATGCTAGATGTTGCAAAATTAACTTGAGCTTCTAATTTTCCTGATTATTGTTCGGCTTCTTCAGTTCTATACGAATTTTTGAGAAGTATCTTCATCGAAATTCTTTAGTTAGTGCAGTAGTTACAGTGGGCTACCTTTGGACCAGGAAGTGTGACGTCACTCCCGGTCTGTGCTCCGATGTTTGTAATTATCAGGTCTCCACTTCCGGTCTGTGCTGGAGATGTGTGTTATCGGGTAGATAACGTTATCAGCTATATAGCGTTATCAGTGATTGTGAGTCACCCGGATGGGCATCCCATGTGTGTAATTAGTGTTATCGGGTAGATAGCGTTATCAGTGATTGTGAGTCACCCGGTCAGGCATCTAGTGTGTGTAATTAGTATTATCGGGTAGATAACGTTATCGGGTAGATAGCGTGATTGCGAGTTTGGTCGTTTGAATTTTATCTACGTATAATTAGAAATGCTTAGTTTGAAATATTAATCTTATCAATGAGGTTTCCTGTCATCAACAAGTCGTAACTTGTAGAATGTTTGGTAGATAATAGAGCCATTGTATTCAATTTTAAACGGAAACAGATAACACTTTGTTTTGCAACCAACTGATTGTATGCGGTTGATATTTTATCTACGAGAAATGCTTAGTTTGAAATATTAATCTTATCAACAACAAAATGAAAACGTAAACTGTTTCCTGTGCTGATATTGATAACTTAGCAAATTATCGTGGGAATGTGTCACGTAGGCAACTGTAGGAATCGCGCGCAGCGTTGATAAGAAGGTGGAAATGGTATTGTCTCGAATATAATTTAATCATTTCACATTTGATTCTCTAACGAGCAACTCGTGTTTTTTGTGTGGTGCAATTTGAGGTAAGTCTATATTATTATTATTATTATTTGATTGAGAAAACTCTCATTTCAAGTTGATATATTTCAAATTAACTTCAAATGAATATGATTCGTATGATAATGAACTCGATTTAGGGAACTTTTATTTCAAATTGGTATATTTCAAATTAACTTCAAATGAATATGATTCGTATGATAATAAACTCGATTTAGGGAACTTTTATTTCAAATTGGTTCATTTCAAATTAACTTCATGTCAACAAGCTAGCTCTTCACTCAAATTCACACCAACTTTTACATTTACTTACTATTGTACACTCAGATTCACACCGATTATTACCATTACTAACTATTGTTTTCTCGATCGGTGTTTTGAAAATATACCGAATTCTTTTGAGTAATATATATCCTTGTTATAGATATTCATATCATAATGAGCATGGAAGCATTAAACTCGTGTTCTCTATTACAGAGATTACCTACGAAAAAAGTTAACCAGCTCGAAGAAGGTAAAGTTTATAAGATAACTAATGCAAAAATTATAAACACCCGGTTTGGAGGATCTGTGCTAGCAGAGATTGACGATTTTCGTGTTTTCCTCCCAAAACGTTTAACAACACTACTCAAACCTATGTTGGATCGCATCAATGATGAACAATGTATAGGACTGATTTATAGAGGAGAGGAACATTTTGGGAAATCGAATCCAGCAGCAAAAATCGAGTTCCGAGAGATTTAGGGAGCGTTCGCAGACTTTATAATATTCATAAAAAAAACAAAGTGGTGGGTGTAAGGTAAGATTTTTGTTCTATTATTATCATGGACTCTATTTCAAAGATTAGCACCGAAATTGTTAGAATAATCGATCAGGCTCAAAAATATTTGTATAAGTCAAAATTTCCCCCTCAGGAAACAACGAAATGGATAGATTTTTGTACGAAATATATCCGTACTTTCTCGAGACATCTGATGAAAGATGATTTGAATTTAGCTAATAAGAATCAACTTCAGACAAATATCGGTCATATAAAGCGTTTCAAAATTTTTTTACAAATTAGAGATAAACCATCTATATCAAATAAGAATTGCAGTGATAGAATCAGATGGGAGGATGGACAGTCTGCTTTTAAATGTAGAATAAGAACCGGATTGATTATCAATATTTCGCATTTAGACCCAATTAATTTTTTTATATGATGCTTTTCATCTTTTCAATACTAGAATCTCCAAAATCCTTCATGAATATAATTTTATTAAAGTTAATTCAACATTTTGTGGCGAGTACATTAAAGGGAACGTTAAGGATGAACTTATTCAGACAGATTTCAAATATTTTCATACACGATCGATAGGAATAGATAATACAACGAATTTATTAGAATAGTATGAAGATAATATTATTGAGAAACTTTCTACAAAATTAGAAGAATTCCAAGAGAAAGATTCAAATTATAGTCTCAAAAATATAGTAAGTCTGCAAATAAATATCAATAAACATGAGGTAATTAATTCGGGATCTTCCTATATAGTTCTTCCTAAAGAAATTGCGAATAAACATGCTGTTATCAATGTTAAAAATTGTGATGAGTATTGTTTCGCTTGGGCAGTAACAGCTGGATTACACCCTGCTACTACACATTCAGATAGAATCACTTCATATCCTCATTTTAGTACTGTTTTAAATTTACAAAATTTAACTTTCCCGATGCCTATTTCACAAATCCATTTATTCGAGAAGCTGAATAATATAAAGCATACACGTTTTTGTGTTAGAATTATGCAATAAAACAGATGGTGCTGCTGATAAGGAAAAATTGAAGGTTCTCCCCGCATACCTATCAAAAAATAAACTAGAAACGCACTTTAATTTGTTGTTGATTCAGGATAAATATTATCGCGATGTAGAATCTTCAGATACATCGAATTTTGTTAATCCGATAGTTAAATTCCATTATTGCTTGATTAAAAATTTAGCTAGACTTATTAATTCGCAAATTACTACTAAGCATAAAACTTATTTATGTAAACGTTGTCTAAATAATTTCAAGAGCGAGATAAAATACAAGACTCATATGGAAGATTGTGGAGAAATAAATACATGTAAAATAAAATTCCCCAAAGAAGATCATTTAGTTTTCAAGAAATATTGAAATAAAATTCCAATGCCATTTGTGATTTATTTCGATTTTGAGGCTCTATTGCTACCAATCCAAAACTGTTCTCCGTCAAATTCAGCTTCATACACCAACCGAAAACAATTACATGAAGCTTACAGTGTAGGCTATTATCTGAAATGTTATTTCGATGATTCCATTTCGAAATATGATAGTTATAGAGGTTCTGAACCAGCCAAATGGTTAACCGAACAATTAGACAAAATTAGTATATTCATAGAGAAAAAATTGAAGTGTAACATACCTATGAGTTTGAGTGCGGTTGATTTATCATCCATAATGGGGGAAACTAAATTCCATATTTGTGAAAAATATGTATCCGATGGGGATATACGTGTAAGAGACCACTGTCATTTCACTGGGGTTTTTCGCGGCTTAGCACACCAACATTGTAATTTGCAATATAAACATAAATTTGTAGTGCCTGTTTTAGATCATAATCTATCTGGGTATGATATGTTCCTATTGATACGAGATTTAGCTAAAGCGAACAAACAGAACATTCAAGTACTACCAATCAATAAAGAAAAATATATAAGTTTTACTAGAGGTTCCTTCTTTTCCCCGGTTAAATTCCGTTTTATCGATTCATGTAGATTTTTAAATACATCACTAGATGACTTGGTGTCCTTTTTGAATGTTGATCAATTGAAAATTTTGAAGCGTGAATATAATCATTTGACGAACGATCAGTTCAAATTATTAACCCGTAAGGGGGTTTTTCCATATGAATATTTAGATAGTTGGAATAAATTGAGCGAACCAAATTTACCACCAATCGAAAATTTTTATAATAAATTGAAAGATGAATCAATAAGTGAAGGAGACTATGAACATGCTCAAAACGTTTGGCAAAAATTTAATTGTAATAATTTAGCTGAGTATTCCGATTTATACTTGAAAACAGATGTTTTGCTGTTGGCAGATGTTTTTGAAAATTTCAGAGCCAAATGTTTAGAGATATATAAGCTTGATCCTACGTATAATTTCACTTAACCTGGCTTCTCATGGGAGTGTAAGTTGAAATATACAAATATTTCTCTTCAGTTCCTGAAAGATATAGATATGATTATGTTTATAGAAAGGGGGATACGAGGAGGTGTTAGTCAATGTAGCAATAGATTCGCGGCTGGTAATAATAAGTATATGAAAGATTATAATTCACAAGAGGAAAGTAGCTATCTCATGTATTTTGATGTTTGTAATTTATATGGGTGGGCTATGGCGCAATATTTACCATATGATAACTTTGTATGGTATGATGATCTTAACATCGATGTAAGAGACATTTCGGATGAAAGTCCTGTTGGATATATTCTAGAAGTAGATCTAGAATACCCTCAGAAATTACATGACACCCACAAAGACTTACCGCTATGTCCATTGCACTCTACACCTCCCAATGCCAAACAAGCAAAATTATTATCGACGTTATACAATAAATCTAAATATATAATTCATTATAGGAATTTGAAACAATGTTTAGTGTTGGGGATGGTGTTGAAGAAGGTACATAGAATCCTTAAGTTTAGCCAATCCAATTGGTTGAAAGCCTATATCGATTTAAATACACGATTACGTGCAGCTGCAAAGAATAAATTCGAAGAGGCTCTTTTCAAACTCATTATAAATGCAATATTTGGGAAATCGATGGAGAACGTACGTAAGCATCGGAGCGTTAAATTAGTTAATAAATGGTATGGACCATTTGGAGCGCGATACTATATTTCTCAACCAAATTTCAATAGTAGTAAGAATCTTGATGAAAATTTGATAGCAATCGAGCAAAACAAACTCGAAATATTATTTAATAAACCAATTTATATAGGAATGGCTATTTTACATATTTCAAAAACTTGTGTGTTTGATTTTCATTATAACTTTATGCTGAAAATATATAAAGATCCTGAAGCGATAAGGCTGTGTTATACAGATACTGATAGTTTGATCTATCATATAATAACAGACGATGATATTTATGAAACCATTATGAAGAAAAACGTTCAAAAGTTTGACACTAGCGATTATGCATTAGATAATATTTTTGAAATTCCACCCATAAACAAGAAAGTGGTCGGATTAATGAAGGATGAGAACAGAGGACATATAATGACGAAGTTCATCGGTTTACGCTCTAAAATGTACAGTTATAAGGTGGAAGGGAAAGAACCCGTTGAAAAAGCTAAAGGTATTAGAAATTCGGTTTTGAAATATTCTATAACTTTCGAGGATTATGTTAAATGTCTTGAAGAAGAATTCGAGATATATAGAGTCCAAAAATCTATCAGATCTTTCAACTTCAACCTCTACATTATAGAACAAAATAAAATTGCCCTCAGCCCTTTTGACAACAAGAGGTTCCTGATAAAGAATAGAACAAACACCTTACCTTATGGACACCATTCACTATTATCTTAATGTTTGTTTCGATATGTTAATTTCGATGTATGTTAATTGTAATTGTATTCATATGTTTTAATAAAAAATCGTTCTATGATGTATGTGTTAATTTTAATATTTGTATAGATATGCTATTTATAATTGTATTCAAATGTTACATACTTGTTTCGATAAAAACTTTCTATAATGTGTGTTTTTTAATAAAAAACAAAAACTGTTGATCATATTTTATTGTTTTAAATCATACAAAACCTTATTTTTATAGTAAAATAACCTTTCTTTAAGTGTATTGGTCAATAGACATTTTGGCGATGAAATATTAATAAAACAATGCAAAAGTTCTGATGCACTAGCATGATACCTCATACTTTTGATCACATCAGTAAGATTGTGATAGTATGAAGAAAAATCAAATTATTCGAGAAAAGACACTCTATGTGATAACACTCCATCGCTGATATTAATAATTTCTCGAACATCTTCCTCACACAGCCATAAATGAATACCATGCTTCGTAATTTGAAGTACTTTTTCAATATTGTCCCACACAAGTTGAACTATTTGGCAATGTTCATCGGATGCTATGGGGGCAGGATCGAAATCTGTTTGTAAACTTGAGAAGAAATCTCTGATTTTAGTTCGAAGAATTTCGATGAAGTCATACCATTCCAGCAGTCCAAAGGTGAGTTTACAATTTTGCGAAGAATGGATAAGTGATATTGTTGGTGCAAAGATTCGCATAGGACTCAATCCACACTTAATTTCAAAACTCCCCTCCAATAGGTATGTTGTATTCAACAATAGAAATTTTTCATCCCGCATTAACATTTCAAACTCTTCAAACATTCGATCTAACTCGGAACTATCTTCGGATGTACCACCACTATCTTGGTACGACATTTTACTACAACTGAACTGATTGTTGGATTTTCTCTAACATACAGCCTGAAGATCACACACGCACGCGCAGATCATATAATATCACTTTTAGCAATCCAACTTTTCTCCTTTATTCCCAACCATTTGACGTACATTTTATCACCTTTTTTCCGAAGCACTTTCTCAATCAAAAAGACATCAGGTTGTTCGGTCTTCTGCAATTCTTCCTCGTAGAAACAACCGCTGATTGGGGAGCTCTTCATATCCTCGAGTAGATACGTGACTGGGTTAGTGATTTTGATTTTTAAAATTTTAAAGAGCTCCGCCGACCAATTAGGCGTATACGATTTTTCAAAAATATGTTTGGCTTTGCTTATACGTACCACATCGCCTACGTTGAATTTATGTGGTAAAGCCAACTTGAGGTGTGAGTAGGATCGCTTCAATATCACGCTCTCATTTTGTTTTGTCACCTTGAATGGAGCCATATTTATAGTTCTATGCTTACGTTTATTTTATTTTTCCGTGATTTCTTGAAGTATATCAATCCATCTATATTTTCATTTCAAACTAAATTGTTTGTAGAGCGCTTCTTTCAAGGTTCGAATAACACGTTCAGCAATGGCGGCTTTCTTCACACTATACGTATAATAATGGTTGATTTTGTTTTTTTTTCATCAGCTCGTCAAAATGCTTATTAAAGAATTCTTCACCTTGGTCGCTTTGCAGATTCCTAGGTTTACGTCCTCCTCCTCCCTCAGTCAATATAGAATTAACTGCTTTCCGAACCTCGTCGGCTGATTTCGATTTCAATGGACGAGTCCACACGAATTTCGAGAAGCAATCGATCATCACCAAAATATACTTGAATCCTCGATTTTCACGAGCATAATTACCCATTTCGGCTAGATCCATCTGCCACAAGTCATCCAGTCCCTTCAAAATTGTACGACGACGTTTGAAATTTTTTCGAGCTGGCTTATGAATCTCATCGACAACTTGTTGCATCGTTTTTTAATTATTGTCTAGTTAAAAGATTTGGAGTTATACGTTTCGGGTTGGTTGATGGGGTGGTAGCGTCATTTGGTCTTTTCTTCGAGGGTGTCGTCATACGTTGTTCCAACGCCAGCAGCCTACTCATAATATCCTCCTGATGTACATCCATTATGTTATAATCTATAGTGATCTTGTTCAATTTATCATTATGATCACGCAAAATAACGCGTTGACTCTTATGATATGTTTCGAAATTATCAGAGAATTTCTTGAAGATATCGAGTACATAAGCGGTATTCGCTCCAACGGTTTTGAGATCATTTTTCTTCTTGTATTCATCCAATTCTTTATGTAAACTCGTAAAGCTAGCATCACTTTGATTTTTGTGCGATTGTATGTTGATGAAGAAACTACTCATCTCTCCAATTAATTTCTGAATCTTATGTGAAAAGTCATCGTTGAAGATGCGCTGCAAGTTCTCCCCAATCTTCGCACTCACATCATCGACATAAATTTTGCTTGCAACATCGTTCTTGAATGTGGGCCTTTTCAGATTACAAATTTTCACGTTCTCGATATCTACATCACCATCTGGTGTACGAGCTAGAACGTGTGAAAACATCGATTGTCGAAGAGCATTGATGCTGGTTGAACCATCAATCACAGATCTTCGTCCAAACTTATCAAGACTCATCGTGTAAATGATATGAAACAGTAATGAACACACACTAATATATGATATCGGCTTCTCGAAGCTCATTTATTATAGCGACTATCTCATTGTCGTGAGATGTATTCCCAGCTTGTTGAGATGCCATCAAAAGACTCAATCGTTCCACAAGTTCGTTTGGATCGTCCCAGTACACGTACTCCACTGGTTCGTTGTTATATGTCAATTGCATACCGCTACCGAGAGCATCCTCATGAATTAGAGGTCGAATTATTTTAATGTACTTGTATCTTCGAGTACCTTTCAAGTTTCCAGCACTATTTCTGTGGGGATTTGTCAAGTTCAGAATCATCCTGTAATTCATCTTATCTTTCTTGGTGAAATTTCTAGGTTTGTCATAGAATATAAGTTCACACAGACCGACGGAATTTTTGAATTTTCTCCCTTGTGTCACGATAGTATCTCTATTTTTGAAATCGATTAATTTACCTCCTAGTAACCATGACAACGAACTAGCATCGTAAACTGGGCCATAAACTCTATCGATTTTTCTACTCTCTGACCAGTAATCACAGATATATTTTTGAAGTAACTCTGGGTAAGATTCTAATACGTCATAGTCATCATCATCGTTGTCAGACTCTTCAATAACAGTTTTCATACTTGCATCGCTTACATCCAATACCGTTCCTCTTTCATCTTCCTCCTCTCCATCGTCCTTCTCCTCATCCTCCTCCTCCTCTTCATCCGCATCATCCTTTTCATGCTTAATTTCACGTTTAATCAATGGTGTATTATTGGATTTGATTATTTCCCGAAGTGGTTCCGATATGGGTTTAAATAATTTATTGATCGACTCGTCCTCCTCCGTTTTACCCAGTTTCAATGTGAGATATTTCTTGCGTATAGATCGTGCCAATTGAGCGATTTTTCGCTTACGTGCTAACCGTTCACCGTCCATTGTGTATTTGCTATAGATTCCACGTTCACAATTTGATATATACATCGAAACCTTTGCGGTATCTTCCATTGTTCAAATCGAAATCTTTAACAATTATCAATGTTCCAAATTTCTCCATCCAACACATAGAACACATCTTTTTGAATCGATCGAAAGTAACGTCTGGGGATACGTGCTCATCAAACACGTGTTTTAGATTTATTTCATCCTGTTTGAATAACACGATCAGGTTAGAATCATCGCGAATCAGTTGTTTAGGAATTTTAGAGTATGTCTGACATAGATATGATGCGTCAATGTTTCTATGTGTACACATCGAATAATATTCTCGAATTTTCTGTTGTGTCTCACAGGATATGTCATCAAAAATGAAGATAGAATTTGGTTTTGCATCGTTCGGACTTATAATTTCTTCATTGTCTTTATATGGGGAATAACCAACTCCTTTTACTCGTTCCAAAATCTCCTGCAACAGTTTGTATTTATCTTGATATAAAGACTTCGAGTATACGTGAACGTTTTCAAACTTGACACCATTTGGATTGAATAACAACGATAATGTAACGTTTGTTTTTCCGCATCCGCTCGGACCACAAATTAAAGCACGAAAAGAGTTTGGTAACAGTTTTCCATGTTTACCAACGCGATTAGTTCTAACTTTTAAATCTAAATTCTCGATTGGAAGTGTCTGCTCTTGTTGAACGGTCTTCATCGTGTGAAACATTTCTACTTAATGATAACGTATGAAAGGAAAAATCACCAGAGCGTATGCTCATTAACAATGTTGATTCATCAAGGTGAAGGTTTATTGAATACACTCATAAACAAGCTCCCGTTTGAATTACACATTCCTTCATATCAATTCTGTGGTCCTGGAACTAAATTGGAAAAGCGTCTTGCACGCGGTGATAAAGGTATCAATCCTTTGGATTCCGCTTGTCGCGAACACGATATAGCTTATTCACAAAACAAATCTCTGGAGGAACGTCATAAAGCTGATAAAATATTAGAGGACGCTGCTTGGAAACGAGTCGAATCAAGAGACGCTAGCGCAGGTGAAAGACTCTCTAGTTTATTGGTTACCAGTGGAATGAAAGTTAAACGAAAACTAGGTATGGGTATCAAGAAACGGATGCGACAACGAGGATGTTGTTTCCGGAAAGATATCGTTGGAAGCATCGCAAAGTCAATGGAGCCATCTTCTTCATTGAGAAAGTTCGCTATGAACGCGTTGAAAGCCGCACGGATCGCGATTAAACGAGCTGGAGGTAAAAAGCGTATCAGAGTACCAAGAGTAATACCACTTCCAAAGTCTGGAGGATTCCTCCCACTATTATTACCCATCTTAGGAGCTCTAGGAGCCTAAGGATCGGTTGCAGGAGGTGCAAGTGCTATCGCAAATACGGTGTTTAACGCTAAAAATGCCCAAAAAAAGTTTGAAGAAGATCAACGTCACAACAAAGCTATGGAATTGCTGGGAAAAGGTTTATACTTGGAACGCAACGCTAAAGGAGGATACGGATTGTTTTTGAAAAAGCAGCAGCAAAAAAACTATTAATTGAGATACCCGATGATAGACCAATGTACGATCGAGATTTGATACGTTTCGCTTGAATTCTGAAAATCCCAAATTTTCGAGGTGTCTTTATGCGAGATACGCTACCGCACAAACCTAGACGTCGTGAATGTAGCATTCTAAATTTGGACTTGACTAAAAACAATGGAACGCATTGGGTAGCGTTCAGAAAAATCGATAACGATGTAGAATATTTTGATTCTTTTGGAAATTTGAAGCCACCAAAGGAACTCGTTCGATATTTGGGCGAGAACGTTAGAATTTTCTACAATAACGACACCTATCAGAACTATAATCAAGTGATATGTGGACAGCTGTGTTTGAAGTTTCTCAGTCACACTCGACTATTCGAGGAGTAACAACCACACACCACCATGGATTTCACTTCTGCAGTAATACAATACATATGCGAAAATGAGAGTAGTAGTGGGAGTAGTTTGAGGAGAATCATCGATTTTATTTATGGAAATTTGATCGAGGCTATCAATAAACCTAAGAGCGAACTTACACGTAAGAATTTAACGTTTCTACCGATGGAATACATCCTAAAACATTTGGATGTGGTGTTTCTCAATCAGAATGAGGTTCCGGAACATATGTTTGATCACCTTTACCGTCATATGCAGTGTAAGGAACATGTCGATGAAGATTGCGATGGTCCACAACCCCCACGCAAACTATGTTCGCAATGTTTATCTGAGCAGATTTCTCACATCATGGAGAACGAGGAAATAACTCATCACGAGAAGCAAGTGTTGATAGAAGAAGTTTGCAAAGACGATCCATACTTTATGAGATCATACTTATTCCATCTATTAATGTTAAAATATAAATAGAGAAGTTTCAATGAATTTTTGTTAGTATCATGTCTCAGTTGTTCACGTTAACAAGCACCAACCATATATTCTCGTTCACACCGCAGAATTCGATTGTGCTGAGGCCTGACAAAAAATATTATTTAGCATTGTTGGGATTCAATTCATACAATTCCATACCCAATATAGAGAACGAGAAATTCTACTATTACGTAGGAGGAGATAACACAAAAGCGAAGACTAAGACTCTTGGAGCGATAACAATTTTGGCTGGAAACTATGAGATAAGCGATATCGAAGAATTTATCAGGGAAAAATTGAAGGTTAAAGAAGACATATTCTCGCTGAAACCGAATAACAATACGTTAAAGTGTGAAATATTCCAAAAAAATCACGATATTTCGTTTGAAAAAAACGATAGTCTTGCTAAAATATTAGGATGTTCGCGGGGGGTATTGAAGAAGGATGTGGTGCACGTGTCTGATTTATCTGTCAACATAATAAAAGTCACAAACATACGTTTCGAGTCGAACATTACAGTGGGAGCCTTCTATCGGAATAGACCTGCGCATACGATCTACGATTTTCCTATCACCATCGACCCCGGCTATAGGATTGTGGAGCGTCCGAAGAATCCTCTCTATCTACCAATATCCGATATCGGAGAGATTACCAACATAACCGTACTAGCTTTAGATCAGCATTCGAAACCAATAAACTTTCGTGGTGAAGAAAGTATTCTACATTTACATTTACAAGAAGTATAGAAAATATGGGGTTGTTTGTGGACAACAACGACAATAAAAACAGTTCCCCCACCACATCATCATCAGTCTTCAACAAAACACCTAAAGTGCGTGACCTACTCACCAGAGTCAACATCATAATTTTGAAATCATTGGGGTTTCGTCTTGAACAAGAATGTCATTATCCAAAATGAAGTATGCACGTAACACTAACGACGCCAGAGATGTTCATCAGACAGCGATCATCTCACCTATTTTCGATATATACCAGGAACCGAAATTTGATGAATCGATTCGAAAAGCCGAGTACAGATCGATTACACCATTCGTCAAGGCGTTCAATAACAGCGATATCATAGAGTTTGCAATAAATCAAGTAGACGCTTTTTTTGCTATGAAAGATACTCTGTTGGCGATCAAAGGAAAAATCGAAGTTAATGGAGTGGGGAATGTAATATTGGTACCTAATTATGAACCTTTTCTTTTCGACTCGTGTTCCTACAGCGAGAGCGGTAGAGACATCGAAACTGTACGTGACCCTGGTATAGTTAGCGCGGTGCGAGAATTCACATGTTATTCTCCCACAGATTCAACGCATATGTCTATAGCCAGCTGGACTTATCCGGAAGAAAGTGTTATATTGAACGCAACAAAGTCGTTCAGTTTACTCATCCCACTCAAGCATATTTTCAACATTTTCAACTATTACACCCGAATCACGTTCGGACGACAAACGATTCGATTGGTACGTGCTCGAAACGATAACGATTGCGTTATAATTGAGAACGCGGCTACCACAGTCAAATTTCTGATCTATAGTATAGAATTGAAGGTGAAATATATCTATCCCAACGATCTAATCAGAGAGAAGCTATTGCGATCCATCAAGAGCGATTCTCCTGTTCTATTCGCTTTCCGGAAGTGGGAGCTGCACGAGTTGCCTGCCATAACGGTCGATGCGAAGAGAGAAATGTGGGCTGTGAAAACTAGCGCGTCGGTCTGAAAACCACGGTATGTTATCGTATTTTTCCAAACCAATAAACGTAACAATGTGAAAGCTAATCCTACAATATTCGATCATGTGGATATATCAAGTATCCGCTTATCGCTGAACGGAGAGTATTGGCCTAACGAACGAATGAACTTGGACTTTGCCAAGGAAGATTTCGTCCTAGCCCTCCAAAACTTTACCGATTTCTATCCTAGCTACACGAATTCCACAACAAAACATCCCATATTGGCTTATGATAATTTCAAAAAACGCGCGCTTTACATCATCGATTGTTCTAGACAAGAGGAGGCGGTAAAATCATCAACAGTCGACATACGATTGGAGATTGAAGCGGATAAAGGATTTCCAGCCAATACCAAGGTATATTGCATCATCATTCACGATTGCTTG
Organism: Endomychus coccineus; assembly: GCA_958510875.1. Taxonomy (NCBI): domain Eukaryota; kingdom Metazoa; phylum Arthropoda; class Insecta; order Coleoptera; family Endomychidae; genus Endomychus; species Endomychus coccineus. Next base: position 97,236 of record CAUEHT010000086.1, read on the forward strand.
ATGGAATACTACCCCCTCACCGAAATTGTCAAGAGTCTCAATTAAACATCAGTCAGTCTAAATCGAAACTTCAAGCGAATCGCATCATCATGAGAATCGCATTAGTTGACATTCAGGGGTTCTTCATTGACGATGCCTTCCATCCAAAAGAAATGTGTATACAAATTGGATTCAAGCGTCATTATTCCTTATTCAAACCGCACACATCTTATTCATCGCTAAATGCAAAGGAGCGAAAATCCGTGTAGTATTTACAAAAGTCTCATCATGGACTCGATTATGTATCTGGGAATGTGAATTATGAAGGAATAAATAATATTCTTGAATCGATTCGCTTGTGTGCAGTCGACTATATTTATGTCCGAGAACAGCAAAAAGCCGAATTTTTGAGAAGGAAGTGTATAGAATTCTATATTTACCCACACATCGTAGATGTTCATAGTTTCGATGGTACTCAATGTGAAACGGGGAAATTCGAGCGAACAAACAATTTGACCTGTCTGAATCATCGTAATGATGGTGGAAATACATGTGTGCAGTTTACCATGTGGATAAATTACAGCAGTGGTTTCTGAATGTAATACTACCTAAATGATATGTATTTTATTCTGAAATAAATATTATTATCAATCTTTTGTTTGTTTCAATAAAACACCTCCTTTATATAATAATTATTATTTATTCAAATGGAAAATAGCTTTCTTCACATTTTTAACAAACATTTTCAATAATAACACTGATAAAGAAGATAAAATAATATACAACATTGCGAAAATTTTGGGGATTTCTCCTTCTATTGCAGATGATGTGAGTGTAGATGTCTTTTGTACGAGATGTGGTAAACATGGTGATTGTCGGATCATTTGCCATTCAGTCATATCCCCCTCACTTCGATTGAAGAATAAGAGTTTAAGTTTATAATCAATCTTTCTCACCAAAGAATACCATTTTTTTTCATTTGATTTACACGTCGTAGACGTTATGATCGATTCACAACCGCCATGATACCTCGTTGACCATCGAAGGATCACGTGATAGCTGCCATGACACCTTGTTCGAAACCACGTGTCTAGGACCTTTCTTACAAACAACCTGTATATACAACATAACATACTCTTTACAAACCCCCCGTATATACATTCAAACAATAATTACAAACACCGAATGCCAATCGTCAGCATAAACTGAGTAACTCGCAATCACTGATAACGCTATCTACTCGATAACACTAATTACACACATTGGATGTTGATCGCCAGACCGGGTGACTCACAATCACTGATAACGCTATCTACCCGATAACGTTATCTACCCGATAACACTAATTACACAAATTGAATACAATCGCTCTATTATATACCACATACAAGTTACGACTTCTTGTTGACATGAAACCTCATTGATAATATTAATATTTCAAACTAAGCATTTCTAATTATACGTAGATAAAATTCAAACAACCAAACTCGCAATCACGCTATCTACCCGATAACGTTATTTACCCGGTAACACTAATTACACATACTGGATGCTTGACCGGGTGACTCCCAATCACTGATAACGCTATCTAGCCGATAACGTTATCTACCCGATAACTTTAATTACACACACTGGATGCCAGACCGAGTAACTCACAATCACTGATAACGCTATCTAGCCGATAACGTTATCTACCCGATAACACACATCGCCAACACAGACCGGAAGTGGAGACCTGATAATTACAAACATCGGAGCACAGACCGGAAGTGACGTCACACTTCCTGGTCCGAAGGTAGCCCACTGTATCTACTTAGTGCAGAAATCTGATTCATTCGGGGAAGATGTCTATTATTGGAAACGACATCTTCCATATTATATCAACGAAACAATAATGCTTGAATATTCTAATCTTACTTCAGGCAAAACCGTATTACTGAAATGGATACATAATTGAATATTCACATTGGAAAATTGAATGATTGAAGATTGTAGTTATGAGTTGTAAAGAATATCCTGGTTCTTGTCTCATTTTTTCAATATATAAAAGCTCTTGAAAAATTCTGAATGATCATATCAGAACGGTAAAGCAACAAACTATTGGGATCACTAACTACTCCTGATTATGTCAGATTCGAATTTATACTATGATTTCAGATGAACAAATTGAATCTCACTATCATTCTGTCATCTTCATAGTTACAATTATTGTCACATTATACTAACAATTGATAATTTTAATAATTAAGCTCAAGTATTCTACTATAGATAAGAAACAATCACCCTCATCCACTAAAAATAATGTTAAAGTAATAATGACGTTTCAGCTACCAAGTAGCCATCATTAGAGCAAAGTATGTTTACTCTGATGATGGTAACTTGATAGCTGCAAGGTCCTCAGTACGTTAACAGTATCTCTAGTGGATCCTTGTGATTGCTTCTCATTCATAGCCCTTGTATTGTTTTACAAGTATTCAAATTCAGCTCTTTGTGAAATGATATATTCAACAATATGCACAAGTTGATCATTCAGAATCGTAATATAAGCAACTTGTTTCCTTATTGTTCCTTTCTGAAAAAAAAAATGACATGGGGACAGATATTTCAATGAAGGGAACAACAATTGAGTCATATGTTATTCCTTATTTTACATGGTTTGTTCTTATGTAGACTATCAATTTCTTAACTACACTTCATAATTTCTTTTTTTCTCAAATAGCATTCATTGCATTTGACAACCGAAAATTCAAACATTTGAATCCAAGTAATTCTTCATAGTATAATTTACTTCAAGCTATTACCCTATTTCCACTTCAGATTATAACTTTCATTAGTTGGACAAGTCCAGCAAATTTGGATTAGATGATTTATGGGCTATCGAACTTCGCCATCAACGTAAAATGATTTTTGCGGAATGTCTTCGAACGTTAACACTGGAATGTATTTTGTAAAATGAATACTCGTATCAGCCGAATTGACAGTTGAGTACTAAATGAAATGTTCAGTGATTGTGGTATCCTTTAGTTGGAAGATTCCTTCAGATATGTTTCTATAAATGACTACATCAAAATGGCGATACTTGATAATTGTAAGAAATACTATTGAACTCACTTTCCGCGTTTGGAAAGTAGTGGTAGTGATTATCATGAATTTGATATTTCCCGAGGTTACGAGTTTAGTAACGGTTTCCATCATCTCTACTTTTATATTTTGAGGTTCAGCTGAAGACGAGTCTATAGCATCAAAGAGAACGTCACCAAGAATGTGTTAATATCTGGGAGGATAAAAATGAGACAATAATGAACAAAACATTGAGCAATATTGAACTATGTGTTATATCTCTTCTGTAGCAATCTTACAATGTCAATCTTCACTAAGAACGTCAAATGAGAACTAGATTCTCTGTCAAATAGGAAAAGAGAATAAATTTCAAAAATTCATATTTATTCGTGATGTGTTCCTCAGGAAATAGTCGTTCTAACATTGTAACACATATTTTGATTCCACCAGAGGAAAACCTATAATGTTTGTAGAACATAGAGCCGGCCAGCGGTATAATATTGGAAGAGAAGGAATTTGGGAATTTCCCGAAACTACGGAGATTACAGGTATAACTATAGAACCCCACTAGGCAATGAGATCCACAACTCGCCAATTGATGGAAAGGTGAAGTTCGGCGGGTCTCGAGCTTGAAAATGAAGGGGTGACCAGTTCGGGATCTCTGGTCCACTCACCTGAAATCTCTAATAGTGGAATAACAAACAAGATTTCTGTGAACACCGATCGTTACAATATCTATAGAACACGGACAGAACTCCTATCCTTCGGCGATGTTCTAGAGTGTCCAATGAATTCGTTAGTGCGACATCACCAATCAGAAGAATAGCTCTTTCCTGAATCAAATCAGAGAGTTCCAGCGTATGTTTGAGAGCTGAAATTCGAACATATTAGCAGTATTCCAGGAGCGGTGGAATTCGTGTTATGTTTGTTGTTTTTGTTAAGCGATTTTCGCAATGGTGGAGATGCTGAGCATATATTTGGAGCACTTCATGGGAATAGTTGTACCTAACATCATCATATTGGATATTGTGAGGTCTGCCCTCCTGGAGATAATACAAGCATGAGTTTTCGTTGCATCGAACTCCACTTGATTATTAGATCCTCATTTCAGAATCGTTTCAGATCTCCATTCATTGCTTCGACATGTCTTTGTCTCTCTTCTAGCTGATATGAGAAATCTAGACATGAGAGCGGTATGAAGTGTACCATCATCTGCAAAGCTGAGGACGGAGCAGGATGTTACTGTCAACAGATCGTTAATATGGAGCAGCAACAAAGTGGTTGCACGAACAGATCCCTGTAGAACACTAGCGTAAGTTAGTCATTGTGTAGTAGGAGACTCCGACAACCATCACACGTGGTGATCTATTCAGAATTTAGAAAAAGAGACGAAGATCAGTAGTAAAATGAATCTGAAATGAGTGTGAAGTTCGTATTTAGGGAAGAGCGTAATAGGTCGTATTGGTGGGTGGATTAACTTGTGTCTCAGTTAAGGCCAGCATGTCTGGTTTGTTTGTATGTAGGTGATAATGAACATCGTTTATGTTTTAGCTGAGACCTTTGGTCTTACAGAGGTCTATCTTCAAGCTAGTCCTTCACAATGTTAGAACCCCTCGAATGCAAGTCCGAATGGAGGAGTATTTGTCTATAGAGGGCATAATCAACAGTATTTTCATAAAAAATCTGGAATATATGGGATGTTAGTTTGTGTAGGAAGACAGCAAAATGGGTATGAGGGTGAGACCGGAAACATCGACGAAACACTGAGATATGTGTGTTTCCCATTATACAGCATCTTTGTCGATGTGATGATATTTCTCCGAGCGAAGAAGGAATCATCTATCACCTATGATTATCCTTTTAAGCGAGAATTGTCATTAGGAAATTTGTAGTCCGTCCTCACACGGATCGTGCATTAACAAGTTGTTGGATAACTTCCGCTTTAGAATGCAACCGCTCCTCAATCCGTGCTCCCCATAAATTACCGGCAATTCACCATGTATTCTGGATAATATACTTATAAGTTGTTCTGTATTCGCAATACGGTACAGGTTGATTTGCATTTCTTGCTTTCCAAACCAAAAAATGATTCATATTCTAGAAAGTATAACAACATTCATCTGATAACAGTTTATTGTACAGGACATTCATTGGTTCCATAGATATTAGTATAATGAGTGACGGTAGAACGGAAGCAGTGACATAATCCGGAAAATGGAAACTTGTTTAGATTCAAATCCGGTATTGTATTCTTGTTTGTGCAATATTCTATGGTAGAGAAGAAAAATTAATTCCTCAGTGAACTATACATACCTAACTCAAATATTATGTCAGTTGTTATGGCATTAAATGTCATATAAATATTATTAGTAGTTTGATAACTGATTTGGCACGACACAATTATTCTTACTATACATATTACTCGAATTTTTATGGCAATATCACAATATTTTTTGGCATCCTCTTACTTCAACAATTGTACATTTAGATATTCAACTGGAATTTTGAGTTTATTTCATTTTGGATGTGGCAAAAACATATGATCTTCCATCAGCAGGCAGGTCAGTGGGTGGGACGCCATCATCAGCTCCTCCACTGTACTTTTCATATCGTTCGAGCTTCGTAAAATTATTGAGAATCAGCGATATTTCGGGCATGCGTGATAATGAAACACATTAATACGATGATGAGATGCGAACCGGGGACCCTTGGCATGCAAAGCGGAAAAACAACTAATATTTTACCGTGTAATTGGAAGTCGATAATTTGATTACATCATGAATCAAGCCGCATTGTTTCATAAGTAAATTAGTATAGCGTTTAGCATCGTTTACTTTGGTGATTAGTTTCATTCCAATGGTATTTCAATGGAAAAGTCAATACATCTGAATATGTACTTGAATAATTGAGCATGCATGTTAATAACATGAATAGAAATATCTTATTAAGAGCTCAATGAACTAACATATTCTTTATTTATTGACGCATATCCATCTGATGACATCTCTTGTGTACAATATACTATATAATTGGTATCACCGAAGTGTGAGTTCATATTCATTGTTGAAGAGTTAATATGTAGTGTATGTATATTCCATCATATAATATGAATATTCATAAATATATCCTCCTCCTTCTTTGATAAAACATTTCGTATTGGCTTTTCCTTCAGATATAGATACCATTTAGCCAAACTATCTAACAAATTTTAATAATATTGTTTGTTTATGTTCTTGTTCAATTTGTTTTACTAACTATTGCTATGGTTTTTGGAATATATATACGTTAGTAATTTATATGCACATTTTGTTCAGTAATTGTGCTAGCATATATAATGAAATACTCTCCGAAATTATCGCTATTGCGATGTTTGGAGATATCAGATAATGATTGAAAAAAAATTAAAAAACTATTAGTATAATTTTTTCCTTCAGAGATGGACTCATGTATATTCTATTATTCATAATATGCAATTTTATTATTGTAATTTCCAAATATTTGAATTGAACATTATTAATACGAAAACTTATATTCTTTCAGATAAGATGCAACATTTTTTCTGACCGCCAATCCACAAATTTCAGCAGCATTCAAATTAAGATATTATGAAATTCACCTGAATTGATGATATCAATTCTATTGTTTATAAATGATGTTTCTTCTCTAATGTATATCATTTCAAGAATTTTTCTTTTTAATCATTGCATTAAGTTGTTAAGATGTTCGAATCTTTGAAATTGAAATTATGATTGAGTTGATGATAGTGTTTTGCTAAGGCAGTATTATTTTCCAGAGTAATATTTCGTGTGGTAGGTTTGTGACTGTAAATTCGTTTTTGTTTTCCCAATATAACATTTTTCACAATCTTAACAATTTATTTCATAAGCTGTGTGTCATTTTTTCTTTAGTAATTTAGGGTCTGAATTTTGTAAATAATTCATGAGTGTTATTTATAGGTTTGTTTGTGATATCAAATTTATAACATGTTTGGATTTGTTCTGAAATTTTAAGTATATATGGAATCGATGAATATTTTGTTCTTGTTTATTCATTTTCATTTTTTTTCCAATTTATTCGAAATGTTACAAACTTCATGTATTCTTTTTGAAATAGGTTTATAGAAACCTTCAGGATAATTACTTAATTTCAAAACATTTTTATTTTCTCCAATATACTCCTTCCATATTTAGGATTTGAGAGAATGATAGCTCTATCGATTAAAGAATTTACGACCCTTTTCCTTATATGTGATTGAGCAGTTTAATTCATAATTTAAGTATCTTTGGGACCAAATTTCTCTAGTCTACCAATTTGTTGTAATATTCCTTACTTCGTTATTATAATTTGTTGTTAGATCAAGAAAATTGATTTGTTTTTCTTGCACTTTTTCTGTTGTAAATTGAAGTTTTGGGTAGAAAGCATTGAATTTTTTGGAGAGTACTGAATTTTATTTTCTGGGAGGGACATTAAGCGAACATCAATAAATCATTTGAAAAATTATGGTGAATAATCAATGAGTTTATTACTTCTAGTAATAATTTTCTCATGAAAATTTGCAATTGTAGCACTCAAAGGTGAACCCATAGCGAAAATTTGAGAATAAAAAGATTTGTTGTAACTAAAATATGTTGTATTCAAAATTAATTCTACTCCTTTTTCAAATTTATTTCTTGTCAGCGGTAAATAATCTTGTATATATTGCCATTGTTCATTTGAACATTGTATTGCTGCTAAATTAACGGGTATATTAATGAAAAGAGGAATAACATCAAGAGAAATTGAAACATAATTTTGAAGAATTATGAGTTTTTTTATGGATGAACGAAATAGCCATGAGTCCTTGATGTGAAAATTATTATTATTCAGACATGGAGTGATTGAATTTGATAAACATTTTGATAAATTGTATGTAGGAGATTCAACAATCAACACTGCTAATAATGGATCGTGAAGGTAAATTAGTTTTGTGAAGTTTCATTAGTCCATAGAGATAAGATGCATGACCATTATGGCAAATCAATTTATTTTCCAAGTCTTTGTTTATACCGTTTCGTTTTATCCAAGAATTTATTAGTTTATTCATTCCATTTTGAATTCTTTCTTTTTTAAATGTTAAATTATCATTTAGAATGTTTCATATTCTTTTATCATATTCGTCTTTGTACATTATAATAATTGTGCTGTTACATTCATCAGCATTTGATATCATTGAGTTACTATTTTCTTTTAGAAAAAAATTTTTGAATAGGAAAGTAAATTTTTTTTTTTTGCTTTTTTGGAGTGGGATTCAATTTAATAACATTTTTTGAATCAAGTTGATAGTTTTTCATCACAAAATTGGAGCATAAACTCAGAGTATATCTTATTGATTCCGGAACGTTATTCTTTGTTAAAATTTTTAATCCATTTTTCACTTGTTCTTATTCTTTCGTTTTCTGATAATTCATAAGATTGACTGACTACATTTTCAATACGTTTCTTCTTTATCTTGTTGAAATTCCTCTCAACTTCTATGCTTCCTTTCAAGAATAAAGATAAACAGAACTGATGGCTATAATTATTTGTAATTAATATCTTTCGGTTTTCAATTCTATTGTTAATATGTTTTAATTCTGAAAATGAATCATTTGAAATTTACAAATCGAAATTCAATGTTTATCACCCGAAACTTCAATATACAATAGAAAAAGAACAAGAAAAGTAAATAATTCTCTAGACCGAACAATAAATTAAAATAACTATAAAAAGAAATGTTACAACAAATTGGTACACTGAAGATATTTAGTCCCGGAGAAGGTACTTGAATTATGAATCACAACTGACCAAATCACATATATGAAGAAAGGGTTGTAAATTCTTCAACCGATAGAGCTATCATCCTCTTAAATCCTAAATATACAAGAAATGATTCGAAGAAAATAAATTGAATAATTATCCTGAAAGTCTCTATAAACCTATTATGAACGAAGGAAACATAAAATTTATAACAATTCAAACAAATTGGAAAAAAAAAGAAAACAAATTCAAAAATGTCTAAATAAATTTAATATAAAGATTGCACACAAGTCTATAGATAGAACTAATCTATTATTCACAAAATTCAGACCCAAGATTGCAGAAAAAAATAACACACACAGTTTATAAAATAAGTGGTTCTGATTGTGAAAAATGTTATATTGGGCAAACAAATCAACCCTTACAGAAACGAATTTACAGTCACAAACATAGCACACAAAGTAAGACTTTGGAAAATAATACTGCTTCAGCAAAACAATCTCATCAACTAAATCATAATTTCAATTTCAAAGATACAAACATTTTAACAACTTAATGCAATAATGAGGAATGAGAAATTCTTGAAATGATGTATATTAAAAAAGAACCATGAGTTATGAACAATCATAGTGATATCAGTAATTTAGGTGAATTTTATAATAACTTAATTTATATCATGCTAAAAATTGTGGAATAGCGGAAAGAAAAGATTTTGAATCTTATCTGGAAGCATATAAGTTTTCGTATTAATAACGTTTATTTCAAATGTTTAATAATTACAATAATAAAATTGCATATTATGAATGATATACAGTGTATACACAGAATGGTCCAGTTTATATCATCAGGATCTCACCAGTCAATAGTTTATCGCAAAATGAAGGTAGTTTGCATGATAAACTACGGTCCAAGGAGGCTTCGTTTTTGAGATACACGGATTGAGATTTCTTTCTTTGCGAATATCTTCGAAACCGTTCATCGTATAGAAAACAGCTTCCGTGAGCATTTCCTACTCATAGTAAGCTATGTTCTGAGCGAGGAAAATTTTTTGTTTAGTCATAATTGGGGAAGATTTCGAAGGAGGTAGTGTGTGTTCTTCTCTCCAACTTCTACGTCATTGGAAAAAGTACGGTTTTGAGAGAATCATTCGAACCGCCAAAGTTTTTTACACAAAAAAGGTACTCCTGGTTATAAGCTTTCAATTCGACCGTTTTCGAGGAACATCAATTTTTATGTGGGAAAGCATGGTCAATTCTTTGAAATAAAGTTTATTTTTTACTAATTAAACAAAATTTGTGTGAACGTTAGAACAAGTAACAAAACCGGAAAATTGATCATGTTTTTCAACATAAATGTTGATTTTTCTCGAAAACGGTCAACTTTAGAGATTATAAATAATTTTTGTTTAGAAAACATTGACGGTTCAAATGTTTGTCTCAAAACCGTACTTTTCCCAATGGCATAGAATTTGGGGCGAAAAACACCTACTACCCCTTCAAAATCTCCACTAATTATTACTAAAAAAAGATATTTTAATCGCTCAGAACATAGCATACTATGAGTAGAAAATGCTTACGAACGCTGTTCTCTGTACGATGAACGGTTCCAGAGATATTTGCAAAAAAAGGAATTTTTTTCCCAATTTCAACACCCTGTATCTCGAAAACGAGGCCTTCTTCGACCATAGTTTATCATACAATCTACCTTTATTTTTCGAAAAACTATTGGCTGGTGAAATCCTGATGATATAAACTGGACCACCTGTATGAGTCCGTCTCTGAAGGAAAGAAGTATACTAGTAGTTCTTGTCAAATTTGTTTCACTCTTCATCAGATATCTCCAAACATCTTCGCAATAGCCAGTGATTGAGCATTCCGGAAGTAGCTAGCGAACATGAATTTTTATAGGGGCGAAAGTTATCTTGAATCTGACTGGTAAGTAATTAGAGAAAAATGAATTATTTTGAATTAATCTTAAAGAAAGGCCAATAACTGCTTCATTTCCGGTGTGAGAGATGTCGATTTGATAAATTCCATGTTTCAGCTTCTAAGAAATTCGGAAGGAAAGGATATAAGTTGAAGCATTTCAAATCATTAACACACTTTTATCAAGAACACGGTACAAGTTGATACTTCGATTATTGTGGAATATTGTTAACGTACGCAAAGTATAGCTTCAACTAATCAAATTGTGGAATAATATAATTAAATGTCCCGTAGTGATGAATACGTTATCGTAATATCAAACATATTGAATTATATCTGATCGTGGTTGTGAACTGACCATTTTTTTTGTTTTTTTTTATCGAGCAGTTACCACGAGCGCTCAATTTATTCATTATAAAACTAATGGTGGCATCTACTGATGAAACCAAAAGGTACTAGAATGTAATGAATAGAATTTTTGCTTCACCATTTCCCCCGGATTCACAACACTGGTTTTTCAAAAACAAAGGAAATTGAAAATAATCAACACGAAGTGAATCAAAATTGAAACGAAATAACAAAATCACCAATCACTAAGAATGCTTTCTCAATTTCGACTACTATACCCAAATTTAAAGAAATAAAATTTTCTTGTTGAAGCCATAAACTCACATCAACAACAAAACCCAAAATAATATCAATCTAAAACTAAATATAATTGGACTTGGATTATCCAATTACATATAAATTCTCGGGAAATGGGTCACATTAACACTTATGCTTCATATTTTCTTGTGTTTACGTACGTTTCGGTCTCACGACCATCATCAGAAGACTTATCATGTCTAAAACTTGATTACTTAAAACTAATTGTATTACACAAAGCGTACTTAACGCACCAATTTCAATTAAAATGCCCACGTCGCCGAAACGAACAGAAACACGAAATACACGAAATTGTAAGCCTCAATGCTATACTATAATTATCGAAAATCCACGGCTAAGCAGAATTTTTAATAAATGCGTGCTCATTTCAACACAGTAAGTGATCGACTAGAGACGAGAGGACGAGCCAAATAAATTTAGTATTCACTTTCAAACCAGATGTTGAATTTACGAGCTGATAGGAAAAGATTTGTCAGTTATGGAAATATACTTGAAATTCCACCTAATACACTTTTAACATTATGAAGAGGCATCTAGGAATTTGCAAGAAATTTCATTCGATTAAGTTTGTATAAATATAACTTAGATTTTGAGTATCTGTCCTATGATTTACAGATTCGGAATCACGTTTTATGAGAATCATCTCCAAAATAGATCTTTTATAATAATTGGTTTCCTTAGTTAAAATATAAACATTATTGTAATCGAATTGATGGTTATAATATGATCAAAGCAGTGTTAAGCAAGGGCGGTGAAATTACCTAAGTTTTTGTTTCTTGTGCTATACTCATGGCCATACATTCTTTTTTGTAAATATTATTTAGAGATTCCAGTATAAGTCCCATCGCAATCTAAACAATTTAATTTGTATACTGTGTGGGTTTATTTATCTTTAGGTAGTAGCTTATAACGCTGTTACGCAAGATTATGTTGATCAGGGTCACGTGGTATCATTACCAGATTGTTATTTTTCATTACATGGCTATTACATTCATCACGACGGTGTTGTAGAAGAAATAGCTAGTACTCCGTTGCGGGTTGTATTTGACGCGTCCGCAAACAAAAACACACCTTAATGTTTCTCCAAACGATGTACTTCATGAGAGCAAAATAACAAGCTGACATCACTTTCAGCCTGTCGATTTGTGGGCGCCCCCGACGCCGAGGGAGAATGACAACAGCGCATTCGAGAAGCTATTCCGTATTTTTCTCGGTTCTCTTGCATTCCAAGCTAATTGTAAGCAGTTTTTTTGCTCGAGCAAGACTACTGGCTAGCACAACAAATGCGCACTCTCGCTCTCTCTTCCACTTCACGCATCCCATAGTATTATATAATTGTTATTATAAATATGCGTATTGACAAATGTGTAATCATTGAAATTCTCTACTCCATATATTTGTTTGTGTTCTTCAATTTATCTCAGTGGTTTTGAGGTCTCTTCAATATAAGATTTATTACATGCATGGAATTTCATGAATTACGTTCATTGTTCATTCGTTTTCAAAGCATGGTTTTGTCTTTGTTATTTCTTATTGTAATGTATTGTCTTACTTATACAGAGTGATCGCCAAACATCGGTCATGCTTGAGAAATTCTGTCTGATTTCTAGAGGTGACGTTTTATCTACCAAAAATTATTGAAAAATCAAATTAAGTTGTTCACTAGCCGCAATAACATCAGTTTTATCATGAATAGATCAATGCTTGAAAGTAAAGTTTTCAAGACTCTCCTGAAGGAGTTTGGGATTAAGCACCGCCTCACTCCTACATATACTCCACAATGCAATCCCGTGGAGAGAACAAACAGGACTTTGAAAACCATGATTGCACAATTTTGCAATGGAGACCACCATAAATGGGATAGATTTTTACCCGATTTTCTATTTGCCTTAAATTCCGCCCCACATAAATTCACCGGATTTTCACCTGCCTTTTTAAATTTTGGCCGAGAACTTGAAGTACCGAATTCGATAGTCCGTTCCTTTACTGCTCCGGTGGAGACCGAGGAAAAATTTCCGACCTATCCGAATCGTGAACAGATTTCGGAACACCGAACTAGATTGGATAAATTACGCGAAACTTTCCAACTGGTCCGCGTCCAGTTATCCCGTGCTTCCACCCACCAAAGACGTTATTACAATCTCCGTCATCGACATTGGCGTTGTCACGTGGGTGATAAAGTAATGAAGTTAGAGCATCATCTATCTTCTAGTGTCCGACATTTTGCCGCTAAATTGGCTCCAAAATATACCGGTCCGTTTACCGTTATCAAAGTAATTTCTCCGGTCATTTATGACGTGAAAGGCGAGGATGGCAAGAAAGTTGAACGAGCCCATGTTAAAGATCTGAAGATGATTTAGATCAACCTTTCTACAACTTGTTCTGATGATTTTGTTTCCTCTTCATCACCCTCTGGCACTTGTTTAGATTCTGTGTCATCTTCTGCTTCCAAATTCAATAATAAGCTTGTAAAAGGAATTGGAAGAGTTGATTCTGTCGTCGATTTTTTGAAAAAAACTCAGACAATTTATTTATTCTCGTTTTCGATTCCTCTTTTTTCTTTCTTCTCGCTGCATTGCTCTGATGTTTCGGCATATCCATTCTTATGAGTATATACTATATTAGACATGTATAAGACATACAAAAATATCTTTTTAAACTCACCTTATGATAAATTAGCACAAATGAAAACTCCAACGTATTTTTAAAACAATCGCACTCAAGCTTCAGGTAAACTTTAAACTAAATATTAACAATATACTTTTTTTTGTTACATTAAAACCTGGTCGGGGCTGCTGCGAGTTCCGACGACATCACAGCAGTCGCGCCAGAAAACCTTAAAGGCGGTTAACCGAAGCTATTCCTCCCCACCGATCGGTGAGTAGCTTCAGGCTCCTAAATCGTGTGCCATGAGTATTCCAATTGAACCCAGAATGACTGCCTTTGGCATCCGGTCCATCGAAATCTGCACAGAGTTCTTACAGGCCGGAATAATCTTCAAGTTCAAACGCAGCAGAGATCGAATTCCGACCAAACTACCGATGATCAGAACCACTAATACTACCTCGTGACCTGGGTATAGCGTGCGGAGCTCGAACAAGAGATTTTAATATTTTGTCCATTTTTCCTCCTCTTTCAAGAATATGTTCTTCACTGCCAGTGCAGAGAATTCGATGACATACATAGTCTTGCTGAGTTTAACGAGGAAGACAACGTGGGGCCGATTTGTATGGATCTGACGATCGGAAACGGGTAATTCCAGTAGATCTGGCATTTTTCGTTCCCGACAACGGACTCGATATCTCCTGGCATGTAAGGCAGCACCGGTTCTTGATCTATCCCGTACGGGTGCCTCAGATGGTGATACAGCACCCGTTGGGCCGTATGGGTGAAGGCGATGGGTGTACGCTGAGGCCGTTTTTGCCAGACATATCGACAGCAGATGAAGAAGCGTCTCAGGTGCCTTTCAACAGGCACAGCAGCTGACATCAGCGACCTGCACACCCATCACATTGCGGCGATATACGAAGGTGTTAATTATGCCATCTTGGCAAGCTGCGGTAAATTCCTCAGTTTCGGATGTAAGCCCGGCTGACCTTAGGTAGCCGAAACTCAGCTCAGTTGACAAGCCGAGCGTTTTGATGTTTCGATAGAGAACACCGTGTGTCGGCTTGTCAACATGCCGCCTGAGCATGAGATCTTGCTTCGCGGCCTTCATATGGGCTTCCAGGCCAGGAGGTTTGAACTCGAGTTTGCCTTCTAGTCGGCCTTCTCGACTGATCTTAAATTCGGGACCAAGTTCTTCCGTAGCTTTTTCTACCGCCTCAACAATGAATGCCCTCACTCCGGCCAAGTCATGACTTTTAACAAGGCACAGGAGGAGTTCCGAACTCCTGAGAAATTCAGCCATCCTCAGAACCACACTTCGATGCAGACCCTCCAGACTGAGCAGTCTCCTACCTCCTCGGCGACGTGGGAGATGAATGCGGGAAACGGACGACCTGAGATACAATCTGTGATGGATATGCAAAATTTCCTGGGTGTCTTTGTCGAGTCTATGCATCTCATCGACCGTCCATTTCACCACTCCAAAAGAGAGGAGCAGGACTGGAACGGCAAGCATATTTGTTGCAGAGACCTTGCTCCCACTTGAAAGTTCGGAAGACCAAATCTTTCAACCAAGGCTTCTGTACTTTCCGCGGAGAGCCACCTTTACCTGGGAAGCGTCATAGCTAGGGCGCTGTTTAATTCCCAGGTATCGATAAGTCTCTACAGCATCAAGATGTTTAAATACGCTCCCGTTGGCGAGCTGCATATTCTCGTGCACTTCCAAATATTGTTCTCTCCTCAAATGGAACACTGCGCATTCGTCCAATCCCAAGTTTATGCCTGCGGCTCGTGTATATTCCTGAACCACACTGAGAGTTTGATGAAGGTTTCTCTCCCCAGTTCCAGATGATCCATGTAAAATAAATGGGTGATCTGATGCCTCCGGTCATTCGGTTGGCCAGAGCAATGTCTAGAAGCAATGGAGAGCGGGATCAGTGAGATGTTGAAGAAGAGAAGACTCAAGGAGTTTCCTTGAGGAACACCCCTCTTGAAAGTTACCAACTCTGTCAAGGCTCATCATTTGCCTGATGTGATGGAAAAACGAGTCACCAGAGTGGCAACAGATGTTCTATGCATCTCGCTAATGGGGTTGGTACCGCAAGGCATTGGAGCAAGTATGATAATAGCTCATGTGATGTTGAATCAAATGCTTTGCGGCAGTCAATTCAGGCCATGTTAAAGTTGCGCTTGTAGAGTATGAAGTCCTGGGTGATAGATCTATCTATCAGCAGGTTCTCCCGGCAAACCTCCATGCCTTCCTTTGCCCCACGCTGCTCGCTGATGTTATTATTCACCGGACAGATCGATCCCAACAACCTAGCATACAAGATACTTGTGAATATCTTGTAGCAGGTGTTGACAAGTGATCGTCCTGTAGTTCTTGGGATCAGACAAGTCTCCACTCTTTGGAAGTAGCACAGTGTACCCTTCGACAACTCAACTATATATATATATATATATATATATATATATATATATATATATTTACCGCAGCTTGCCAAGATGGCGTAATTAACACCTTGGTCTATCGCCGCAATGTGATGGGTGTGCTGGTCCCTGATGTCAGCTGCAGGGCCGGTCGAAAGGCACCTGAGACGCTCTTCCACCTTTTGTCGGCATGTCCGGCAAGAGCGGCCTCGGCGTACACTCATCGCCATAATGCAGCCCTACGAGTGCTGTATTACCATCTAAGGCACTCGTACGAAATAGACCAAGAGCCGGTGCTGTCTTACATGCCAGGAGATATTGAGTCCGTTGTCGGAAACGAAAAATGCCAGATCTTCTGGAATTATCCGTTTCCGACCGTCAGGTCCATACAAGCAAATATACCTGACGTTGTCCTCCTCGATAAACTAATCAAGACTATGTATGTCATCGAATTCTCCGCTCCGGCAGAGAAGAACATAGTCTTGAAAGAGGAGGAAAAATGGACAAAATATCAAGATCTCCTGTTCGAGCTCCGCATGCTATACCCCGGCCACAAGGTCGTATTAGTGGTTCTGATCATCGGTGTTTTGGGCGGAATTCGGTCTTCGCTGCGTTCAAACTTGAAGATCATTCCGGCCTGTAGGAACTCGGCACAGATCTTGATAGACCGGATGCAAAAGGCAGTCATTCTGGGTTCAATTAGAATACTTGGGGCACATGATTTAGGAACCTGAAGCTACTTACCGACCGGTGGGGAGGAGTAGCTTCGGTTAACCGCCTTTTTAGTTTTTTTCTGGCGCGACTGCTGCGATGTCGTCGGAGCTCGCAGCAGCCCCGACCAGGTTTGAATGTAAAAAAAAGTAGCAAAAAGTGTTCCGAATAAAAAGTTAACGGTTATGAGGGGGACACCTGATGCCGTCGACTTTGCCCCCTCAGCCCCGGAGGCGGCGGGAACAGGAGGCAACTTTCAAATCTTAAATGGAAACCTCTATTTTGTATGGCAGATTTGGATAGTGTTGAAGAGTAGGACAATTTTATTCGGGGTGTTTTTAAAATTTGGTAATAGATAGCGCTGCAAACGTCAAAATCTGTTTGTGTGTCTGTGTGGATGTTTGTGTGTTGTATGGCCATGTGAGTGTGCGTGTTGCGTGTGTGTGAGTCCGTCGCCGTTGAAATTCACATGTACTGCTCAAAACTGTGTCCATGATGGTCTCGACACAATCGTACACGTTTAGCAAAATTCTCCATGCACGCCCGCAACGTGTTTGGAGAAATTTCATGACAGGCATTAGTTATTCGCTCCATCATGTTCTCGCGCAAGATTGGAGGATCGCGGAAGACGACGTCTTGCAGGTAGCCCCAAAGGAAAAAATCTTACTATTCAATTGAAAAAAAACACATTTTCACGTTTGCAGCGCCATCTATCATCAATTGTGGAAAACAACCCGGATAAAATTTACCTACGTTTTAACGCTCGATCCGAATCTGCAATACAAAACAGGGTTTTTTATTCAAGATTTGACAGTTGCTCCCTGTTCCCGCCGCCCCACGGGGGCTGGGGAGGGAAAGTTGACGGTATCAGATGTCTCCCTCATAACCGTTGAATTTTTATCCGAAACACTTTTTGCTTCAATGCACTGCTTCAGAATTATCGCTACTGGTGGATTAAAATGAGACATCCAGTATACATATATATATATATATATATTTGTATGTTTTCTTGGTATATTGGTTCGTATATATACCAAGAAAACATACAAATATTACAAATGGTTCAAGAATATCAATAAAAGAATATATATATATATATATATGTAGAACTGAATTCTCGGGTATTGATCCGCGTTGTGTGGTTTCGGTCCTCGAAAGGACCAATTTCACGACGTTTCGGCAAAGTCGCATTTGCCATCTTCAGGTGATTCGACCGTAGAGTCTGGAAAATCTAGGCGATATATATATATGAAAATGGATACATTTTAAAATTTTACATTTAACTAGTCAGGTTATAACGGTAAAAATACACGTGCTAATCGGACTAACAGCTGATTGTGTATTCTTGTGGTTCAAGAATATCAACAAAAGAATATATATATATATATATATCTATATATATATATATATATATATATATTCTTTTGTTGATATTCTTGAACCACAAGAATACACAATCAGCTGTTAGTCCGATTAGCACGTGTATTTTTACCGTTATAACCTGACTAGTTAAATGTAAAATTTTAAAATGTATCCATTTTCATCTCATTGTAATTCGTCTTTATTTTAAATTTAACTTGGTGACATAATTGTTAAATAGAATCTTCAGTCCAATGACTATAATAAAGAGAAGAAAAATCTGAATGGTTCTTGCAGAAATGCATAATTTAATTTTAACCTAAACTTCTGTAAGTATTAACCGAACTACATAATTGTCATCTAATTTGTAAAAATTGAAGAAATTATTGCGAAATATTGGTAGAGCCCAACTACTGACCGAAATTCCCGTTAACAAACCTTTCTGAATTCCAACTAGTGACGGTCGTTACTACCTTTCGAATATATATATATATATATATATATATATATATATATATATATATATATATATATATATATATATATATATATATATATATATATATATATATATATATATATATATATATATATATATACATATACTAACAAACTTTTCAAGTGTCGGTCATTTCACTTATACAATTGAATATATGCATTCTAATTACTCATCCAATTATGTATATATTAATAAATTTCATTTATTTCATACATGAACATATTTCACTTCATTTTACATATACAATAGTATTTGTATATATAAAATGAAGTGAAATATGTATATCTATGAAATGAATGAAATGAAATGAATAAATATTCATAATTGGACGAGTTCCAGAAAAGCAAGTTTAAAATTTATTGGTAGTACCTAATAATGGAGAATTGTTGTAGTTCCATAAATTCTCATACACTTGCTTTTGAATATACGAATGGTTTTTCTCAAATACGAATTATTAAAACTACATCCTATTCTGAAGATAAATCCAATTTGCTAATTAATTCTGATTCACTTTCCAGAAATCAAAATTTCTTCAATAGAAGAAACAAATATTTATATCATATATTATTATAGAATAAAATGAGTGAAGGTATGTGATGGCAAGTGAAGTTAGATTGATCTATGCCGAAGGGGTACATAGTTGGATCACGTTCCTTTGTAGCGTACTAGTGACCCGATAATCGACCGAATTCGCTTGCGTGTGCGTTCGGTAAGCAAATGAGCTCGGATGACGAATGTTCGTCGATTACACATATTGTGATATATGAAATTTTGTTTCCATTCCCTCATTCCATCAATATCTGCAGCAATCGTAATATCCCAAATGGAGTCATTTTCATCTTTAGATATTAACAGACTTTCTTATTAATTCTAGGTCATCTTTTACAATTATAGAGATGAGATAATAAACTATTATGAAATTAGTCGCATATTTCGAATAATGTACGTTCGTAAAACTTTGTAGTTTGGTTCATAACAGGATACATAGAAATAGAACAGTCCCGAACAATCGTTATTTAGATTTAGGAATCTCATATTATAAGGACTATTTAGTTATTCACTAAATCATCGCAATTACCATCAGAAGAAGACCACTTTAGGAACGAGTTATTTATTAATTGAAAAAAAAATCAAACATATATACATGTTTATTTCATTCGGTATGTATTAAATACGAGTGTTTTCACCCTAACCCAGTCAGACTCTTGTGAACCAGGTATGTTCTTAATAGCGGCTATGCACTCCGTTTTTTTGGGTGCTATCTTCTTATTGACGTGACTTCTAAATTTCTTCAGGACAAGTTTTTTCTGCTCTGAGAGCCATTTCACCCTTGTTGAGCTAGTACGTTCTTTCATTGCTACTTCTATTTCAATATTTTTTTGATGACCTGAATTTTGAAAATATCAAATATTCATCTATTATTGATATCAATGTAATATGTAAGTTATATACCCTCAGAATTAATATAAACTCAATTATAAGTTCAAAGTTTTACATTATTTCAATTCGAACTGAACAATGCTTCTGAGTATAGTTTCATGTAATTAAGATCTCCGCTTTTCAGTATAGCTTTGTGAATGAAAAATATACTCAAAAATCTACCAATTTTATTGGTTTCTATGGAAAGAGCAGTCATCTTGTTCTTGAGAAATGAGAATAGTAGTTATAAGTTTTCTAGGTAGAAGTTTTCAATATTACTCAACCATAATTTGAATGAGACAAGTATATGAAGCTCCCAGATACTGCACTAGATCAATTTAGATACGCTATAAAAATATATCTGATTACCTGTTCCGGTAGGCTGCTGCTCGTAAGTTTCTACTGCCTCTTCCTCTAATTCTTCATCATCTAATTGTATCTCATCAAGACTTTTCCCTCCGAATTCGGCACCTTTACCACTTTCTAGCAGAAGTAGCAGCTTAGCTACTTTAGCTGTTTGGTACGTACTTTCAGTCAATCTGAAAATAAAATTCCTTGGAATATCTATCAATCAAAATGGAATAATAATAAAAAATAGTAAGGCTGTGATATAATAGTATATAGGAATCTATTCTGAAATTTAGCAAAAATATTCAATTGCTGGAAGATACCTATAGAACTCCATGTGTGTTTTTTCTATATGACCCATGAACTTTGCCGTCTTTTTCAAAACACATCAATTGCAATATGGTTGCTATTTGCTTCCTAAATCTAGTGCTCGTTAAAAGTTGGGGCTGTTGAGCACCACATTCCGTAGCCAGTTTTTGAACTACAGATGTTCCCGAAATCCATCTTGTTGAACCTGATGTGGCAAAAACGTATTTATTGTCCTTTGGTACTAAGCTGGTTGTGTTGCGAACTTGTATAATGAGGTCAGTTTTTTTTGTGAAGAGGATTGGAACAGGTTTCAAACCTTTCCCAAATACAACAACTCTTTTAAACATTTTACACAACGTTTTCTCATAGCCCGATAAGCAATCTTAAATTTCCTGTTGATTACAAATATCTTCTGAATGTCGCTTGTAGGTCATAATTTCTAGAAATTGTATCTCGCCAATCCTTCGCCGATTGAATAATAGCAGCAAAGCAACCGTACATTTTATTAATGTGTTGTAACTGGCTTCAAAATCATGATTCTTCGATATGTCATCACAAGCTTTTTCAGCCAGTGTAGAAGGTTATCGAACAGGGCAACATCTTCAGTAGTGGGTAACAATTTTGGTGTAAAGGATTTTTTCTCGTTCAAGATCTTGTTAGCTAGGCTCCCAATATCATTGCTCCAGTGAGATTGAATCATTTCACACAACTGAGAAATTTCCGTTTTTTTCTCTTCTCTATTTTTTACATGGCCTATTAGATGTTCTTTCAATGTAATTGCTTTCTTTGCAATTCGACACATCCTTTTCGGATCAGTACCAAATTGGAGCGCTACAGAAGGGCTTTTGAACGATAAAGAGCTGGCATCATATCCAGAAATTATTTTGGTAGCCGCTATGATATAGTTATACATTTCTGGCCGTAAAACCTCCAAAATATTCAATGCAGTAGTGGAATCTCTCATTACGATTATGAATTTGTCCATTCCACACATTTTTTCGAGAAACAACTGTATGCATTTGCTTTCTTTTATGTTTCCCCAGTGAAGATTCATCATGAAGACAAATCAATGGATCAGTCTTAGCAAAAAATCCAACATTGTCTGCTCTCATTATCTTGAAAACTTAAGATAGGCGACTTTTGTTTATAAAACTTCCAAGTAAACCGGTGGAGACTAAAAATGTTTGTGCTTCCGAACGATATGCAACGTTCTTACTTGTGTCTTCTCCACTTCCTCTACAGTGTTTTCTATGCCTCCATAGATAAGAACTTTTGATTGATCCAAAACAATGTACACAAGTTGAATAATTTATCGTATTTACATCTCCTTTACTGATCCCCACAGGTTTTCTGACTGGTTTTAATATGTTTTTTTCCTTCTGTAATAAGAAATTACCCTTTCTTCTCAGAATAATTATTTCATTTCTTCTATCCAAGCTTTTTGGTGGAAATTCCTCTAGTTTTTTGACTTCCTCTTCATCAGAATGGTTTCTAATTGAATGTCTTGAAAAATGCCCAACTTCTTCGAAACAAAAAGGGCACAAGTCTTTCTTGATGCTATTGGTTTTTGAATTTGAGAAAATTTCGTCAAGCTCAAAAAAAATCCGCTGTAGATGGAAATAGAAGAAATGATGAGCAATGGAGGTTATCAAAAGGACAATAATGGGTATAATTGCAATACAACTTCTAACATATTACAGAAGAACTCAGAAATGGGATAGGACAGATTTAGTGGCTATTGAATTGCTGAGTAATTTACCTTGAAATTATTTTCCGGGCCCACCGCAGGAATTTTAGATATATTTTCATCTGAAATCAGTTCTGCGGAAGTACTTGCTTCCGGAATATTCAAAAGTTATCCATTCGGAAATGAATCAGTTCCCGAAGACGTTCGATGCACAATTGAGGGTAAGTATTCACTTCCTGAAGTCACAGATTCTTCGAAACTGGAATCCTTTCGTGACTCAACTGTTTCATCATTTTTATAAGCTACCGTTTCCGGTGTAGCGGTCGTGAAACTTTCAAAGTAATAATCAACTTTTTTGAGGAATGTCAGCGAAGGCGTTTCATTCTGCTATAACGGAAATTGACGATATTATAAGTGACTGAATTTTTATGTTCTTTTTCTATTCAACAGAAACAAAATAACACATAAAAACAGAAAAGAGTGTTCATTTCGAAGTGAAAAATTATATCGAAAGTGCCTTACGCTGGATTGAATTTCTGATTTATCCAAATTATTTATTTCAAAAATATTGTGATCACATTCAGTGGAATAATGACAAATTGATAATTAACAACAACTAACAAATGTATTTTTTGTATATGTATTTCAGATATATATTTCGACAACTATTATTATCTTGCCATTTTTACTGAAAACCTAGAGAAAACGATAATAAAGAGGTAAGATTATCTAAACAATATTTAAAATAAATAAATGCCAGTAATCTGGAAATATAGTCTCTTTCGGATATGTTCTCTAAATAGTGGATAAAGTGGAATTTCTGTCAATTTACAGAGAATAAGAAATTTTTAAAAAACAGATGACGAAAAATTAAATCTAACATGGAAGACATAAAAATTATGAGAGTAACCCAACAAAAGAACTTCTATCAAATAATATAACCACTAGTTATTCATTATTTTTGTTAGATCCGAAATTCGAAATTATGGATAGTGCATATCTTTTGATGTGAGAATACGTTTAAAATTGATTTACTTTAATTTTTAATTTTTTCCCCATTTTTCACTTACGTCTTTTTATATTTTTGACATCTTCGGGAATAAATACAGCTCAGAGTGGTTATTTTGAGAAATGAGAATGAAACAATATAACATAATTACACTCATTAATCATTTTATTTATTGTCCGATCAATTCAAACTTTACTTATTGTATTCTTCAGGAGAAGGCAATAGTTGTCAGAATACGTTTCTGAGATACAAAATTTTTCGAATTTCCTCTGGGACAATAATTTTATTGCTATTTTATGCCAAAAATACCTTGTTGATGGTGGTGTGACTTTGTGCTTTCACACTCAATATACGGAAAATATTCAAAAGATATTATACATCTTCTACTTACCACGAAATTAGTTGTATTTATATTTCCAGATATAAATTCATTGCAACATTCAATTTCTTCGTATTTTAATTCTATAGACGGAGACTCATTATTTTCAACGTTATTTCTAGACATAGATTCTTTGAATTCAGCAATAGTACATTTGTCTTTATTGAATTGTATAGATCCACATTCAGAGCTCATTGAAGGCTTATATAAATACTGCTTGAAGAGCAGATCTGTTCCATTCTTTTGAATTCCTAAAGTAAATCCGGTATTATTAGTTACATATTGCTGATTGACATCTAACAAATAGCTACATAAGCTGCTATCTATAGAAATTCACTTACCTCCTTCAGAAGGCTCAATTAAAGCTATAATTTTAGCAATGTGACTCAATATACCAAGACAAATACACAAAAGCTCCGAGAGTGAGTAACCAATTCTCATTGTAACTAAAATTCCAATTAGTCTGCCTTTGCGCGGCCAATGTAGATAAATAACGGCTAACGGGCTACTGCGCAAGTGGGTTTGTATTCGTCTGCAGAATGATTAGTTCAGTAGTTGTATTTTCCCACGGTTCCCAGACACAAGCGTCTACTCAGAACAAGCTATCCTTGGAAGCGAAAGTGACGCGGGAATGTCAAACCACTGAAGAGATTTTACTCTTACCTTCACTCATATTTGTATTTAAACTATTTTCATGTAAATTCACAATAATAACGATGAACAAGTACTGCATTATTTGAAATTGACTTGAATATAGTCTCTTCTTTCTTAATATACAATGATAAGTACTTTGAAATGCTCGCCGCACTTTCTGTTTCAAGGATCGCAGGGTAGACCCTATTGGTTCAGACAATGTTTTTGTTTGTCACCACATTGAACCAAAAGTCGTCTAGCCGGTACAAGCAAGAGCGATACAACTAGTTAGTTCATTATAGAATAACTGCTATTATTATACTGCATACGAATACAGACCCACTTGCGTAGTACCCCGTTCTCTATCTACATTTCCCACGCAAAGGAAGACTAAGTTGAATTGCGGGTACAATGAGAATTAGTAATTTGCTCTCGAAGCTTTTGTGTATTTGTCTTGGAATGCTGAGTCGCAGTGCTAAAATTTTTGGCCTTCTGAAGGTGGTCATTGAAATTTAATAGATATCAGCTTATGTAGCTATTAGATTTTAATAACGTCTATGGAATTAAAATACGACATAATTGAATGTTCCAATAAAAAAATATATCTGTAAATACAAATACAATTGATTTCGAGGTAAGGAGATAGATGTATAATATCTTTTATATTTTTCCCATATATTGAGTGTGAAAAACCAAGTCACACCATCAACCAGGTATTTTTGATATAAAATAGCAATAAAATTATCAACCCAGAGGAAACTCGGAAAATGTTGTACCTCAGATACGTATTTCGAAAACTACTCCTTCTCGCCTTCTAATGAAGAACTACAGATTGAATTGATCTGACAATAAATAAACTCATGAATGACAATAATTTTGTTACGTTGTTTTATTACATATTTTCTCAAAATGACCAGTGTGAATTGTATATATTTACGAAGATATAAAAAAATACATAGTGAAT
Organism: Endomychus coccineus; assembly: GCA_958510875.1. Classification (NCBI taxonomy): domain Eukaryota; kingdom Metazoa; phylum Arthropoda; class Insecta; order Coleoptera; family Endomychidae; genus Endomychus; species Endomychus coccineus. The sequence goes on from CAUEHT010000086.1 coordinate 122,995, forward strand.
ACAAGTGAAAAATGGAGAATAATGAAAAAAATTAAAGTAAAACAATTTTAAACGTAACCTCACATCAAAAGAACTATTTCATAATTTTCGCTCCTTGGATCGAACGACATTGAGTTTTCTTCTGAGTTCTATCCGATCCAACAAAAGTGAACATTAAATAGTAGTTACATTATTTGTAGGATGTCCTTTTGTTAGGGGTTACTCTCATAATTTTTATTGCTTCAATTTTTCATTTCATGTTTCACCATTTGTTATTTAAATTTTTTCATTTTTTCTGATATTTTGAGAACATATACGGGAGAAACTATATGGCGAGATTACCGGCATCTATCATTATATTATTATAAATATAGTTTGGATAAGCTTGCTCTTTATTATCGTTTTACTAGCTTTTCAATGAAAGAGGCAAGACAGTAGTTGTCGTAATATATATCTAGTAGTATCAAAAAGCTAATAAATTATCAATTTGTTATCATTTCACTGAATGTGATCACAATATTTTTCGAATAAATAATCTGGAAATATCAGCAATTCAATTCAGAGTTAGGTACCTTCGTTATACTTTTTTTTCTTCGAAATGAAAATGCTTTTCTATTTTGATGTGTTACTTTGTTTCTGTTGAATAGAGCCCACTTACGATATCAATTTTCTTTATAGCAAAATGAAATGCATTCGCTGGCATTCCTCAAAAAAGTTGATTATTACTTTGAGAGTTTAAATTAGAACGGTAGCTTATCAAAATGTTGGAACAGTTGAGTGACGAAAGGTTTCCAGTCTCGAAGAATCTGTCACTTCAGGAAGTGAATACTTGTCCTCAATTGAGCATCGAATGTCTTCGGGAACTGCGAATGGATCGTTTTTTAATATTCCGGAAGCAAGTATTTTCGCAGAACTGATTCTAAAAGAATATCAGATATTTGTGCACTGGGCCCGGCAAATAATTTCAATGTAAATTACTTAACAATTCAATAGCCACTAAGACTGTCTCATCTTATTTCCCGGTTCTTCTGTAATATGTTAGTAGTTGTATTGCAATTATAGCTATTGTTATCCTTTTGATACCCTTCATTGCTCATCACTCGTTCAACTTTATATCTAGATCGGATATTTTCCTAGCTTGATAAAATTTTCAGAAATTCAAAGACCAATTACATCAAGATAGACTTGGGTCCTTTATATTCCGAAGAAGGTGGGTATTTTTCAATACAATCAATCGGAAATCATTCTGATGAAGAGGAAGTCAAAAAACTCAAGGAATTTCCAACAAAGAGCCTGGTTAGAAGAAATGCAATAATTATTCTGAGAAGAGAAGGAAATTTCTTATTCCAGAAGGAAAAAAATATATTGAAGCCCGTCAGAAAACCTGAGAGGATCAGTAAAGACAACGTAATGCGATAAATTATTCAACATGTGTACATTGTTTTGGAATAATAAAATTATCTAGGATGGCATAGAAAAGACTGTAGAGGAAGTAGATAAGACGTAAGTAAATACTTTGCACATCGTTCTGAAGACAAACATTTTTTGTCTCCACCAATTTACATGGAAATTTTATAAATATAAATTGCACGTCTGAAATTTTCAAGATCATGAGAGCAGACAATGTTTGATTGGTTGTCAAAACATACTCATTGATTTGTCTTTATGATGAATCTTTACTGGGGAAACATAAAAGAAAGCAAATGTGTACAGTTGTTTCTCGAAAAGTGCGTAGAATGACTAAATTCATAAATGTAATGAGATATTTACCACTGCATTGAATTTGGAGGTTTTACGGCTAGAAATGTATAATTATATCATAGCGGCGACCAAAATAATATGATTCCAGCTCTATCATTCAAAGACCTCCTGTAGCACTCCAATTTGGTCTAGAATGTATGTTCCAAATTGGAAAAAAAGCAAATACGGTGAAAAAACTTAGAGAAGAGAAAAAAAAGGAAAATTCTGCTGTGTGAAATAATTCAATCTCACTGGAGCAATGATATAGGGATCCTCACTCCAAAATTGTTATCCACTACTAAAGACGTTGCCCGGATCAATAAATACACCTCTGCACTGGCTGAAAAGACTTATGATGATATATCGAAACATCACGATGTTGAAGCTTGTTATAACACATTAATAAAATGTACGTTTGCTCTGCTGCTATTATTTGATCGGCGAAGATTTGACTTGATACAATTTCTTGAAATTATGACTAGAAGATGTCAGTAATCAACAGGAAATGTTAGATTGTTTATCAGGCTATGAGAAAAATGGTTAAAGGAGTGGTTCTATTTGGGGCAGGTTCCAATATTTTTCTCAGAAATAACTCACTCACCTCAATATCCAGATATGCAATACTACCCGTACCAGAAGAAAATAATGACATTTTTATTACATCAGGTTTCTCATGATGCTTTTCGGGAACATCTGTAATTCAAAAATTGGCTACGGAATGCGGTGCTTTTTACGAGCACTAGATTCAGGAAGCAGATAGATACCATTATATTGCAGTTAATGAGTGTTTAAAAAGACGAACCACGTCAAGTGGTCAAGTTAGTGGGTCATACTGAAAAAACACATACGGAGTTCCATTGGTATCTTCCAGCAACTGAATATTAACTGAATTTCAGAACAAATTTCAATATATTATTTCATAGTCTAACTATTATTTCTTTCTTATTATTCCATTAGGATTGATTATTATTCCAGGGAATTTTATTTTCAGAGTGACAGAAAGTAGCTATCAAACAGCTAAAGTTGTTAGGCTATTGCTTCTTTCAGAATGTGGAAAGGTGCAGAATTTAAATGGAAAGCATTGACGAAATACATTTGGACGATGACGGATTGCAGGAAGACGGGGCACCAGAACGTTACGAGTGCTAGATTACAAAATCAGATAATCAGATATATTTTTATAGACATCTGAGCAGTAACTGGGGCTTGCGCATATACTTGTCTCATTCAAATTATGGAAAACTTTCCGGTTGAGAAGAAATAAATTCTACCTAGAAAAGTTAAACTACTATCCTTATTTTCTCAAGAACAAGATAACTGCTCTTTCCATAGAAACCAAGAAAAGTTTGTGGATCTTTGAGAAACATGAATATTTTTGATTCATATTGAGTAATGGAGACATTAATTACATGAAACTAAACCGAGAAACTGAGAAACATCTGAGTTTGAATTGATATAATCTAAAACTCAATATACTCTACTTTCTTCGAACTTTTAACTGCGTTTATATTAATTCTGGAGGCTTAGAATTTGTAGGCATTGATATAAATAAAGATGATTATTTGATATAACCTTTTCCAGGTTATCAGAAAAAAAACATTGGCATAGAAGAAGTGGCAGTTTCGGAAGAAATTGATGATATAAATAAATAACAACAAGCAAATATACTTGTTTAAAAAGGGTGAAATGGCTTCCAGACTAGTTTTTCAGTCGCAGCAATAAGAGACAGTACCTAAAAATTGGCAATTAAGAGCACCTGACTTGCAGGAGTCTCATTGGTCTAGAGTCAAAACACCAATATTTAATACTTACCTTATGAAATAAACAAGTTTTGTTAAATTTTTTCACCACATTGATTCACGTTTCCCTTTTGAACAAATTTTTGTTTCTGATATAGGAAACTTTTTTGGTTAATTAATATAGGCTGATGAAGTATTGTATATTTCTCCTGGTAGGGGAGAAATTAGAGTTACTCAGTAAATAATTATATACCACCTATATAAGATTCCTAAATCTGAATAATGATTGTTTCAGAATATTCTATTTCTATTTATCTTATTACAAGTCAAACTACAAAATTATACGTATGCACAATATTCGAAAAATAGGTGATCAATTAAACACATTACATAATAGGCAGTTTTACTTTTATTATCATACAAGATAACCTAGAATTAACAGAAAAAGGATAATTAATAAATATCTACAAATAAAAATGGGTTTCTATTTGGAATATAATACTTGCTGCAGTTCTTGTTGGAAGGAGGAAATGGAAACAAGAATGCCTCTATTACAGAATGTTCAATATTAATTGGAAGATTAGAATATAAATAGTTCCATTTTAAACAAATTACGTATAGGAAATACAACTATTTAAAATAAGCAGGTCAAAACCCCACAATAGATCGTACTGTGAACTTTTGATATCGAACTTACTGTTATTGAACAATATGGAAACCCCACCACAAACGTGTTTCGAAAATTAAGCTTACTGAATATATAAATTTATCAAGAATCCTACTTTAACAAGCCAGAGCGCTGTTGTCATATATCGGGATCGTATTGATCTATAAAACAACATGAAATATATACGATATACACTTCCCGCACGAGCGCTATACCCTCGAGAAATCCAGGTACTAAATCCATATAAAAATCGACATTTTACCGTTTTTTCACACCCGGCCGGAATTTTCCCCAGATGTTACCACTCCCGTAATAAACAGTTTGCGATAGATAAACGTTCTCAAGCCCGAAGCTGGGTCTGAGAACGTCGGGCTTGATCTGAAATGGGTCTGTATAAGCGCAAATATAAATATATATCTATATATATATATATATATATATCTCCGGAAGTGTACGAAAATATGCAGCTTGCCAACGGAAGCATCTTTAAACACCTTGATGCTGGAGAGACCAATCGCTACCTGTGAATTGAACAGCGTCCTAATTATGACGCTTCCCAGGTAAAGGTGACTCTCCGCCGCAAATACAGAAACCATGTTCGAAAGATTTGGTCTTCCGAACTTTCGAGTGGAAACAAGGTGTCTGCAACAAATATGCTTCCCGTTCCGGACTTGCTCTACTCTTTTGGAGTGGTGGAATGGACGGTCGATGCGCTGCATGGACTCGGTCATCGGGGAGGTAGGGGACTTCTCAGTCTGGATGGTCTGCATAGAAGTGTGGTTCTGAGTATAGCTTGTACAGTTCTTAGGAGCTCGAACCCCCTCCTGGCCTTGTTGAAAGTCACGAATGGGCCAGAGTGGGGGCATTTATCGTTAAGGCAGCACAAAAAGCTGCGGAAGAACTTGATCTCGAATTTCAGATCAGTCGAGAAGGCCGACTAGAGGGCAACTTCGAGCTCCTACCTTCTCGCCTGGAAACCCAGATAAATGCTGCGGAGCAAAATCTTAGGCTCAGGCGGCATGTTGACAAGCCGATACACGGTGTTTTCTATCGAAACATCGAGACGCTCGACTAGTCAACTAGGCTGACTTCCGGCTACCTAAGGTCAGCCGGGCTTACATTCGAGACTGAGGGATTTACCGCAGCTTGCCAAGATGGCGTTATTAACACCTTGGTCTATCGCCGCAATGTGATGTGTCTAGGTCCCTGATGTCAGCTGCAGGGCCTGTCAAAAGGCACCTGAAACGCTTTTTCACCTTCTGTCGGCATGTCCGGCGGAAGCGGCCTCGGCGTACACTCATGGCCATAATGCGACCCTACGGGTGCTGTATCACCATCTAAGGCACTCGTACGGAATAGACCAAGAGCAGGTGCTGCCTTACATGCCATTGTCGGAAACGAAAAATGACAGATCTTCTGGGATAACCCGTTCCCGACCGTCAGGTCCATACAAGCAAATAGGCCTGACGTTGTCCTCCTCGATAAACCAATCAAGACTATTTATGTCATCGAATTCTCCGCTCCGTCAGAGAAGAACATAATCTTGAAAGAGGAGGAAAAATGGACAAAATATCAAGATCTCCTGTTCGAGCTCCGCACGCTATACTCAGGCCACAAGATCATATTAGTGGTTCTAATCATCGGTGTTTTGGGCGGAATTCGGTCTTCGCTGCGTTCGAACTTGAAGATCATTCCGGCCTGCAGGAAGTTGGCGCAGATCTTGATAGACCGGATGCAAGAGGCAGTCATTCTGGGTTTAATTAGAATACTTAATACTTACCAACCGGTGGGGAGGAGTAGCTTCGGTTAACCGCGTTTCACGTTTTTCTGGCGCGACTGCTGCGATGTCGTCGGAGCTCGCAGCAGCCCCGACCAGGTTTGAGAGTGAAGTATATATATACATATATATATATATATATATATATATATATATATATATATATATATATATATATATATATATATATATATATATATATATATATACACTATTCACGCACATTCATCTAAAGTTCAGTCGTTTTTTGAAGTAAGGATTGTAGGTTAGTACTGTTATGGTTGGCAGTTACTTGACAGTGCTTATTCAAATGTCAAGTAACTGCCAACCATAGCAGTACTTACCTACAATACTTACTTCAAAAAACGACTGAACTTTAGATGAATGTGCGTGAATAGTTGATCTATGGTAGGGCATCGAATCGCATTGTTTTCATCAATGATCTACTATCCTTTCAGAGGTTTATATTTACAAAAATATAAAAATCTAATAGGACCGAAGTCGTGTAATTGGTAAACACACTGGACTAGAAATCCGGAAATGTGGGTCGAATCCCGCCTATGGTTCAATCTTTTACGTTTCATCTTTATAATCCTATGTTAAATTATCTAAGTTATCTTCATAATTCAGAAAATTTAATTCTATATCTCTTAAGTTACATACACGATAGTGGCCAATTAGGCAAAGAAACTTTAAAACTTGTTTATAATTAACCAGAACAATTCTCAGTCAGTTCTATTGGAATATATAAGAACCAGGATGCTGTCATTTGAATGAGAACTGTCAAGTAACTGCCAACCATAGCAGTACTAACCTACTATCCTTACTTCAAATGAATTCGATTATTTCCTAAGATATAAGGTGTTCAAGATGAACCTTGAAATTTAATTCCAATGAGAATTTCACACCGACAATTTTCGACCAATGAAATACTTTTATTTTGACTTGTTGCCATGCCAACGAAACATTTCAGCGGATATTTTTTCTTTTAGAGTAGAGAAGCAAAATTATAGTGGATGTTTTATGACGTTTGACAAATGAGTTTGGAAGTGATACAATACATAACAAAACAACCGTTCGCAAATATAAATTAAATATTTGAATTCATTTTATTTATTATTAAAATCTATATTTTATTTAATTTCATAACAACATTTAAATGTTTCTGATATTCCTCTTGAAAATCCTCTCATCGTAATGGCGAATAGCAAAGGACTCTAAATTTACCAAATGTTTGTGTTTTTAAGCAAATAAATGTAATAATTTGAAACCACTCTGTTCAATTTATTCTTGCCAATTTTGCTAAATTTTATAGATGTTCGCAACAGCTCTTCTTCGATTTTCTTGAATAAACCTCTACGATTTGCCACATTTCAACATTTCTGGTGAACAATATTCAATTAACTCCAGTAAATATGTTAGTTTGGAATGGAACATTTTCACGTGACTCAATCCGTCGCAACATAAACGAGCCTAGTAATTTTCAAAACAGCTCATTGTTACAATATAATTTGAGACGATTGATTTTGTACAAAATAAAGAGAAAGTACAATAATGACATTTGTCATGGTATCTGTCATAGCCATGACAGCCTATCTCCATTAAGCAATATTACTATTTTATAATTATTTGACTCGCTTAAAAACAGAAACTATCTTTTGTTAAAAACAAATATAATCCCTCCAATTTTAGTAGATCAAATTTAACCTAGAAACATAAAAGAGACTATATATAATCTATTTAAAATAATTTAAGACCACTAAAGTCGGTGGATCAAAAGATATTTGAGTTTTATTGTAAATCAGTTGTCAAAAGAAAACCATTACTTGAAAACACATACATACCAATTTCTGTAAATAAAATGTAATTCAATAACATGTAATAAACCATATTCAATCCACTTTCCAAAATTTTGTACAACTAAAGTGGGTGGATCAAAAATTACTACTGATATTTGAATTTTATTATAAATTAGTTGCCGAAAGAAAACCATTATTCAAGAACACATACTTCCACCACTTTCAGTAAATAAAATGTAATTCAACAATATTTAATCTACTTTTGACAATTTTGTAGACCTAAAGTGAGTGGATCAAAAATTACTACTGATATTTAAATTTTTTGGTAAATCAGTTGACGAAAGAAAATTATTGGGTAAAAACACATACTTCCACCAATTTTGGTAAATGAAATCTAATTCAATAACATGTAATAAACTATATTTAATCCACTTTTTTCAAATTTTGTACAACTAAAGTGGGTGGATCAAAAATTACTACTGATATTTGAATTTTATTATAAATTAGTTGCCGAAAGAAAACCATTATTCAAGAACACATACTTCCACCACTTTCAGTAAATAAAATGTAATTCAACAATATTTAATCTACTTTTGACAATTTTGTAGACCTAAAGTGGGTGGATCAAAAATTACTACTGATATTTAAATTTTTTTGTAAATCAGTTGACGAAAGAAAATTATTGGGTAAAAACACATACTTCCACCAATTTTGGTAAATGAAATCTAATTCAATAACATGTAATAAACTATATTTAATCCACTTTTTTCAAATTTTGTACAAATAAAGTGGGTGGATCAAAAATTACTACTGATATTTGAATTTTATTATAAATTAGTTGCCGAAAGAAAACCATTATTCAGGAACACATACTTCCACCACTTTCAGTAAATAAAATGTAATTCAACAATATTTAATCTACTTTTGACTATTTTGTAGACCTAAAGTGAGTGGATCAAAAATTACTACTGATATTTAAATTTTTTTGTAAATCAGTTGACGAAAGAAAATTATTGTGTAAAAACACATACTTCCACCAATTTTGGTAAATGAAATCTAATTCAATAACATGTAATAAACTATATTTAATCCACTTTTATCAAATTTTGTACACCTAAAGTGGGTGAATCAGAAATTACAACTGAATTTTCAATTCCGAGGCGAAACATCATAAATTATAACCATACACAATTTAAGCATGAAGACACCACAAGTTTTTTTGTCCTTTGGACTCGTATACATCAAACTCTCAATTCCTATGAAAAAATTATGGCATTCCATCGTAATGTCTCATATTTTCTTGACAAAATGTCAAATAACATCACATTGAAATTATTTTAAACTAATTCTCTTACCCAATATTCCGAGTGCACAAATTAATTTCCGGAAATTTTGCACATGGGATATTAGAAGTGAATATTTTCGACAAAAAATACACAAAATTCATGAAATTTGATATACATAAGGGTTTTTATGGTGTCGAGTGAAAATATGTTGTCAACATTTGATAAAAGTGATTTACTGAGTGTTGGTTTCTTGTTAACATCGGATGAAAAGCATACGGCTTAACATAATTTATTTTTTGTCAAAAATGTTCATATGCAACACCCCAATAGAAATGCGAATAAGTTCACAGATTCCAGCAGCCCAATCAATATTATAGATTGCCATAATTATGACAATTATGAAATACTCAAGACCGAAAAATGTAGCAAAAAAAATAATTTAGGTGTACAAATTTTTAATTCATAGTTAAAATATTATTCGATAACAAGCTATTATAAAACCTTTCATAACTGTTTCTTAAATATTATCAAAAAGTTGCACAAATCATTGAAAAAGTTGTACTGGTATACATTTAGCTATCGATATAAAAAAATAGATGGCGTTCAGTATTGAAATTTCTAATCTTAACAGCTTGATTTCTTCAAATAATTGATATGCGATTTAATATTGCATAAGTAGCAGTAAATTCTGCTCCAAAAATGTATTTCTTCAATGACTGACCAACATTCTTGCGATTTTTCAAATACTTACCTAAAAGTTTTCATTTCAATTTATAATTTAAAAAAACCCTAACACAGTGAAGATGTGGTATCTTGGGCAAAAACGATCGCTCATATAGAAGATAGTTCAGGTCATCCCTGTAGCTCAATTGGTAGAATCAGTCTAGTGAACGAAAAGTCTCGTGTTCTAATCAAATCGACCATTCTCTATTTCAACCTATTTGATTGCAAAATTCTAATTCCATAAACAAAGATGTTCAAATAGTAGGTAGTTCAACTTATTGATTAGGTTTTGATATTTCGATTGTGATTGTACATTGTTCCAAACGACTTATACCACAATTCTCTGTTAATAATATTATAATATATATGTAATTGGAATAATTTCATCAATAAAAATTAATGAACTATGTCGGTGTTTTCTATATACAGAAGCAAGTTCAGTATTTATAGATTAGGAAGGATTTTTTTTCAAATGAGACCAGAAGAAAACATTTAAGATAAGTGAAACATACACGTCATATTTTCGAGATTTTATTTATTATTGGTTATTATTATTACAAAGTACGTATAATTTATATAAACATGAAATAAATTCCGACCGCGAATTTCGAAAAATCTTGGCTTCCGGATGATTTCCGCGTGAAAATATCATGACTTGATGCCAACGTTTCACCAACCATTACTTGTGACATCTTCAGGGCCGACTTGACGCTTGAATTGGAACTGATTCTACTGGCTTCTGTAGGGGTATTTATTGTAGCAAAAAATCCTTCACGCTACAAATTTTACTGCCTTTTACCGGTGGTTAACTCCGTTGTGGCACCTGTACTTGGTAGTAGTGATAAAACTATTCGAATACAAATTATGAAAGCATTCGGATGCATCCGATTCTTATTGAATCAGTCAAATACTCCTGTTTTCGAATGATCATTCGATTCTCGGGAGTATTCTAATTCGGAATATTCGATTCTATGCATTCGAATAAACATTCGATTCTGCCCAAACTACTCAGATTTTAATAATTATGCTACGCATGTTGTTAATACATTAAAAATATTGTCTTTCCTTATTCCGGAACTGAATTTTAATTTTGATCCATACGGATTGTTAAGTAAGATGAGTAAAAGATCTGAACCAATTGAGTTAGTTATATCGGGTCGTTTGCTGGTTACGATCAATATGTATCATAATAACGAAAGTCGATAGACTCATTACTTATGGTTGACTTATAACCACTTTCATCCACATCAGTTAATCCTATCACACTTATGACCCTACGACCCTATGAATCATCCTGTATTAGTGTCTAGGTTCATATTATCGGTCAAAATTTGACAATAAAATTATCTTTACAAAACTACTAATATTTTCTGTTTAGTTTCGATACCCATAAACAACAACAACAACAAAAACTTCTAGGGAGAATTACTTTCTATCATCTTGAAAGTAAAAATCCAATTCAAGACATTTCTTGATTACGTTTTTCAATTCAACTCAAAATAATGGTGGTTTACGTTTGGTCATTAATCTATTGAAAAAACACTGTATAAAAGAAGAGGAAATTAATGGAAAATCTTGATTTCCGGATGCATTCCGGGTCACATTAGCATGACTTGATGCCGACGTTTTGCCAACCATTGCAGGTGGCATCTTCAGGGCTGGTGTGAGGCTTGAACTGAAACTAATTCTACTTGTTCCTGTAGTCGTAATTATCGTAGGGAAATTCTGCTTTTGTTCCGGAGATTAACTTCGTTCTGGCACCTGACATTGCCGTTGCGTGATCATGTGCGAAGTGGAATTTTCGAGGATGGGTTTCCAAATGTTGAGAAAGTGATATCCTGAGTCACATTTTGGATTATTTGGATGTTTCAGCATTTCTATAGCTTCAAGGATTTTTGATAGAAGTGTGGAGCTCTGGCTAGGATTTTTGTATTTTCGAAAAGGATTTGTTCACTAGTGTCTAACTTGGGTTCCGCAAGAAAAAACAATTGTTATCCCCTATTGTTCAAGAAGTTCATATGATTTTCCTAAAATACATAAACCCTCAGTTCCCCTGAGGCCAATTGTCACCACTATCGGATCCCCTACTTATGAACTCTTGATATCTGTCATATATTCTCAGACCTCTTGTAGGTAATTCCAACATTTTATCCTAATTCCTCTCATTTCGTTGAAAACTCCAAACGCTAAAAAATGACACCGACGATTTGCTCGTCACTTTCTACTTCGAGTCACTCTTAACCAATGTTCCCTTCCAGACACACTTCCCATAATTTCTCAACTGTTACCTGCAAAAACATTCCAATGAACTTACTACCGTTAATTGATTTTTGTCTACCTTCCACATATCACCTGGAAACTTTTGAGCCAGATGCTATTGACTCATCTGTTCTCAAGGCGAAATGTTAGTTTAGACATGTCGACAACATACTTGTTATTTGGCAGCATGGTCGCGGAAATCATGTTCCCTTCCTCAATCATTTGAATTCATTACATCCCAATATCCTTTTCACCATGGAAGTTGAACCAAAAGGTTAACTCCCGTTCTTAGATGTATTAGTTAGTCGACAGACTAATGGTACTTCAGGACATTCTGTATATCGAAAACCCACTCACACCGATAGATACCTCAATGGTCTTACCCACCATCACCCTGCCCAAAAGCAATCTGTCATAAACTCCTTGGTCCACAGAGCTGTCAACTTATCTGAACCCCAATCCTTAGAATCAGAATTAAAACATCTTCCATCTGTCTTATTATCAAATAATTTCTCCCATTACAACATTCAAAAACCCATGAAGAAATACACTGGGCCTAAAATTTCAAATCAACCTGATCCACAGCCCCTTCCCCGGCTTGCTTCATTCACTGCCTATCTATTGGAACTATGACAGATCGAATTTCCAAAATCCTTAAAAAACATAATATTTGTACTCGGTTTTCCACACTTCCAAAACTATCTCAGTTTTACAAACCCATCAAAGATTCCCTTCTTCCTCTTCACTTAAAAGGTGTTTATAGTATTTCCTGTTCTTGCGGTAAAGTCTACATTGGTGAAACAGGTCGTACAGTCTGAAAGAACATGAGCGCTGTACAAGGCTTCGTGATACCAGTAGATCTGCACTTGCGGAACACAAGTTTGACACTTATCTTCACATCATTTTCGAACATACTAAAATCCTAGTACGAGTCACACATTTCCATCAGCGAAAAACCCTTGAAACTATGGAAATCCTAAAACATCCAAATAATCTAAATCGTGACTCAGGATAATACCTTCCAAACATTTGGAAACCCATCTTCGAAAATTTCACTTCGCAAATATTCACACAATGGCAGGGTCAGGTACCAGAACGGAGTTTTCCATCGGAATGAAGGCAGTGAACTGTGTAGCGTGAAGGATTTCCCATAAAATAAATACGGCTACAGAAACCAGTAGAATCAGTTCCAGTTCAAGCCTCAAGCCTTCCGTGAAGATGTCACCTGTAATGGTTCACGAAACGATGGCACCAAGTCGTGCTATTGTGAGGCGGAATCCATCCGGAAGTCACGATTTCCCAAGATTAACTATCTGCGGGAGTCTACTATGCAGGAGGAAATTAATGTCACTTTCGATAGTTTCAGATTAAGATTTATAAAAAATACGTTCATCACAGTTACAGCAATAAAAGTTATAAATATGAAATATAAATAATTTGTGGATTAATAATAATTTCGAAACTACTTGAAAATATAGTCATCCCGTGAAAAATATCATTTTCTTACCCAATTTTAAGCTACTGTTTACTACACACCTACATGCTTTTGACCATAATCACTAGAAACTAATTCGATTCGATTTGAAATACTCGTAAATTAGACATTTTACAGCAGTAGAGTGAACACTTTTATGTGCTCAAACGAAAAAAAATTTATTGTTCCAACAATAATATATAGTGTAGTGTTAACTGATATTGGAAAAATATATCAGACATTCAAAATTCATTAAAAGAATCGTAAAATTTGTGACCATTTGTGTTTCATATTTTGGGGGTAGAATGTTTATTCAATTCCTGAACTCTGTACCTTAACGTATGAAAATATAACCTCAAATGAAGAATTATTTAGAAGTAAAGTAAAATATAATTACATTGAATACATAAAAGAAGTCTACACATAAGCTTATGAGTTTGTTGAATTGTATAGATGGTTTCAATACATATCTTATTTACACAAGATACCTCGTGAATCACCGACCACGACCATGTAGAAAATAGATGCTCTTTGGATGAACCCCGTTAATACGTGAAATGTTACAACATTGTTGGGCTACAGATATACTGTAATTCGTATAATTCGTATATACAAGAGGACGTAAAGCTGCGATTTGCATGATGAAATATTCGTTCGGATGATTCAAGGATCGTGATTTAGTTGGAGTTCCTAAAGATATGAACATATCTGAAAATCAAAATTGAAAGTTTATTATTTTCGACATCTACATTGGAATGTAATCCAATATACACGAAGAAAACTTATATATTTACACTCCTTCCGGGAGATGACTTATTGCTGCACCATATGGAGGATGACCTATGTATAGTGGGATGTAAATATATATATATATATATATATATGTATATATATATATATATATATATATATATATATATATATATATATATATATATATATATATATATATATATATATATATATATATATATATATATATGTATATATATATATATATATATATAAATATATATAATATTTGTATGTTTTCTTGGTATATTGGTTCGTATATATACTGAAAATGAAACAAAAATTCTGTTTGACGTTTCGACAATGTTTATTGTCTTTATCAAAATTGTGAATTAGTGTTTCCATGTAATTTAGAAAAGAATAGATGATTTCGATTAATGAAATGCGTTTGCCGACTTGTGTTTTAAGATCGATAAGTAACAGTTCACGATCGAATTAAGAAATAATAATGAAATAAATTTTTTAGATTTAACTTTGGTAAGAAAATCAAATGATAACAAAATTCTAACAAAATGGTATACCAAACCTAACTTGGTCAGGAAGGTATACTAATTTCAATTCTAATATACCTAAAAAATATAAGAAAAATTTTATCATAAATATGATAGATAGAGCTATTCGACTAAGTTCTCCTGAACTGAGAACTATATCTATTACAAAAACAAAAGAAACTTTAATAAGGAATGGTTATCCCATTGATTCAGTAAATTTGATAACTAAAGACAAAATTCATAAATTTTATAACTCATCTGGTGAAATCAATACCAATAATGAGAAATCAAATAATAAGCATTACATATCACTACCATATATTAATGGTCTTTCAGAAAAAATTTGTAATATAGTGGAACCTTATGACCTACATACATGTCATGAGAGTTATTTGAATCAGAAAAGTCTCTTTACAAAATTGAAAAGCAGCGTATCTTTCGAAAAAATAACCCATACTGTTTATTCCATCCCTTGCAAAGATGGCGAAAAGGTATACAGCGGCCAATCTTCAAAATATCTCGAAAAAAGGTTGAATGGGCACAAATATACCAAAAATTCATCAACTGCGCTCAATAAACATGTAAAAGACACTAACCATACATTCGACTACAACAATACAAAAATTTTAAATATTGAAACAAACGACAACAAACGTTTGATATTGGAATCTAATTAAAAAGAACAATTGTGTAAATGACAAAATAGATTCCAATCTTTCGAAACTTTATAATAATCTAATTCAAACTTAACAAAATTTTATTAGTTTGAAGTGCCACTTCCCACTTGTCTATTCAAAATTCAACCTAAAAAAGATAAAGTATTATTTAACTATGACACTATGAGTAACAATTTCGAGGTTAAATTCCATAGAATTATCTTAAACTTGAATAGTTGATTATGATAGATCGGAAGTGTTTATCATA
The DNA here is from genome assembly GCA_958510875.1 of Endomychus coccineus. NCBI lineage: Eukaryota > Metazoa > Arthropoda > Insecta > Coleoptera > Endomychidae > Endomychus > Endomychus coccineus. The sequence goes on from CAUEHT010000086.1 coordinate 138,645, forward strand.
GAATAACTAATTCATACAATAATCATAGATATTTATAATTGTACAATCTTAAAATATATTGTATTTAATCAAATTCAATCCATTTTAAATTTTAATTAGCCATACATTACTCTTTCACACACAACCGATCCAATGTTTTCTGCAGTTTTAATTGGATCTTAAAACACAAGTCGGCTGCAGACTCATTTCATCAATCGAAATCATCTATTCTTTTCTAAATTACATGGGAACACTGATTTACAATTTTGATAAAGACAATAAACAATGTCGAAACGTCAAACAGAATTTTTATTCCATTTTCAGTATATGTACGAACCAATATACCAAGAAAACATGCAAATATTACAAATGGTTCAAGAACATCAAATTAAAAAGAACAATTGTGTAAATGACAAAATAGATTCCAACCTTTCGAAACTTTATAATAATCTAATTCAAACTTAACAAAATTTTATTAGTTTGAAGTGCCACTTTCCACTTGTCTATTTAAAATTCAACCTAGAAAAGATAAAGTATTGTTTAATTATTACATTGTGAGTAACAATTTTGAGGTTAAATTCCATAGAATTATCTTAAACTTGAATAGTTGATTATGATAGATCGGAAGTATTTATCATAGAATAACTAATTCATACAATAATCATAGATATTTATAATTGTACAATCATAAAATATCTTGTATTTAATCAAATTCAATCCATTTCAAATTGTAATTAGCCATACATTACTCTTTCACACTCAACCGATCCAATGTTTTCTGCAGTTTTAATTGGATCTTAAAACACAAGTCGGCTGCAGACGCATTTCATTAATAGAAATCATCTATTCTTTTCTAAATTACATGGAAACACTAATTCACATTTTGATAAAGACAATAAACATTGTCGAAACGTCAAACAGAATTTTTATTTCATTTTCAGTATATATACGAACCAATATACCAAGAAAACATACAAATAAAAGAATATATATATATATATATATATATATATATATATATATATATATATATATATATATATATATATATATATATATATATATATATATATATATATATATATATATATATATATATATATATATATAAGAGATATAGAATTAAATTTTCTGAATTATGAAGATAACTTAGATAATTTAACATAGGATTATAAAGATGAATAAACGTAAAATATTGAACCATAGGCGGGATTCGAACCCACATTTCTGGATTTCTAGTCCAGGGTGTTTACCAATTACACCACTTCGGTCCTGTTAGATTTTTATATTTTTGTAAATATAAACCTCTGAAAGGATAGTAGATCATTGATGAACACAATGCGATTCGATGCCCTACCATAGATCAACTATTCACGCACATTCATCTGAAGTTCAGTCGTTTTTTTGAAGTAAGGATTGTAGGTTAGTACTGCTATGGTTGGCAGTTACTTGACAGTTCTTATTCAAATGACAGCATCCTGGTTCTTATATATTTCAATAGAACTGACTGAGAATTGTTCTGGTTAATTATAAACAAGTTTAAAGTTTCTTTGCCTAATTGGCCACTATCGTGTATGTAACTTAAGAGATATAGAATTAAATTTTCTGAATTATGAAGATAACTTAGATAATTTAACATAGGATAGTGGCCAATTAGGCAAAGAAACTTTAAACTTGTTTATAATTAACCAGAACAATTCTCAGTCAGTTCTATTGAAATATATAAGAACCAGGATGCTGTCATTTGAATAAGAACTGTCAAGTAACTGCCAACCATAGCAGTACTAACCTACAATCCTTACTTCAAAAAAACGACTGAACTTCAGATGAATGTGCGTGAATAGTTGATCTATGGTGGGGCATCGAATCGCATTGTGTTCATCAATGATCTACTATCCTTTCAGAGGTTTATATTTACAAAAATATAAAAATCTAACAGGACCGAAGTGGTGTAATTGGTAAACACCCTGGACTAGAAATCCAGAAATGTGGGTTCGAATCCCGCCTATGGTTCAATATTTTACGTTTATTCATCTTTATAATCCTATGTTAAATTATCTAAGTTATCTTCATAATTCAGAAAATTTAATTCTATATCTCTTAAGTTACATACACGATAGTGGCCAATTAGGCAAAGAAACTTTAAACTTGTTTATATATATATATATATATACATATATATATATATATATATATATATATATATATATATATATATATATATATATATATATATATATATGTAGATCTGGATTCTCGGGTATTGATCCGCGTTGTGGGATTTCGGTCCAATTTCACGATTTTCCGGCAAGGTCGCATTTGCTATATTCAGGTGATTCAACTGTATAGTCTGGAAGATCTAGGCGGGCTTCGCCAACCAAAACTTTCCATAGAGTTTAAGAAAGTTTTTTCCTATCGTTCATCAAATCATTTCCGGGTTGTATATCAATCGGACAAATAGTAGATCTTGTCCCAAATAGTGAATATGGAGGTTAAAATTTCGTAGAACTATAAATTGTGATATTATATTCTTTGACGCAATCTCTGGCTGTCAACGAGAACGTACGCTTATCACCTCCATTTATTTTGCAACATAAACGATTAACTAGAGTTTGGTTAAATCTTTCATTCAATTCATTAGACTGTGGGCAATTCACACTGGTGAATACGATTTTGATATTCATTTTATTAACATACTGCTTAAATTCTTCATAGTTCAAACCGGTATATTGATCTACTAAAAGTAAAGATATTTCATTTTTTTTTATGATTGGATCAATAGGGTTGATGAAATCTTGGGCACATTGACCTACTGTAGTTGAAATCCAAGCATATCGTGTAAATGGATTTGCCAAAATGTGCATGTACTTATCGGGTGATATGTTCCCACTAAAACACTCACTGCATCCAAGGACATGATCTCGAACGGCTCCAAAGCAGAACCTAGTTTTGACATCAGACCGATGAGTCTACCTCTGAGTACTTTGCTCTCCATGTATATAATACAGCTCCTACAAAAATCGCCAATTAATCCATCAAGATTCTTAAAATAATGAAATGGTCTTATCGTTGCACTCAGGTGAGCAACATAAATATGACTATAATGATCATGAGCCTGTTTGATTAATATTTTGTCCAATTCGACTGGAACAAATATTCTTGATTCCCCTCCCAGCTCCTTAAATCATTCCGTTTTATGATTTTCTTTGAAGATTATAATTCCTGAATATTATTTCCTCGATCTCTCAATATTTCCGGTAACTCTATGAAATTTACAACTTTGATTGCATCCTCATTCTCAAAGTACTCAAGTACTGGCTGTGTGACAGGAGGTCTGCTAAAATATTTACCTCCCTTGTCTTGTAAATTATTCTAAAATTATATTGAGACAGATAGTGAACTGAATCGCCTAGAATTTCATCAGTTCTTGACTTTGTTCTGAGATTCTCCAACGGTTTTCGATTACTGCACACGATGAACTCACGACCAATTAAATAGTATTGCCAATACTTTATTGCATCTTCAATTGCTCTACAGTTTGAATGGATGATATCGATTTTCTTCTCTTTCTCCGGAAGTTTCCTTGAAAAATATGCCACTGGATGTAAAATTCCATCTGCTTGAGGTTGTTTAAGCGTTGCACCTATACCTTCACGACTAGCATCAGTTTCAATATAGACCTCTTTATCCATATCTTAGCTTGCCAAAATTGGTGCTGAACACAAATACTCTTCGATTAGGTTAAGACGTTTTTCACAGTCATCAGTCCATTTGAATTCAACATTTTTCCCCAATAATTGATGTAACGGTTCGAATTACACAGCACTATTCTCTATATTCCAAATAGAAGTTGATTGATCCCAGGATACTAGGAAGACCTGATTCATCATTAGATCTTCCAGGATTTCAAGCTACTAAATTCTCTGAAGTTGGCGATACCTTATTTTCCTGGATAAAATGACCAAGATATCGTACATATTCTGCAGCAAATTTACATTTTTCCAATTTTAGTTTTGAACCTCCATTATCAATGGTTTGCAATAGTCGTTGAACATGTTGAACGTGAACTCTTCATGTTTCAGAAAATATTAAGATATCATCAATATAGTTTATTCAAGACTATTCGAAATTGGTTCTCCGTATTATGTTCGAGAGTGTACGTTGGAAAATAGCGAAAACACTTTCAAGTTCGAAAATGAGCACTTTAAACAGAAAGGACCCCGCAAATTCCTTACGGGAATTGGGTTTCGGTGGATATTTCTGAATTTTTGATATGATGTAGTCCATGTGATTCTGAGCAAATGTTATCATTGCGCCAACCCCCAAAAATAAACAGATTCTCTGCTAGGGGGGGTTATATTTTCATTTTACTCTTAATAGACTATTTATTTCTGAAGACGGGAACAATATTTTAACATGCTTCATTCTAGTTTATGTTGCATAATATGGTTCTTCTCCCACGAAAATTTTTTGAAGCCCCCTCCTAACCCCTAACCCCCCTTAAATAAAAAAAATATACTTTTTTCTGGATCACTTCAAAAATCATTGTAAAATGTTTTAATAAGCTTAAATACGGAATCGGCACTTGTATTTCAAAAATCAACTCCCCCCCGAAATGGGGGATGCACAAAAAATGTTGATGGATTTTCCTGAATTTTTGATATGATGTAGTCCATGTAATTCTGAACAAATTTTATCTCTGCGCAAACCCCGAGAAATAAACTGTTTTTCCGCTAGGGGGGTTTATATTTACATTTTACTCATAACAGACTTATTCATTTCTGAAGGCGAGTACAAAATCCTTACATGCTTTACTCCAGCTTATGTTGCATAATATTGTTATTCATCCATGAAGGAATGTTGAAACCTCTCCTATCCCCCCAACCCTCACTTTTGAGGAAAAAAAATACTAATTCCTGGGTCACTTCGAAAACCATTGGAAAATGTTTAAATAAGCTCAGATACGGAAACCACACTTCTGTATCATAATTGCCTCTGTTATCCACATTTTGCCGGATAACTATTTATATAGCTATTTGACGTTTATTTGCGTTTTTGTAAGGCGGGAAGATGGCTTCAAATGATCTCGATTGAAATGAGTCCTTCAATTTCTACGCTTGCTTGAAGCACATTCGCTTCTTCATTCTAATGAACGCACGTTTATCAATTGCAATTAATTTAGACGCGGCTATGAGCAATCTTTTATCTTGCCCTAAGAACTGTCAAACTTATGCACTGCGTCTTGTCATCTTGTTTATCAGTAGTAATTATTGTTGTGCTTTTCTGCATTACTGTAGTTTTATTTACTGGTTGTGGTTACTAAAATTAATGACGTACCTAAATCGTGGGGATTGTTATGTATGCGAGAGATCTTTTCGACCAGCGCAACTATCAAGAATTGATGGAGTAGTAAACGCGAATGAACGTGAAATAGCAGTTATCTGGCGAAATGTGGAAAACAGACCTCCTCTAAATGTTGATAACGGACGCAATTATGGTACAGAAGTGCGGTTTCCGTATCTGAACTTATTCAAACATTTTCCAATGGTTTTCGAAGTGACCCAGGAATTAGTATTTTTTATTTTCTCGAAAGTGGGGGTTGAGGGGGGTAGGTGAGGCTTCAACATTCCTGCATGGAAGAAGAACAATATTATGCAACATAAGCTGGAGTAAAGCATGTAAGGAATTTGTACTCGCCTTCAGAAATGAATAAGTCTGTTATGAGCAAAATGTAAATATAGCCCCCCCTAACGGAAAAACTGTTCATTTCTCGGGGTTTGCGCATGAATAAAATTTGTTCAGAATTACATGTACTACATCATATCAAAAATTCAGAAAAATTTACCAAAATTTTTTGTGCGTTCCCCATTTGGGGGGGGGGGGAGTTGATTTTTGAAATACAAGTGCAGACTCCGTATTTAAGCTTATTAAAACATTTTACAATGATTTTTCTAGCAGGGAATCTGTTCATTTTTGGGGGTTGGCGCAATGATAACATTTGTTCAGAATCACATGGACTACATCATATCAAAAATTCAGAAATATTCACCGAGACCCCATTTCCGTAAGGAATTTGCGGGGTCCTTTACCAAATTTTGTAATGAAAGCAGTTTTCTCTCGGTCTTCTAATTTCAAGAGAATACACCAGAATGCAGAATTTATATCAACAACTGTGAAATAATTACAATTTGATAGGTTATCAATAAGATCATGTATTATTGAAAACGGATAACTTTCTGGTGCTATCAATTTATGCATTTTCCTAAAATCTATAGAAAGACTCGACCGACGCCCTCCTTCTTTCTTATAAGCAAGCGTTAAAGGCGACGCAAAAGGAGAGTCTGTTTCTTCTATGAGATCAGTTTCTAAAAGCTGTTTAACTTGCATCTCAATCTCTCTCATCAGGTATAGAACATGTATATGCCTTTGATGTAATATATTCATCTCTAATCAATTCAAATTCTGCCTCTCTCGATTTCACCCTACCTACGTCAAATTTATCTTTAGCAAAAATATGTTTGTATTGGTTTATTAAGTTCAAAAAATCTCTTTTTTCTTATCTTTCATCTGATCTACATTTGCCTTGAATTCATCTACATCTACTTGCTCATGAATATCTACTTCTAAGATATCATCTGTTCGATCTTCTTTCTCATTTCTCATCATATTCTCCGTATTTTCAGATTTGATAGCTCCATCAATATTAATTTTCGAAACATTTCCAAATCATGATCTTGAACCAACTGGAACACCTTAATAGCAGCTCCAATTTTTAATTCATCATCAACAAGTACATCTATTTTAATCGATGAATTCAATCTTTCCGGGCTCTTCAGTTCAAATTTTCATTGTCTGTTCCAACATTCGTCAATCCTGTCATTTTATTCAGATTAACTTTCATCTCAACATCATACATATTCTTATTTCTACATTCATCCTAAAGCTTCACACATGAGACATGGTTTTTTCAATGTATCATTAGATTTCATTTTCTGTTCATCCGATTTATCCTTTGGTTATTTTTCCATTATATTTGAATTATATTGAACTTACCTTTTCCTTGAGACCACTGAATAATCGAGTTTTCTCAGTTCAGTGAACAGTTTGTCAATTGACATTGTACTTCTAATGGTGATCCAACTACAATCATAATAATTCTTGATAGAACTGTACCATCTCTTTCAGCTTCTAGACACAACCTCTCCTCAACAAGAGCATAATCAATCAACGAATCACCCAAGTGCTTGTGGTAAAGAAGATTCCTAATCTTAGACCAACCTTTTTTTATAAGCACTATCAGAAAAGAATTCTTCCAGTCGAACCAATTAATTAAACCAAATTTTTTCAAGTTTGCTCCATACCAATCTTTGGAAGGCTCAGTTACAAATAAACCGAAGAGCCTCAATCATTTTAGTAGGATGACTCATTTCATGTCTTATACACTCTGCCTCAAATTGTTGTAACAAATCTGCTGCATTTCGTTTTTTATCAAATTTCTGAGACAAATTTCCTTTCCTTTCGATATAATTTCACTTCTTCATTCTTCGAATGAAAACATGTTCATCTTTCGAATTCTGTAATTCCGTACTAACATCATTTATAGGACTAAATTCTTCCAATGGGAGGTTCTTGAAACGGAGATTACCTTCGTCATCAAAATATTCTCTTTCTAATTCTTCATTCAATTTTACACCTAACTCACGATATTCATTAATAGGTTTTATCGCAGCAACAGCACATTTTAGAGCCGATTTCTCAGATAGTATTCCATGAAACTTCAAATCTTTGTACTCACTTGGTAATATACACCGTAGTAGTTTATCTTCCGATAATCCAACCAGCTCAACATCAGCTTCGCTTCTCCTCATAATATGCACAAATAACTTTGATTCCTCACCAGTCATCTCCTACTCATTTAACAATAACGATTGTGATTTAATTTGTGAAGTTCTATTTCGAATGATATTGGCTAGAGTAGTAATTATCAGTTTTTATTATTCTGTGAATGAATACAAACTAATAATCAAGCAAATAAAACAACATAATGAACTTGTAAGAGAAAATGAACATGGAAAAACTGATCCTACCTGTGAAAGAATATTTAAATTACACGTTATCAATATAGGGAAGCTACTTTGACGTATTACGCTATATTACTGTCATATCGTTTATTTCATAATATTTCTCACTTACCCCTCAGGTGCCCAGATACTTCACATATATCACTAGGTGAATATCTTACTAATATAATTACCGTAAGCATTGTACTATGAATATTGATCCAATTAAAGTGACGAAACAGAATGAGATCGAGATATTTAAGTGATTTTACTAGCACATCAACTCAACTCTGCCTCACAAATACAACTTTGGGGGTATGGTGCGAATAAGTAAAGATAAACAAATATTTGCAAAGAGATATAGACCTAATTATTCGACGGGATTATTTGAAAGTATAAGAGTTCACCTCACAGCTCGTGTTACATATATTTTGCAAAATATGTTGATAAATACGAAGAATGGGGGATTCTACGAGGAGGAATTACAGAAAACAACACCCAATGTGTGGTTGGTCAATAAAATTTTACCAAAGTGGAGAGATTAACAGTGTGTCAATTAGTTGAGTCTAGATAATGATCATAATCGTTAGATCGATAATTCGGATCTCGTTCAATGAACCCATCTTTGACGATTTGAAGATTATTAGAAACAAACAAGCAGCTGGAATATTGTTGACAATATAATAAAATTCTACCACTAGAAGGACGGTTCATAAGTGAAGATCATAATATTTGAGAGACATGTCTTGTTAAGTTCTTACTAACGTATTTTGTATTGAAAACATTTTGAAATTAATTAAATAATATTTTTGAGACCTTTGATCTTTCCTGCCTTACCTCCATCTTCAAATAACGATGCATTTATTCTCATCAGTCTATATGGAAGCATAAGAAGGGAAAGGTGTCCTCAGTACGCTTATCAACAAGCTCTCGTTTTTCGATGTGGAAGAAAAATTATGAACAATAAGATCGACTCATCCAATCTGAATAAAACATCTTGACCAGCTTTGGAAGTTTTACGGAAACAATTCAAAAAAGCAGGTGCCCGGAACTTTGTTCGATAACCAATAGTTATCCCTATATCTAACACAAGAACATTTTCTCATTGTTAGTGTACCTCTATTTTCCGACTTACCAGCTGCTGCAGCTTTGGCGGGGATGGTGCAGGCATTGCTTATGCCATCAATGATAGCAAAGCAGCCTGAAAATCCTTGGAGGAAACGGAAGGACATATTGAAACAATAGAAGCTATAGCTTTGTGAAAACAATGATATGGTCTATATTTGAAGAAGTATCGCAAAGGTCTTGGTCCATATTTGAACAAACATCTAAAAAACTGTCGGTGAACCTACCCAGAAGACTTCTAACTGATCTCGATATCCGAAAACTCGCAAAAGCATTGATTTTTCCTCATTTCAGAGGAGTATTTATGGGTGTAGAACTGTCTTCTAACGGACGGTGAGAAAACGAGTGCGGAATAGTTAATTTACATAGCTTGGACAATGAAGGCACTCACTTGGTTGAGTTTGAGAAAGTTGGTGATACAGTTTTCTATTATGATAATTTCAGCAGCGAACTGGAGAATTATCTCAAAACGTATGTGATATTATTCAATCATGACAATTTCCAGCAATAAAACACTCATCATTGGGGTCAGTGATGTTTTGAATTCTTATGAAACTATACAGATGCGGTCGGATTGTATGTATTGGTATATAAACAGATTACCAATAAAGTTCTCATCAATCATGTCTCATACATTCACTATCACGAGTAAGAGCACCCGCTTGGCTGCAGATTTTCTTAATTCATATTATTATATTGAACTTGTCGGTTTGCATACGTAGAATAGTAACCCCAACATTGAAGAATGTTTTGAGAAATTTTATTATAAAATAAAAAGTGTGAGGAGAAGGTAGTGACTATTTCCACGTGGTCCCACGAGTTGACATTCATCATGGATTCCATAGCAGTTTGTGGGATAGGAGTGAAGCAAGAAGATCGTGACCGAAAATTATCAATAATATCTAACAACCACCCTCTACACACAGAGTTGAAGAGAGATTTTGAAGTGAATTGTATTCCGCATGATGGTATAAGCGAACTATTGGAATTCAGCAGAAAGAAATTGATATCTCGCAAACTAAATGTATCTGACCGGCCTATGAACATAATCAAAGTTCTAACTATTAGAGTGGAGTGTAACTTAACCACAGGAGCATATTATAAGAATGAGTTAGCTCATATGATATATGACTTTTCGACTCTTGTACCACCTGGTTTTTCCATTGACTCAGAGAACAATATAAATACGCGTGGATTTACGTAATTTTTTTGTTGCATGAACTGCCGGGTTAACATGGACATTTCGCTGAAAGAATTCCGAACGTAAGTGTCTAGTACGCATTGACTTCTTGATAAGGCTAGCACGTTGCAATCATTCGATTTTATTGAAATTTTTTGCTCTTGCCCCATACTGAATTTGATTTCCTTCTAAGCCACATTACAGTTACTAATATTATTAAATATATCTCAACAAAAATTATCTCCGAAAGAGAATAATTTTGTTTTAGTTGATCGAGGCAAAATCTATTTGACTAAGATGTTCTTTTTTTCAAAAATGCATATACAAATGCATTATGAATAAATTTCCAGTTATCCCAAAACGCAGATTGTGGTTTTCCAACTTCAACGGTCTCCCTGGATACATTATTATCTATTTGCCCGCTACAAAATTCAATTTCTGTATGTATCATTGACAGGTTGTGGTAGGAGATTTAATTCTGATGTCAATTATAAAAGGACCATTTTCCCATATTTTGATTCAACAATTCTGGCTTGCACAACTTTTTGCGGCAGTCCCACCAGATCGATTGGTAATTTCTCACCTGTTGACTTTTTCTGACAGTGGGGAAAGTCAATTCATTGCATTTATATCCATCTGTGATGAAAATGAGAACATATGCTTACTATGCATTCAATAATAGTTCCTGACTGAGATTGAAAAAGGTAGAACTTTAAATATGAATTTTTTCAAGTTTCCGAGAAATAGGTCACATGAACACATATGTCAACTATATTCTCATCTTTACGTACGTTTCGTTCTCACGACCATCATTGAAAGATTTTTGAAAACTAATTCACTTCAACAAAGCGCGGGATTCCTCAAATTCATTGCAATAAGCACTGAACATTGTCGAATTGAATTGAATCAAATAAATCTACGTCACAACAAAGAACGAAAGATGAATAATTACTATAGCAGCACATTGATGTGTGAAATATATGAATATGTATAATAAGATCACTCTCAAGTTATGCCACTTGGAGAAAATGAAGAAATGTTCAATGAAGAATGACATAAATGTTGCGCGTAATCCTACTAATTCTGTAGGTAAATATTCTTTAAATCCAAATCCGTTAATAACAGAAGATAAACAAACCCACACTATATATAAATTATATTGTTTAGACTGCAATGAGACTCATACAGAAATCTCTAAACAATATTTACAAATGAGAATGTATGCCCATAAGTATAATACTTGGAACAGACACCTAGAAAATTCTACTGACTTCCGAATAAACATTGTTCTGATTATAACTATCAGCTCGTTTATAAGAATGTAAATATTTTGGCTGAAAAATCAATTATTATGAAAACTCTATCTTGAAAATAATTCATATGAAATGTTATGTCAATTCTGTAAATCGTAGAACTCATGTCCAATCGTTGAGTAAAATGTATACAAATTCAATTAATTGAACTACAAATTTTCACACATTTCTTCATAATGTTCTTAATTTTAGTTATGTGGAAAAGCTGATACAATAAATCAAATATATTGATACAGGAAGGCTATTTTCTATCCTGGTACTAAACAACATTGTACCTATTTGGCATCAAGGGATTTTTGTTGTCAGATCAGAGTTGTTCTGATCGGTTTGCCTCTTTCTTGAGATATGACGTCTTCAACTATAGAAACATTATGTTGTGGTGATTTTCAAATACATATTCATATATTTTACACATAACGTGTGAATATTTCAATTATTCGTGTCTTGTGCCCTGTTTCGACGTAGACATTTTCGATTGAAATTAACGAAATAAAGACGCTTAATGCTTAGTTCGATTAGTTCAAGGGATCTCACCCTTCAGTGAAGTGAATCAGTTTTCTGATGACGGTCGGGAGACTGAAACGTACGTAAAGACGGAAATATAGCGAACAAATTTGTAAATGAGACCTTTTTCCCGAGAATGTACATATAATTCATACCTGGGTCAAGAATCATTATTAATATGGTATCAAAATCTAATTGAATGTACTTTTTCCGTGATAAAGATCTAAAAAATTATTTTTTGTGTTACAAAAAAACTTCCTCTCAATCACAATTGTATTTCAGAGTTTTAGAAGGAGAACAAAATTTCATAAGATGTGTGACAAATTTTTGTGGTTGAAGCTTATGAAATGTTTAAAATAATGTACTTGCATAATAGTCCATATGATATAAAACACTATGGTTTCCAGGCACTACTTGGTGCTCGAAAAGTCGATTTCAAATAATTGATTTCTTTTATGTGTTAATAGTATATTGTTTATTTTTAACTAACTTTCCAGGTACGTTCATTAACATCAGTATGAGTCGATGACGATAGATATTCGAATCAGCAAAATATGTTATCAGTCATACGAGCTCATTTACATTGCAGCTAATTATTGGAATGCGTGATAAACAATTTCACAACCGAACGAAGATTAAAATATTAAATAACACATATTTTCGAAATTACAGGTATATAATATAGGTTTATAATTTGCTGGAAAAAAATGACAGAGAAAGGTGAATTCGTGAATTACAGTGTTATTTCAATCAGAGAAATAGAAAAAAACTCATTGGGGAATGCAATTAATTCATTAAACATAGCTAACAATGAAGAAATTTTTGCATGGAAGAGATACACCTCTGGATATTTTGAATATTAAGAAAAAAATAATATTCTCAAATCGAATCTGAAATACCATCAAAATGATTACGTATTTTTCTTTTCTTTTTTTTCAATAAACATTCATGAATTTTTTTTCATTCCATCAAACCAGATGAACATGCCAAACTTGAATATTATACTAATAATTAACTGATGGCTAACAACATAACGTTTTCCATAAACGGCTTATGATTAGACAACGACATGTTGTTCATACTTTTTTACAATATAACCCATATCTTATGAGAGATTCGATGATGGTAACATGGCTACCTACGGAATGTTCTTTATGAAGGTTGAATGATGATTAGACAACGAAACGTTGGTGTCATTTAATTCCCATATATCGTGACAGATCTGATGATGGTAACATAACTAAAAACGAAATAACATTGACATGGTTGCTTTAACATTTATTGATAAGTAACGGCCTATATATAATACTGATATACAGGTCTATATCAACATCTAAAACTGAACGATTCAACGATGCAACCTGTACAGCATATAGGTGAATTGAGATCCACTACTGATGACTCTGAAATAATGAATACAGTAAAAAAAATTATTCAAGTAGACAGTTAGATATATTGGTTTGCTTAATTAAAACAAAATTGAGCTGAAACTAATAACCGATGGAAACGTTGATAATGATATTACGGATTTGTCTATAAATCACCATAGCTCAATTAGTATTTCAAGTATAGCAACACCTTCAATGCCGTCGTAGCACAGTGGCTGTTATTTTGCATGCTGAAGGTCACTTATCAATGTAGAAGTGTTTTAATTCAAGATATCAACGCGCATGCGCGAGAGGTATTCTGTATTCTACGGAGCTTGAACGATATGAAAAGTGCTAATGCCAGCTACTACAAATTACTGTAGAATAAATATTTATGTCATCCCGGAAACGAAATATGTTATAATCATCCTACAATTCATTAAATCTAAGATTTCGGTAATAATCAATTCAGAATTTTTTCCCACTTTTATATGAAATTTGTCCCAATTTGAATGTAGCAATTCGGAGTAACAAATTGAATATATATTCTCAACATAGTCGCTATGTTTATAACTGAAAAAAATCAAAACAAATGATAGACCGAATCGATAATTTGAATAGGATCAGAAGCCGTGACTCGTAATTTAAAATTTAGAATGGAGAAGATTCAATATGAAAATTATGATTAAATGATGAAATTATGATTGAAGGATGGCTAGAGTAGGGAATTAGGAAGGATGAATGAAATATTAATATATGTGGGTTATGTTCCGATAATGTTTGCTTTAATTTCTAGTGTGCGGGCTGATAAGACGATAAAATAAACTCACGACTTTAGATTTGAAAATTTCTGAGGTATACTATTTTTCCTTCGAAGATTAACTTCCCTAATCAAATATGATCTTGCTCCGCTGAAAAGCTATATTTGCATACGGATAGAAACTTCAGACATGATGTGAATTATTGAAATAACTAGGTAGGTTCTAATAAACTTGGTTATGAAATGTTGATATCTGGAGATCAAATAATACATGGAGAGAAATAAAAAAATTTGTGTTTTGCTAAACATTGACGACAAAAATTCTGAAACCTTCCTAGCTATGAATAACTAAGAATTCATGATGCATGAGTCTTTTCTAATATTTTAGCTGTTTCATATCTTAGGAACACTATGTTGCCGCTAATATGGAAAAAGGCTCAAGTTTGATGGTTCGACTTCGTGGAACGGACAGGTTGATTATACCTACAGACATACAAATCAGACATATTGGCCTAAGCTGAGACGCAGGTCAATCCATTCACCAACACGACCTATATGCTCTGTCCTGAGTGCGAGGTTCAAACTCGTTTCTGAGTCGAAGCTGATATCCTTCTCTATCGCAGAAATGATCTTTCACGCCACCGAGGAAAGAATGAATAAAATAAAAGAATAGAAAAACAAGAATTCAATGTAATGTGGGTCAAATTTGTCTGTTGTCTATATTCATCACTAAATGAATCAACTCATGGTGGACATGTTGAATTTCTTTCTTTGAAACTTGACCTCATTCGAGAGAACTGTCGATCATCTGAAATTATCATCAACCATAATTCCACTTGGCTCAAGTTTTCAAACAAGACGGATGACGGGAGATAACAGAATGAAACCTTTGCCATTACCTCGAGCAGTTAATTGATAGACCAACACTGATCCCCGATAATAATTATCATTATGGCAAACGCTTGTTCCATCCCTCACTAACAATTCAAATCCCTATGAAGCAAAAGTCTGTGTACCATTGAGCATTGGGCACTACTACTGACCATCCACTCATCTCCGCGACCTGTCCCTATATCATGCCACGAACCAATTCAATACCTCCACGCACAGATTGGAACTACAACTCAGCCGACTGCGATGGTTCTCATTTTTTCTTTCCACTTTCCTTGGAGGAGCGAATGTTACGGAACAGATGACCCAACGCAATGTGCGTAGGTGGTCTTGGATATTATCAGGCTAGGAATGGAAACTTACATATCCAATACAATTATGAACCGTGGTTCAATGAAATCTGTTCTAGGACTGTCGCTTCGAGGAAACAGCGTCCGCCGTTGACGCAGTAGCCGATGGGTGGAGACCTGAACATAAATCCAGAAATATCTGAAATCATACGCTTCGAAAGGAGCATATAACGCCAAAATCACATCGAAGCCTATCGAAAGCATGAATCGCTACCGTTCGTTTTGGTCTTTCGCCAGAGAAATTAGTATACATCTCCTGGCACACCGGTACGAAACAATAAAAAGCTTTCCTTCGTTCTGCAATGTTTGCAGCAAATTCTACTTTGGATCCACAAGGGAAGTGCCTTCCTAATATTGCTGCCATCGATAGCCATGTGCCTGAAATTGTCTTTCGTCGGGGCCCAGTTAGACGCATTCTGCTTGATCTCAATACCGAGAAGGTTATGTGGCCAGACTAAATTCCACCTGTAATCCTCAATGATGTGTGCCAGAAATGATACCAGTTCTCTCCAGGTAGTTCACCGTTTCATACAGACTTGGTGTAGAAAGTACATCATTCCTAATAATTATAGACCTATTGCACTATTATATGTGATATCTGAAGGGAAGTAGAAGGCAATCAACATCGAGCTCATCCAATACCTAGAGAGCTCAAAAATCGTGAATGACCGGTAATATGGCTTCCGTCAGCAGAGATCAACAGGAGACCTACTTGCACACCTAACACATGTATGACAGATAGTGGAGTAAATCTGGCGAGAAAAAAGGCAAGGTTGGCGGGAATTTTACGATAATTAGCGACCTGGTGGTTTGTTAGGGTACCAATAAAAACCCCCTGAAATCTCTTTCCCCCACAGTGGGTGCAACCCCTTTTTTTTGGCTGAAAAGGGGTTTTTCGACATTTTTAAGGGTAGTTTAGCGGAAAAAACTTAATATCTCTGGTTGTATTGAAAATTAAGAAGTCCAAGGAACTTCTAGCCCTCAAATTTCAAGTTGATCCGACCTTCCCCCTCCCCGTAATATATGAGTATATATATGTATATATATATATATATATATATATATATATATATATATATATATATATATATATATATATATGTTTCTTCTTATGTTCTCGCGGACGTAATGTGTAGAACTGGATTCTCGGGTATTGATCCGCATTGTGTGGTTTCGGTCCTCAAAAGGACCAATTTCACGACGTTTCGGCAAAGTCGCATTTGCCATCTTCAGGTGATTCGACCGTAGAGTCTGGAAAATCTAGGCGAACTGACGCTTACTTGGAGGGACAGGTATTTATATCCCCCGTTATGCTCGACCTTTGGACTTTCGAACAATTTCACGCTTGGTTGATTTCTACGTGTTTGGCTCCGAGTGACACGTTCGGATGACGTCATTGCGACGCTGGAATCAGCCGGAAAGTTTCCGTGACCTGTTGCACGTGCACTGGATACCACGTTCTCTCTTGTGCAACAGGTCACGGAAACTTTCCGGCTGATTCCAGCGTCGCAATGACGTCATCCAAAAGTATCACTCGGAGCCAAACACGTAGAAATCAACCAAGCGTGAAATAGTTCGAAAGTCCAAAGGTCAAGCATAACGGGGGATATGAATACCTGTCCCTCCAAGTAAGCGTCAGTTCGCCTAGATTTTCCAGACTCTACGGTCGAATCACCTGAAGGTGGCAAATGCGACTTTGCCGAAACGTCGTGAAATTGGTCGTTTTGAGGACCGAAACCACACAACGCGGATCAATACCCGAGAATCCAGTTCTACACATTACGTCCGCGAGAACCTAAGAAGAAACATATATATATATATATATATATATTATATTATATATATATATATATATATATTATATATATATTATATTATATATATATATATATATGTTTCTTCTTAGGTTCTCGCGGACGTAATGTGTAGAACTGGATTCTCGGGTATTGATCCGCGTTGTGTGGTTTCGGTCCTCAAAAGGACCAATTTCACGACGTTTCGGCAAAGTCGCATTTGCCATCTTCAGGTGATTCGACCGTAGAGTCTGGAAAATCTAGGCGAACTTGAATATGTATATATATATATATATATGTTTCTTCATAGATATATATATATATATACTCATATATGCAAGGAAACTTGCATAACGGCTACCTCGGTCATTTCTCACCGATTTGGCTGAAATTTGGACTGAAGTTAGGTGTTATGGTCTCGAAACTACCCTTCAAATTTCAAAGAAAAATATTGAATGATTTTCCAGAAACTCAACTTCAAGTCAATTTTTCAGTTATTTTTCAAATTAAGATATCTCATGTCATTTACATCCAATCTGGATCTGCTTTACAGGTAAATGTAGTTATTCGCATATAGTTTCATGTCATGGAACTCATTTTTCCCTATATTGGCGATTTTCGGTATTAATATCCCCAAAACTTGTGTGAAATTAATTAATTTGAAGTTTCTAAAAGTGCGAAATTTCGCAATTTTATACGAGTATTGTGAGGCACAGAAGTTGATAGCGCCTTAGGCTCCAGGATTTTCACGTGACCTGTCGAAATAAGAAGGTTCAAGTTGTATAAAAACACAATTGCATGAACGCCAGATGTCTATGTAATTAGCTATGCACTTAATCATTTTGACGTTTCCCTCCAGAAGCTTGCTACGCGTCAGTTAGAGTTTATACATTCTACCTCGGTCTTGTTTAGTTGGGGCCGTTTTGTGCCCCGTGCGGGCGGCGCCAGTTGTAATGAAGTATTTTCGGCTGTAGGTCGCTAGCTTTCACCCGCTTCGAGTATATATTAGTAGCTAGAGAATTCCCTTCCGTGCGCCATCAAATGTCACAGTTATCAGGATCTGAATTAGAATTCTCATTTCAAAAGTCATTTCATTAATAAAATACGATGGCGAGTAGCGTCCCCGAGCTCCATCATTCTAAGAAAATAATACCATAATTCCTGAAGTTTCACCCCGAAAATCAGTCAGTTCTGGTTTTCTGTCAAAATAATCCCAGGAGGATTGCGCAATAGTGAAGAATACGTGTTAACGGATGTACAAATCAATGTTACTAGATCTGGAGACAAATTAGCTGAATGACTAAAATCTCAGGAAAACATGTAAGGTTAACCTTGAAATTTCATATGGAGATGTAGAAGTGAAATGATGCGTTCTGATTTCTTCTTGTTATTGCTCAACGTTTCGGTCATGGCTGCTGTCATACTGATATATTGGCTAGTCAAGTGCATTTCTCTTGGGAGGAAGCTGGAACCTTCTGTTAAAAATGTGTGTTATGTTTATGAATATTCAAGGCAGAAAAAATTTCACGTTTATACGAAACATATTTACCATCCAAAGTTGTGGTTTGGAGCGTGGTATCAAAAGCAATATTTTTCTCAAAGTATTGTGATGAATTGGAGAATATTCGAAGATATCGTAATATTGCCATATGACTTTATCAGCACTCCGTAGGAGGACCTAGTTTCCCATAATTGTTGTGTCTTTATATTTCAGGGATTTGGAAATAGTCCTTCAGCAAATCAGGCGGTAGTGTATCAATAATAATTCAGTTTCTAGATCTTTTTCATGAATACTAGTAGTCTAGCTAAGAGAAATCCAGAAACAGCAATCCCACTTTTCCCTCGACATGACGATAGAAGACTTCCAGATACACAGTCCAACCAGGTCTCCATATATACATCAGCTTCTTCAGGTTTAATCCCGAGGCAGCCGAAGAAGTTCCTATAGTTTCTTCCCCGAACATGAAATCTCATCTTCTAAATGGAGAATCTCATGGCCCAAGACTCTTTGGAGGAGGTGTCTCATAGTGTAAACAGAGCGCGGCTAGGCAAGAGTTGTTCGAATAAGTCTCGGTCAACAATGACCAGAGGCTATTGCACCATATGGCGCAATCGGTGATTTCTGAAGATAGGCTCAGTTGCTATTCAAGAAATTTGAAAACAGATTCAGTTAGAGATGTCAAAATAGATTTAGATTGTTGCTATAATAGTTATAATTGATATGTTCACAGACTTAATGGAGAGCCTCCCACACATCTCCAGACATGCTCAGATTGTTGTGTACCCTCCTTCCGCATGCATGGTTAATTACAAGTGGGAGAGGTTGTCACTTACTGTCCTCTTATTACAGTAACTGACCTGCTCGGGTTTCTTGAGGGTCGATGTTCCCTTTTTATATAGGTTTGAGAATTGCTATTTCTCTTTCGTGTGGATTGCCAACTGAAACAGATGTTTCCTTGTTCATAAGTTATGTACAATATATATTTCAATGGGGTTGTTGCAGGATTCTGGGAACAGAACAGGCCGGTTCATGCTTTAGTTTTCCGTGCATCAAATAACTCGTTAATTAGATTTTTTTCTTGTCGTCGATTAGCGCCGGGAACCGCCAACATCTGCGTGAGATGATAGACGAATTCTTGTCTTCAGGTCCAGGGATGAAACGCGACAATCTAACTGTTTAGTGCACCTTCATCTTCGATGGAGCGTGGGTCGTATGTTCACTCTGGCCTGTATTTCAGACGTAATTATTTACGGAGCAGGGAATTCCAGACCAGGTTGATTTGTCAGTGATCTTCGGCTATGACTGAATCAGTAATTTCACACGTCGGTCTCGGGAAGTATCACAACGTAGCCCCTGGAATCATTTCGCAGGAGCTGAATTGCAAACGTTCAAGCTACCAGGATTGATTTTTAGGCTATTCCTACTGTGAATTTATTCACAATTCTACAAATTGGTCTCGGGAAATATCCCAACTTAGCCCCTGGATAACAATTAGCAGGAGCTGAATCGCAAACGTCCAAGCTACCAGGATTGATTCTTAGGCTATCCCTACTGTGAATTCCTTAACAGTTCTACAAATCAGTCTCGGGAAATATCCCAACTTAGCCCCTGGAAAACAATTCGCAGGAGCTGAATCGCAGACGTCCGAAATACCAGGATTGTTTTTTAGGCTGTTCCCACTGTGAATTTATTCACAATTCCACAAATCGGTCGCGGGAAATATTCCAACTCAGCCCCTGAAAAACAATTCGCAGGAGCTGAATTGCAAACGTTCAAGCTACCAGGATTTTTCAGGCTATTGCTACTGTGAATTTATTAACAAAGTTCGAATTTGGAATCGGACTTATATACTGAAGTGTTGATCCAATAACCTGAACGGATTTTATACGGCAAATAATATTCACTTTCTATCTCTCGGATTTGCACAACGGCAACGGCTTTGGGTTGTTTTGGAAAATAAATTACTGCAGCTCAATCTCGATGCTTGTATGGCAAGTGAGTCCTCTTTAGATATGAAATGAGCTGGCTTTCATACAGATTGCGGCGTGTGACGTAACGTGAACAGGTGACCGGCTCGCGAATTCTGTTGACCAGTTTTTATGCATAGGTGTGCACGAAGTTTGATCTCTCAACTTTGCCTATGTAATTCATCTCTACTGAATATTCAAATCGATTCATACGTGATGGAGAATGCTTCATTACACACCCCCCTTTCTTTCTCAGAAAATTTTCACCCGAAAATTTCTTTCTCAGAAAATTTTCACCCGAAAATTTCTGAACTTACGATAATTTTCGTAAGTCAGCTTTTCCTTACAATCCCACGGTATTTTTACGCGTACCACTAGTCGGCCGGTCGGATCATACACCCTGTAATCATGTAGTTTACGTGAACGTTTCTTTATAAAATATGGTTCCTCATTATCTACACTTAATCTATTCATTCCACTAACGGTGTCTCTGTCACTATATTTCAGGGGGTTATTTACACAGGGGGTTGGAATTTTCTTTGGTGGGAACGGTTGCTGATGAGGTAGATGGGGCGTAGGCGATGTCATGTTGGGGATCGATTGATAATATGATTGGAGTGTTGGACTTGACTCCGGACTGGAACCAAATAATTCGTGTAGTCTCCTTCCCAATCAGATGGCAGCCTCGACGTCTCTTCCGGGAGTTCTGATCTCCGGAACTGAAGTCATATTTACTCCTGGCAAAAGGAAATCACATTTGTTGACAGTGAATTTTTCTCAAGTCATTTACATGGACTCGAACGGACTTACGACTAGTTCTGTTTTCCAGCTTGACCACCACCGGTGAAATGATCTTCTCTATCTTGAACGGGACGGCAATCTTCGGGGCCAGCTCATCGGCGGAGCCTTGAGTTGCCGAGAATAACGGATGTTCTTTGCACATGACCTCCTCCTCTACTTTTGGTGCCCAATCGCGCCGTCTTAGATTATAGTGTCGACTCTGGATAGTGAAGGCTTTACTTTCGAGAGTAAGAGGAATCTGCCAATAGCCTTGTTTCAAATCCAGGGTAGATACATACTTCATTTCTTCCAGCTTTTCAAGCGTGGCAGTAATATGCGGTAGCGGATACGCGTCCTTTTCTGACTGGGCGTTAACTTCCCTGAAGTCTATACAGAACCGTAGCCTACCCCCTTTTTTTCAACGAGCACTATTGGCGAACTCCATGGACTGTTTGATGGCTCAATTACTCCCTCTTACAAAACTTTATTTACCTCCTTGTCCACAATCCCCTGTATTACGGGGTTCTGTGGTCTATACCACTGTTTTATAGGGGTGGGATCCTTCAGCTTGATTTGATGTTCAACCGGCGGCGTATATCATTTCGCGCCTATAAATTTCCCCAGTCCGTGTTTCAGGAATGTGTTTAGTCTGTCTTCCTGACTAGTCTTCAATTTAGAAATACTACCTATTATTTCTGTTTGGGTCTCAACCTCGTTCCTGGGCATACGGGGATCTGGAAGGTCAATGATTATCTGCCGTCTATATGATAAATCTATCCCCAGAATAATCTGGGACATCACCCCAGTAAGACCAGAAAATGTCCTTCCTTGTCTTGGTTATTCACTGTACATCTGCTATAAAACCCTCGATCAATTGGTACTGTGGCTTCATTCGCTAATTTGTTCGACCTCCTGTTGTGGAACATTCCATCTAGTACTATGATCGGCCACTTCCTCATTAATATATGACCTAACTGATCCTGTGTGCCCTAGTGCTGAGAACACTTGCATTTCTATTGTAACCTTAAAATGTATCCTCGGGTCCACTGTAGCCTCGGTTGTAGAGGATACATCCTTTATGACAGTTACATTTTCGATGACGTTCCAGCGGCTCCTGCCTGTACACTGGACGACCGCTCGTTTCCCGGTTTCGTATTTCAGAATACCTCGTCTGCCACATCGCGAACGTAATCGCATGAAAGTGCCTTTACAATCGAAACGCCAGTGTCCCTTTCCACCGCATCTCCAACATACTTCTTGCCGATCTATAGTCCGCGGCAATGTTCTATTTGATTGGATGTAGTTTACCGTGTCTTTTGGTTCGATACTACATTTTCTCCAATCATCTCCGAACTCCTTCTGTGAATTCCCATACTCTTCGCAAAGTTTGATTGGGTCCGACCGAGAAGAGGAATCCCTAGGCCTAACATAACGTCGGATTTCTGATCGCAGGTTTCTATAAATTCTGTTCAATTCCTCATCTTCGCTTATAACTTGACTCCTTCCGCCCAGAGTCTGCAAAGCAATCATAAAATCCTTTGTTCCTTCCTGGGGGCCTTGCACCCTTTTCACGATTGAATCTAAGATGTCCTGTCGATAGATATTTGGAAGGAAATATAACTCGAAATCTGTTATGAAATCCGACCATATTTGCCGCTGTGTATTATTGTTTCTTTACCACAGTAAGACTTTACCTTTCAATAATTCGGGCAATACCTGCGGAAAATCTTCTTCACCAATTCCATATGCTATCTTGAGTTCAGTCAATCGTTCTGAAAATTCCAGGTTGTCCCGTTTCTCTTCGAAGTGCACACTCCATTTACGGATCTCATCCATGAGTTTACCTCTGTCAATATTTTTCTCTATTCCGATTTTCATTTGGCAATCAAAGAGAGCAATTCCTATCTAGTTTCCGTTACTCTATTGCTCGGGCGCCATTTTATAACCTCCTTCCGCTTGAATGGTTGATTACAAGTGAAGGAGGTTGTCACTTACTGTCTTCTTATGACAGTAACTGACCGGCTCGAGTTTCTTGAGGGTCCAGCTTTGCTTTTTAAATAGGTTTCAAAATTGCTATTCCTCTTTCGTGTGGATTGCCAAATAAAACAGATGTTTCCTTGTTCAACTAAGTTCATTAATTATCCCTATTTATTTACATTAGCTATATACAATATATATTTCAATGGGGTCGTTGCAGGATTTGGTGAAATATATGTTTCATATTTACAAAATGTTGCAATCCTCAGAACAGGCTGGTTCATGCGTTCGTTTCCCGTGCATCAAATAACTCGTTGATTAGATGATTTTCATGTTGTCGATTAGCGCCGAGAATCGCCAACATCTGCTTGAGATGATAGACGAGTTTTTGTCTTTAGATCTAGGAATGAAACGCGATAATATAACTGTTCAGTGCACCTTCAACTTCGACGGAGGGTGGGTCGTATGTTTATACTGGACTGTATTTCAGACGTAATTCTTTACGAAGCGGGACATTCCGGACCAGGTTGACTTGTAAGTGATCTTCGGCTATTACTGAATTAGTAATTTTCCCCTGAAATCATTTCGCAGGAGCTGAATCGCAAATGTCCAAGCCACCAGGATTGATTTCTAGGCTATTCCAACTGTGAATTTATTCACAATCCTGCAAATAGTTCTCGGGAAATATTCCAACTTATCCCCTGAAAAACAATTCGCAGGAGCTGAATCGCAAACGTCCAACTACCAGGATTGATTTTTTTAGGCTATTGCTAGTGTGAACGTATTAACAAAGTTCGAATTTGGAATCGTACTTATATACCGGAGTGTTAATTCAATAACTTGAACGGATTTTATACGGCAATTAATACTTATAATAATAATTTCTATCTCTCGGATTTGCACAACGGCAACGACTTCGGGCTGTTTCGGAAAATAAATAACTGTAGCTCAATCTCGATGCTCGTCTTGCAAGTAAGTTCTCTTCAGCTATGAAATGGGCTGGCTTCTATACAGATCGCGGCGTATGACATAACGTGAACAAGTGACCGGCTTGCGAATTCTGTTCACCAGTTTTAATGCATAGATGTGCACGAAGTTTGATCTCTTAGCTTTACCTATGTAATTCAACTCTACTGAATATTCAAATTAATTCATACGTAATGGAGAATGCTTCATTACAGTTGCTATGGTAGAATTCTGAAAATTACCAGATATTTTGTAATTGTTTGATAGAGATCTTCACTCATTTTACCTGAGAATATTCAATTTATTGATGTGCGTTCATGAGGTGCCTATATCAGTTACATAGAAGTTCAATCATTGTGCTGAAGGCACGGATCGCCTTAGTGTTGGCCGTGGCTTCAGAAAGCATGTTTTAAACTGAATTAGGAAGAAAAACATCCCACATCAAATGTGTTCATCATTATCAAGAAAAAATAATCCAAGAAATAGGAAGGGAGTGAGGTTCTTTCCGTTTTACTATAAATACTCGCGTGTCTCCAAAATAATGTATAAGATCATTGAAGATATATAGCTATTTTCGTACTGTCGTAAATACTAAAACGTGTCAGTCTCTTGGGCCAACGTCAGCGATCTTAGTAGTACTGAATATCAACTGGAAAGTTTAGCTGGAAAATGTGCAAGAAATGTTTTGCAGAACCTGAAAGAATATGATAAGGAAGATTTGAATATGGTTGCAAATGTATCACGTATCTACGGAAAGAAATCTGTTGGAAATGTTACCTGCAAATTACAATCATTGCGAAAGATATTTCAAGGAGTGGATAAGAGTATTGACATTTCGTTCTATCAATTGACGTGATGAATGTGACATTTGCAATCTTGACCTCTTCATTATAGGTAAAATCGTGTAAGTAGAAATTGTTGTTTAATTTGAAGGTACGTATCAGAGAAATAAATAAATGAGATTTCGTAACATCTCTTTTTCTTCCATAACAGTATTTCAGAGAATATATTTGTTCCCATATTGTTATAAAACTTATCCACCTGTTATGGTCTCTATCTTATTCTAACCTTTCAGCTCAGACTTCAATTTCGAACGCCTAAAAATTCTTTCACCAGAGTGAACGTCCTTTTATTTGGATTAGAAATGTAAATCAGTTATAGATATTAGTACAACTTTTCGTTGATTTACACGTACAGGTTCATGAATTTCTTTGACAACTTGTTTTGCGGCTCACATTACGAAACTCATTATTCGATGATTTCAGCTTCGCGAAATTCTTCAATGATTGAATTTATCTCATTCTAAAGACCTGTATGACCCATCTCTTGAGAAGCTATCAATGAATGTAATCTTTCCTTTAACATATTATTATCGCTCCAATATACATTATCGATCTTTTCATAGTCAGTTTTCACATAAATTCAACGTCCAATCATGTGTGAGATGATTTCCTGGAATCTCTTCATTTTACTTCCGTTCTTCGGTATTGTAGGTTGATTGTACCTTCTGTATGCACTAGCTTCCAGGATTATCTTTGTATATGAATTTTCATCTTGTGTCGTGAAGATTTTAGTAATTATCTTCAAAAGTAACTCATAAAGCCACTTTGTACCTTCGGACCTTTTGGTTCCTACAATAACATTAGATCGGTCTATCTGTGAAGATGAATTTTCTATGAAAATTTTCTCTTGTTCCGCATTGTGTCTTACGTGCCATATTCATGATGGAATTCGCTTTCATCGTCAGTATTCCGTGTATATATTTTCTAGGTAATGGATCGTACTGATATAATTGATCGATGAACGATTTTTCATCAATTTCTTCTTCACGTTTTATGTAGACACATCAGGAAATTTTCCGCAGAATCATTCTCCTAGAATATATTCCTTCTATCTTTGATTTTTCAAGATGCTAGAGCAAATTCCTGTTACATCATTACTGAATGATACAAACTTTCTTGTGTGTTTTCGTCCTGTGTAGAATGAGTGATTGTGTGATTTTCACCTTTTTCAAAATCGGCGTTGTGTGATAAATACAATTCTTCGTATTATCTTGAACAAATGATTTTCCATCATTATTATTATCGGTTTTGCATAGTTGATATCTCTGAAATCGAATTAATCAAATCTTCATCACCAGTTCTCGTTTAGTTCTTCACTCTGTTCATTTAAGTTGTCCTTGAATCAAATTTATTCTCAATGTTCTCGAAATGTTTCGTTATGAGCGAAAACAGTTTTGCTTGTAGAATTTCACCATGTTTCATCATAATTATCCGATTCATTTATAACATCTTCACGCAATTGTATAAGCTTCTATTCAAACTATTTTTCTTGGCATTCATTTTTTCCTCAAATTGAGAATCCATTCGACCATGGCTTCCTGAATCAAATATTCAAGTATTACGTTATGGTTGATGAAGGTAATGTCGTCAAATATGAGTATCGAATTCTACATCGCTTCGCACGGCGATAATATATCTTTGCTGTTCGTGAATGCATGATATCCGAAAATTTTGATCGGTTTGAATAGTTTTTCCGAGTATAAATATTTCTGTTGATGGAGCGATTTCGGGAACAAATATAAGTTTCTGAATGTCAGTCGTTCCCGTGTGCGATCTAACTGATCATCACATTATTTTTTCCGTATTTCGTTGGAACGACATACATCGAATTGTTAAGGATAACAATGCATTGTGTTTGCCATTTTTCGTTCGGTAGTCACCTTGCGAGATATCATCGTGATTTTTGACATTTAAAGTTGCCAGATATTCCACAACATTCATCATCATCTCGAACAATACTTTCCAATTAAAGTATGCTACATAAATATCTATATTCAGTGAGAATTCTTGTGGATACATACAAAATGAGATGCTATGGGAGCTTAGTAGGAGGAAAAAGTTCAATAAATAGCGCTGTGAATAATTCAACGACAAAAAAGCATATGATACTTATTGTGGGTTCGGGATGAAACTCCAAAAAAACTGACCTGAGGCAACGGACGCTCAGGAAGAAGATCTGAAACATGACACGAGGCAGATAAAAGACTGACCGAGATAGCCATAGCTAGATTTCATTCTGAAAATACCAAGCTAGGCGAACAATTAGTCATAATGGGAACGATGGAAGCTATAGTAAAACTAATTATGGGATTCGGCGGCCATAATAATGGGCCATGAAAAAGCTCAGAAATTGACCGAAAATCTGTTAGTCAATATCGAAATCGAATCGACTGTTTTGAGAAAGCCGAAAACCAGAAAATGAGTTAGGATGGAGAAGAAAATTCGAGATGACGAGTCTGCTGCTATATCGGATCGATTAGACCGCTTAATAATCAATTCAATGATGTTGAAGAAAATGATAGTATCGATGAAATCAGGCCACCTAAAGAAGCTGTGAGCTATTCCATTTCGAACGGGCTTTGTGACATTTCCTATAATCACGATGCATATCAAACTTATGATAACTTCAATAGTGGTTATTTATGTTCATCGTTTTTGTACAATGAATATTTATAATGTATTTTGAGGTGTCTCATTATTTCTGATCTGGCTTACAATTAACAAAATGTCTCTCACTGTTACGCGCGATCCTAAAGTCACCACTTCCAATCTTATGCTCAAGTACTTCAAGATCATAGTGTATAACATGCAAATACAACCAAACAAAATATCCCAGGCATAAAAATAAAATCAAGAACAACACAGGAACTGTAGCGGTTTTATACAAAAAGGAGAAAACATCATACTAACCTTATTCACTTCTGTCTCTTTCCTTTCATTATTCATGCTCACCCTTGAGCTAGGTTCATTTTCACTTTTTGAAGTTGTAGACATTTTCAACAGAAACTTCACTCATCAAACGTCGAGAGACTCATCAATTCGGTGTTATCACGTTGATCAATCAGAATATAATTCTATTAACAATAGGAAATATTTCTGTCAATGTTGCTTTTACAGAATTTCAAATTTCTTCTCTCTTCTTTTCTTTGCTCAGCAACCATCTACACTATTATCATACACTGCTACAGAACCATTAAAGCAAAAAGTGATGTAATTTCTACTATCTCCCCTGGTAATATGAAAATTGGTATGAAATCAATTTGAAATTGCAGTATTATAATTAAGTTTGCGATACATATTGAAGCGAATATACTCAAAAATGAACTGAAAAATTAATTATACGGTTAATATGAAATTGAAACTACAAAAATGAAAAATCCCTCGTATAAAAATTATTGGAATTCAACAAAACCTAGAACCAAAACAAATTGAAGAATTAATAAAAGAGCAAAATAACAGATTCAGATGACATCAGAATGACTCACATAGGACCTATGACTGAGAAAGATAGTACTGCATATGCTGGAACATCAGCTATTACTCAAAAAAACTGATGGGATCTGAAGAAAGTATATATAATTCGAGAGAGGTATCCTGTATATGAAGATCTTCAACTAACTCGCTGGTATAAATATCAACGATTCTACCACCAAGCGGAAGATTTGCAGAACTATGAAAAGTCTGTTCATACTGCTCCGGGGACCACAATTATGAATAAAATTGAAAAAAAATTTCAAATCGTATACTAGCTAACCTAAGTCAGAATTCCCAACCTACAAATTTCATTTTGACTTTATGAAATCGAAGACTGATTATGGAACATAATCTTTTCACAAAAAATAGCAATTTCTACAACCGTCGATTTTATGAACGACCCACATGAAGAACAAACGTACCAATCAATTCAGTGCGATTATCCATTGGAAAACATCAAGTCATTGAACACTAACTTGAATAATACATTTCTGAACATATTCAATATGAACATTGGAAACATTAGAAGTGTTAGATAATTTTCAGTTTCTTAAGCTCAATAAATTTCCCAAATATTGATATAAATATTTTACCTGAATGTTGGCAAATACAAAGTACTTATTTGATCAATATTCCAGGCTTTGACACTCACTTTAGCATGAATGATATATAAAGTGAGGCATTTATGAAATTTTCATATTTGGCATATTTTTCATATTATAGGAAATTTTTCCGAATTTTCCATATTTTTAACTATTTTTCAATTTTTAGCATATCTGTAACAATTTCACAAGCAATTCCTCCTACACAATTCAACCAAAACATTTTATTATTCTTGCGAGTAAAGTAAATTTGAAAACTCTCAATTTGTGTTGCTTGACTTGATTTGCATGTAGCAGTAAGTAATATACTTTTAAGAAAAGGACAATTACTGGTAAATCCCAATAATATTGTTGATGTTTGAAATATTCACTTGATCCGGAAGTAGGTACTAAGAATTAATTACCCGACACCGTTGGGGTCCATTTATTTTTTGTCAAACTAAGGGCACGAGGAGGGGCATAATCATTAAAAGTTTTCTTCAAAGTTGTGTCGACAATTTTAATTTAAATAAGATTTTGAAGTGTGCCAGTGTGTCTATTCAAAATGGCAAGTGGTATCAAAGTGTCTATGTGAATTTAACAATTTCCAAAGTTGTCTATGGACATGGGAAAAGTATTCTGCTCAGTCTGCAGCAAAATTGTAAGTACTTACTAATTTATTATTCTCAAAGCTATACAGACTTTTCAACATAAAAAATGTTTCAAAAAAACAAGCTATACAAGGTGTGTAATAAAGAGGTTTTATTAAATATGCACAAGGTGTATTTTACGTAACTTTTTAAGATTTCAAATATTAGGATTTTCCGATATGAAGAATGTTCCTTGTCTCTGGCATACAGGGTGGGCCAAACTTTGATCGTAATCCCATAACTATTTTGGAACAAAACTAAACAATTTTTTTTAATGAATCCGGTAAACGGTGGACAAAAGAGAATTTCGAGAAATACTTAATTGTTTATTGTTTTAATGATTGAATTAATCATGTAAGAATTGATTTGGTAGATATATTTTCAAATAACAAAGTATTGAACCATGTTTTGTTTTATTTCAAACTATCCCATTAAGAAGCAATTGATTAAGAAAATTAAAATATTAATTTTCAAATAATTTCATATTTAAATTTTTTTTTTCATATTTCAACAAAATTTCTTCCATATATATGATCATATTTCCTACTTCTTTTTCTTCATATTTGCCTCACTTTAATTGATATACCATATTTGTTAAAAAAAGAAATAATATTATGAATAAATTTTCTTGTCAAGGTTGTACAATAAAAAGTTATATAACAGATCACTTGTCCACCGCTTAGAATATTCTCAACAAAAACATTGAAAGTAATAACAATTCATTTGACCATAACATAATCAATAAAATAACTAGAATAGACTATGTAAATTAAAAAATATTTTAGTGCCAAAAAATTCAGTCTTATATTGAATTCAAATAATGTCAATGACGCAACAAATGTTTGCTGAAGAATTCTAGGAAATGGCTACAAAATCTGAAATAATTAGCTTTTACAAAATAAAAATGATAAAATCATGGATAACATCAGGAATTATCAACTTTATCAATACAATAGACAAACCAAAGCAAAATTTGTAAAAAAACTATAGCATCGAATTACATGAAATGTATAAACACTTCAGAAATAGATTAAATGAACTGTTAAAATATACAACGAATAATTACGCTAAAGAGTATAACCGTTATATGCAGCACAAGTTTGAAGAAACTTCTTCCGAATGTTATTTTATGTATTTCGATGTAAACAATTCATACGGAGCTGCAATGAGTAAAAGTGTGCCGTATGGAAATTTCAAATAGACAACCCTGAAAATAACAACTTTAACGATCCCAATGTGAGTTCCATTCCTGAAGTTGATTTGAAATATCCTTAAAATTACACCACCCTCTCTCAGATTCACCTCTAGCCCTTCAACATATGGTTCCTCCTCTGATGTCTTCGGAACAACAGAAAGTATCAAATATACTTTTCCCTGAGAAAAAGTATATCGTACACTCAGAAAATTTATGTCAATATCTGAAATTAGGCTACAGATTGAGTAACGTTCATAAGATGTCGAAATTCAGTCAGAAATCGAAACTGAAAATTATTTCATCCTTAATTTGAATACTAAAATGGATAAAAGGAGTACAAAGGATATCAAGATACATTTTTATTATAACTTGTTGTTGTTACTGTGTTTGGTGAAAGAATGGAAAATATAAGGGAATATAAAATGTAAAATCAATAACGGAAAGGGGTTATAGATATGGAGCAAACTATTTCATTTCTCAATCATACTCTCATAATAGTACGATACTTGACAAAGATATGGTCATTATAGAAACGAGAAGACTGAATATCCTATTCAATGATCCTGTTAATGCAGGAATCTCCATATTGGAACTTTCAAAAAATCAGAATTGTACGTAAAAATTATTCGGGGATATTGACAAAAATGTACACAGATACGGACTCTCGTATCTATCATATCACAATTTCGAATGTACATAATGCACATGAAAATATTGAACAGGATATCCATAGATTCGATATGTCCGAGTATAACTGTGAAAACATTTACGACATCTCTCTGAAGAACAATAAAGTTGAATGACGGATTAAAATGTGAATTGATTGTGGAATTCATCGGATTGGAATCAAAAATGTATACCTTTGGGCTGCAGAAATTTGGAGGTATTACCAACACGCTCATTCGACGAAAAACTTTTGACATTTACTACCAATGTCTATTCAACTATGCGTAATTAACTGGGGATCATATTTTATTCAATTGAATCAGAAGACATGAAATGCATACTTTGAAAGAAAAAAGTTCGCTTCATCGCCCCTCGACTCTATTTTTGAACGACTTACTTTGATAATTGAATCATTATTCCCTCAGAATCTGGTTTTCAAAACAATAAGACAAGGAACTGTTTTGATTGTAAACAGTGATTTTGTTTTTGCTCATGGTCAGACATATTTTTCGAGTAGATCTTAAGATAGTAAGGCTCAAGCACAAAAGAGACTCCTAGAAATTCACAATGAATGAACTCACGATGGAATGTACACAACATTATAAATTCACTATTGGAGGCGATGTAATAGAAATCTAATTCCCGTCAGTAATAGTACCGATTGATTGTCAAAAGAACACTCAAAATGGAAAATCAGGTTTGTATAATTAGAGAAGTCGGGAAGATTTCGAAGAAAAAAGTAATACAAAGAAAATGTATCACCTCCAAATGTTGAAAAGCTTCACAAGAAATGGATTGATGAATATCATAAACTCAAATAACATAATATTCAAATCGGTTTAATAAGACATAACCAACTCTTTCTCTGAAATGAACATATAAAAATCTCATTCTTCTTTGATAAATTACACAACTAGTTATTTCTAAATTCACAACTAAATCAATTTTAAGATTCCTTGTGTAGCGACTAAATCTATTTTCAGACAGATCTCAAGCTCACCGATTGCTCAACTACATTTTTTGCATAGCTGAATCTATTTCCAGAAATAGTGCAATGTTGTGCAGTAGCATCTAACCATTGTCGACAGACACTCTTTCAGACTACTCATACCTAGCTGCAAGTCATTTACATCTGGGGTACCTCGTTCAGGATGTTTCAGATTTTAGATTTAGATTTTAGATGAAATCTTCATGTAGAGGATGAAATCTTATTCTTGGAGATGAAACTGTAGGATCTTCTCCAGGCATCTTGGGATCAAACCTGGAGACGCTGATGGATATGTAGTGAACTGAATGGACTGTGTATCTGGAATTCTTCTATCGTCACGTCGAGGAAAAGTGGGTTTGCCGTATCTGGAACTCTCTCAGCTACACCACTAACATTTCCTTATATAAATTCTCATTCATAGTACAGTCCTGCAGTAGTTATTTTTCTTTAGCATTGATTCTGCCTGCGGAAATGCACTATGTTGCGTCGTATTTTCAGCAAAATTCTGTGCTAAGTTTGAATTTTTTCCGTGTCTCATAAGATTTTTACGATTATTAGATATTTGGAAATAAAACTTACTCAAAAGTTGTGGTCACTGACAGTCTAACATTTTGTAGCCATGAATTAGGTTACAATAGTAGTGACCAACATATCCTTTCTTTTGCCGAATATTATGAATTCGGCAGAAAAAAGTTTTATTTCCAATAAATTTTTTTGTGCATGATCATTTGATGTGTATAATTCTTGTTACTATTTCAGCATGATCATTTTTTTATTATCATATGTACACCTGATTATAAGTCTCACTTCAAAAATGGTATAATAATATGGTATAATGATAGATAGTGATACATTAACTAATAGTCATCTGAATATACTTGGAGAAATATCATTATTCTCTGATTCATAAACTTGATCAATCATGAAGGAATGCTATCCAAAGATGCAAATAAAGTGCCCACTCATCAATTAGTGTAAATAATTGAGATAGAAAAGTTCATATCACTTAAAAATAGTGATTGTGTATGATTTTCAAATTTGTTTGCATTGGTTCAGTCATCAACACATATACCAAAAAGCACATGGAGAAAGGTAGGGAAATGATTCAATATTTGACAAATACAATGAACATCAGTTGGGTCAAGCTTGACAAAATTCGAAATTATTGACCTTCAATGGTTCATCAAAATTGATCAATAATATATCCTTACCTGACTACTGAATGCTGAAGTCGAGGTATGACCTCACGAATCTTGTGAGTAGTATAGATGACACTCGATGGTACGAGCGTATGTAGATCACACTTTCGAATTTAGAAATTCGATGCTTCTCTAAATTTTTTATTGTGGAAGAAAAATCGGCAGTGTTCCTACTAAACAATGATGATGAGGATTTGTCATTCTTGAGATGAGTGCAACTGGAAATTTCGTGATTCAATATGTGTCCAATGAACAAATTCAAAAATGGTGATGACTTACCGGAAATCAGTATGCGGATGACTCGTAGCTTCCAAGATCAGATGAGAATTTCATTTCTCCGGTAGAAACCATAGTTGACTCTCAATCGAATAAGTGTTCGTGCTCAATTCGGTACACTGAGGGAATATTAGAAAGGTGGCTATTTCAAAAGAAGCAAAGAATCTTATCAACAGATGAGGCGATAATTAGAGAATAATCAGATGATTATGAGTTCATCATTTCTACTGAATTTTGATCATTCAGTTTGACCAAACTCTCAGAATTTTCAACTATCACTTACATCAGAGTGAATCAACAAAATTTCGTTTTTATAATTCGATGCATGTTTAACATCTCGAATGTTCATAATATCACATTAGGATAAGATATAACTAGGTTTTCTTTTGGCCACATAATTTCCAATGTGAAAATAGTCATATTTTGAAATACTTTCTAGCACTAGTTAATGTGAGTGGAATGTATTTAATCACTTTCCTAAATTCAAAAAAATTTGGTGACATATAAGAAGGAAACGTCTTATGTGTATACGACTAGAAAATGATTTGAGTAAAAGTTTGTTGGATAGCAGAAAGCATCGTTTTTTGACTGTCTGTTGGACATGGCCGGACATTTGGGCGGAAGTCGAACCGGTTCTTTGAGCCTGGAAGGCGCTCCTCTGATTGGTGCCCAGGAATACCAAGAGACCCATGGACATTCATTAGGCCATGAAGAGGGTTCTCTTGCAACACTCGCACGAAGGAATACCAAGCGGACTCGATCACAAAGGTGAGTGGAAATTATGAATCATTTCATAGGAGATATGGAGATAGGCTGATTAGCATCCGTCAGGTATTCAATTTCATTCATTTAAAAAATGATCATATACTTCAATATACTTTGTACAACTGGTAAAATGATCATATTCATATTTGACGACCAGTTCATGTTCGTACACACTAATATTGATTGCTTTTTGATGAATTCATATCAGATGAAACTTGAATAAAAAATGTATTGAAATAAAAATATATGAAGATCGAAATGTCTGTGAGCTATGGATGGAAATTCAGTTTCATTTCTCGCTTCGAAGTTGTCATTTGCGGGTTTTCGTTCCAATTTTCCGCAATTTTTGATTTTAAAATAGCTTGAACTCTGGTACTGGTGAGTTACATATTCGACACTTTGTTACACCAGGAACAAAACCAGAAGTGCTTATTTCATTGCATATTCAAAATATAAAGGTTTGAAATTTTCATTATCCAAAATATAGCTTCATGTACATATTCGACACTTTGTTACACCAGAAACAAAACCAGAAGTGATTATTTCATTGCATATTCGGAATATAAGGGTTTGAAATTTTCATTCTCTAAAATATAGCTTCATGGATATCAAATAGAAGGTATCGACGCGTAGAGTATGCATTTTATGATTTTCAGTGGGAAAAATCCAATATGAAGAATATAAATGAGAAAACGGTTATTTTGTAGCAACTATAGCTCCATGGATATGGAATGAAAGATCTCAACGCATAGAGCATGAATTTTGAGATTTTTAATGGAAAAATGCGGTATGGATAGGGAAAACTGCAATTGTGTTGCAACTATAGCTTTATATGTTTCAAATGAAGAGCGTTCGACTTGTGGAGAACAAAAGTCATACATTTCGATCTATGAGCTGTCAACTGTCATTTTATGAACTATTTCGTGTCATAACTATGACGTCATCTATCTATCAAAGTGGTAGCCAT
Source organism: Endomychus coccineus (assembly GCA_958510875.1). Taxonomy (NCBI): domain Eukaryota; kingdom Metazoa; phylum Arthropoda; class Insecta; order Coleoptera; family Endomychidae; genus Endomychus; species Endomychus coccineus. Next base: position 174,761 of record CAUEHT010000086.1, read on the forward strand.
TATATGAGGTGTCAGGTGGTCAATTAATGAGCTGCCAACCAATCAAAATATGGATGTGTAGGAATTAAAGAACGCACAGAACCGAGCGTGAGAATGATAAATGTCTCAAGTTGCACCGAAAGTGAAGATTTCTGACACATGCTCATTATTCATAGTCATAGTCGATGACGTCACTACCCGTTGCTCTTTCTTAGTAATGAAAGTCATATAATTACCGCAAGGGCATTCCATGGTTAATTTTGTCTCTATTATCATTCTCAAAATAATAGAAAAGAGAAATATTCTCACTTATCATATTTGAATGAACGTTCTATCAACGACTCGATGTTCACGTGTGTAATCAATTTTTCCACACTCCTAAGTGGTGTTATTCGGTTTCAGCGAACATATATCTTAGCAGGAATTGCATGTGACAAGATGCTCTATGCATTGCAGGATAATGTCAGTATCGATATTTGTTTGGGGAAATACACACGTAAACTGAACAAATCCTGTGTACAAGTGAGAGCATAAGTAGGGACATACAATTTTAGGAAGACAAAAATATAACAGTTGAGACAACTGAACCATTTGAAGGTTGAGGACGGCTGTTTTGAAATCAAATTTCATAATCCTTACCTCAAATTTCAACAAAATCTTGTATACAAACCCTCCACATTAAGTGGTACGTACTTATGCATGTATCAGCATAGATCTCTGCAATGAATGTGATCGAACAGAATGGCAACCGATGAAAAATCAAATCATTAATGAGGTCTAAGGAGATACTTTTAGATTTAGCTTTAGTTGATAACTCCTCGCTTTGATAATGCCACAGTGTGGTGAAACAATTTGTCAGCATTTTTAAATTAAATGTTGAAAGTTTTGTGTAAAATTTGAGTTTTATTCTCCAACTTCTGAAGTATTATGAATTTACACTACGTAAACGCCGAAACCATAGATATACATTAATGAGGTTTTTACATATGAGATTCCTTGAACGATGTCTACGTTTAACTATAATTTCATGTTATCATTACACGATAACACCGATTAATTGTCAAACTGGAGCGGCACATACTCAACCACCACAGGAAAGAAAAGAAATATATGCAATGCAGTGTTTTAATCTTAGCGCCTTACAGTTATAGGAATCCGAAATGACATTACCGCCCTCTGGTGTTTTCTACCCCGAAACAACGAATTGTCACAGAAAATATTATTTATATATAAACATATGTATTACAATTTTTTTCGGTGTATTTTGGAGTAAAACTTGAAAATTTATTGTACATTCAGTAGCTTGTAAGAATAATAAACAATAAATGAAACCCGTTTGATAACATTTTTCTGGGCAAAAGAGTAACAAGTTGTATTTCTATTATTTACCTAACTTAACCTAACAAGTTGTATTTCTTTTACTGTGTTATACACTTATAAACATTTTCAAGCTTCCTCAATTGTCATTTCTGATCCTTTTACAGGCAGGACATTCTATTTCTAGTAAAGACTTGGATTCACTATTCTTCACAACTACACCATCAGCAGAGTAAGCGAGCCAATAATTTTTTGTAGAAATAACTTAACCCACTTCGACTACCTGTGTTGTTGAAACTGAGATGAATTTTTCTATGGCTTTATCTTCACTCGCAATCCCTGTTTGTGTACTCACTCCTGAACTCTTGCGGATTGAAGTATGTATTACTTTTTTGATTCCAATTGGCATTTTTATTAGTGTATATTTCGTAAACTCTGGAACCTGTTATACGATATTTCCTATTACTTTTTCAGAAATCATAATTACACTACTTTCCTCACAGATGGAAATATAATCTCCTTCTAAACTTTGGATTATTCTTTCAAAACAGTCGTTCATTTCACATACCTACATTTAATTTGTCAAGCCAACTGTGCAGATTGCTGGTTGACTGTAAGCTGAAAATGTTCCTTATTACTTCTTTGATGTTATCAGTCAATCGGTAACTTTTATTTTCTTTATAATAATCACAATATTAATAATCATATATTGATGTTTTTATGTTAACATAACCTCTTACTTGTAGCAATATAATAATGTTGCAATGACATGTTTACACTGTCCCCCTTGTCCTGCCTTGCATGAACATTTCATGCTTAAAATAGAACCATTATTTTTATTAATTTGGCCTTCTATTTTGTGAGGATCACCTCTTAAATAAGAAACAAAATCAAGATATACGCATTGCTTTATACGTACGTAAACAAATAATGTGACAACTCGTCCGCCATACTGGAAGGGTAAAGCAGGTACCTAACCATCATTTCAGATCCCTATACTACTTAAAATCATCACCAAAAATTTAAACAAATGTATCAATAAATAACGATTTCGATGAGTAAGTGATGTTTTGAATTGAAAATCTGGCGACAATGGCTCACGAAATATGATGACGTCACCGCTCCAAACCAACGACGAACTATGATGTTCACTGATTCAAACCAGCGACCATAGTTTACGAACCGTGATGACGTCACTGCTTAGAAACGGGTTTGATGATTGGATAAGAAATGGAAAACGAATGATAATAATCATAATATTTATTCTTGAAAATACATGTAAATTCAGGTAGTGTTTCACTAAGAAACCACTGTTGTAAACTGTGCTGAACTATATACATACGAGGTCTCGCTATTAAATAACGAGACTGCTTATGAAAAGGAGTTTCATTTCAAAAATTATTCTACATCGAATGCTTCCCTTCAATGTACTCTACTCCCCTCACCACACACCGTTGCATTCGTTTTTTCCATTGGTCAAAGCAATGCTGGAAGTCTTCTTTTGTAAAAGCATTTAGGAGCTCTGCCGAATTTTGTTTCACCTCTTCCATCGACTCGAGCCGGGTTCCTTCCGAGACAGACTTGATTTTCATGAACAGGAAAAAGTCACGTGGTGCTGAATCAGGCGATTTCGGCGCATATTCGAGCACTGGAGTGCCTCTAGTGACCGAATAACGCTTCACAGACAACGCATAAAGGGCAGGTGCTTTGTCCTGGTGCAGGATCCACGACTTTTTTTTTCCACAACTCCGGCTGTTTTTTACAAACTCGCTCTAGCAGTGTTGCCAAAATTTTCAAATGATAAGTTTGGTTTAAGGTTTGACCCTGTGGAACCCATTCAGTCATCACACAACATCATTGATTTTGGTCACATTTTGCGGAGTTGAAACAGAGACAGGTTGACCTGGACGTTGATCTTCTTCAATGCTCTCTTGGCCTTCACACGAGCACGACATAGAGAATTCTCACCATACGCCTCTCCCAACAACTTGTAGCACTTACAGTTCCTTCAATTTATCGAGAAATTTCACAATAATCCGTTGCTCGTGTTTTTCGTGACACTGTTATCAGTACGAGAAAAAAACACATTCGTTTCTAACCTCCATAAGAAAAAATACTGCTACAGCGACAAAAATATGTTTCCGTATTGGAATAGTAGACACTTCCAGCTATCCAACTCTGTATTTGTGTTCCCCCCTACTCCTCTAGGACGTCTTCTGTGCGCGTAGTCTCTTTATTTTAAAGCCAGATCTCATATATTTCCCCATCATCGCGATGATTCAGGCAGCTCAGCCTGTTTGTTTTGTTGAAATTTGCCGGTTTCGCATTGAACGTCATTTCAAACCGGCGACCATAGTTATCGAGCCATGATGATCGGATAAGAAATCATTCACTCACAACATTCAGACACTTGTTTTGACACGTGCTTCAACATTCAGACACGTATTTGACATGTGCTTCAACATTCGGACACGTGCTTCACACGTGATTCAGCATGTCACGTGTTCCAACATTCAGACATTTGTTTCAACATTCGTACACTCGTTTTGACACGTGATTGACACGTGCTTCCGACAGAGAGTCACATGCTTTGAAATTAAGTTCCGTGCTACGACATCCAGTGATTTGCTTCAACATGTGTAAGAAGTGCTTAACCGCGAGCTTCAACTTGGACAATAAAACATCATCACCCAGTATATAAGCAAACAATTCACTTGTAGGCATAATGAGAATGGTTAACCAAAAAGAATCGTTGTTTATTATGAATTTAGGGTCAAGCAAATTTCGAACAATCACAACGTCGCAGCTCTATGCTGCCAAATACTCTACGAACAATAATCTGTGGTTCGAGTATTAGTGGGAAAACAAAGGTGATGTTATCTCTGTTGTAAGATGCAAACGGCCTGAAATTTGAAAACGTGTATATCTATTCAAAGTCTTCACACCAACAAAAATAAGAGTTACTGAAGGAAACATTGAAGGAAATTGGTGAACTTGAATATTTTCCATATAGTGAGGGTGATGACGCCCCACAGAGGTAGAGCCTGTTTCGGCTATAATATTCGATGATGCAATGGACGAGGAACAGGAGAGAATTCGTGCTTATTTCTCAAGGGGGAAACATAACTCAATTGAAAGTTTCTATCTTTGGCAGTATTTTACTTAATGTCCAAAAACAACGATTGCCCGACAATGCAAATTTCTTGATTATTCTCAAAAAGGATGAACTGAATTTGAACCACACATATCTACTGCTTATGTGAGTAATGACATATCACTTGCGAGATTCAAAATATATATAGCGTATGTTGGGAAGATGATAAACAAAGATAGTGATATGAGCAAAGAGCGTTACCGCAGCGGTTTGGATAGTTATATACAGGATGACCCAGTAGCAGAACTTCAACAGTCGATAGAAAATTTGATTTTGAGGGAAAAATTCCCATTAACATATATGCACAGACGCTTAGTTTTTGAGATTGTTGAAATTGAAAAAAAAAATCGTTCCTTGCTAATATCTCCGGAACCGTTCAGCGCACAGAATTTTCTACTCATAGTAAGCTATGTTCTGTGTGATACAATTTTTTTCTTAGTCATAATTAGTGAAGATTTTGAAGGGGTAGCTGGTGTTTTTCTCTCCAACTTCTACGCCACTGGAAAAAGTACGGTTTTGAGACAACCATTTGAACCACCAATATTTTCACACAAGAAAGGTACTCCTGGTCATGAGCTCCGAAGTTAACCGTTTCCGAGAAAAAATCAACTTTTATGTTGAAAAACATGGTCAAATTTTATATGAAGACTATCGATCAGATTTGTAAAGAATTCGGAAAACTTGAGCAGGATAATGCAGCGGCTACAGAAGAGTTCTTGCAACAATACCTCCTATTAGCACGTCATTACTTGGGAGGATTTCCATTGGAAGATGATGTTGAAAGATATGATGATAAAATGAGTTTGCAATATAATTCAACTTCAGATAAGCGATTTATTAGTAATCAACCTATAGGAATTGATAATGAGAGTATTATTAGTATCAAGGGTTGCCCCTACAAAAGTTCTACAGGATTATATAATTTAATATTCCACAGAGAAAAAATCAAACATGACACTTTTAGCGTGGAAGATGGAATGAACTACAGCCAAATGGAGGGGAAGACGAGTGCTTATAGACGCAGTAACGATCCAGATAATGAAATAAGAAACTCTTCAAAATACAAACATCTACCGAAACCTTCGATAAATTCGTTGAAAGTACTTAGGTCCAAAAGTTACACAGGAAATTCATATTTAATAAATGATATGCTCGAATATAATGAGAGACCAATCGAATACGTTCTTTGGGAGGACGTTAATAGACTTGTAGATAGACTCATACTTATTGTAGCAACTTCGTGTGTTGGAACAATAATCATCACAACGAGATAATGTCTATAACAGAAGAATTGATAGAGATTAACGTGATTGAACAAAAACCATATGTGAAAGCAAATTCATCAGTTATGAAAATGGCTCCAATGAATGAGTTTGGTAGAAGCTCATCTTACATGTGACTATATGATCAATCAATCAATCAATCAATCAAACTGGGGGCGAACGAGTTTGAAGCACTCAGACTGCTTAATTGGGTCCATTGTGCACCCTACGATACAAGAATCAGTTCAGCAAGCCTGAGGCAGTGCCAAAAGCTAAGATTTTGCATGGACTGATATTTCTTATTACTTTAAGCGGCATATGTTTACTGTCGAGGTGTTGTAGCCTGAGAGAAGCCAGTGCTGGACATCCTGCTAGGATATGAGAAGCGGTTTCATTCGCCTCTCCACATCAACTACAAACTGTTCATTCAGATGACAGTATCCTGTGAGGAGTCCTGTCCCAGTTTTAGGCCTCTCCTGCTCATAGAGAGTAGGGTGTTAGAGAGTTCAGGCGAGAGTTCCCCGATGTGAAGCTTCGCCTGCCTCATGTCTGGGGAATCACGCCAGATCGAGAGCTACTGTCTATCCAGTAGCTCCTTGTGGGCGTGGAACCCGGTGGTCGATGAAATTCCTATCGTGGAATCGGGGCCAGGGGCGCTCTAGAAGCCCCGTTCAGCCAATTCATCGGCCACTTCGTTTCCCTTCACACCAGAATTGGCAGGTACCCACACTAGCTGAAGTTTGTTTCTCCTGGCTAATTCAACCAGAGTTTCCCCGCCCTTCAAGACAAGTCTAGAAGTCATTCTGCGGGCGCGAAGTGCGCCAAAGGTCGCTCGGCTGTCAGTGCGGATGTAAATCCGCCCACTTCGATAGTTTAATCTGAGGTTTTCCAGGGCACATGTTCGTATTGCACAGACCTTAGCCTGGAAAACGGTTGCGCGGCCACCTGGAGAAACTGAGATCATCCTTCTGGGTATTCATGGGTAGACTTCGGCTCCGCTAGACTCGCCAGTCTTGGACCCGTCCGAGAACCACATGAGTTCCCCTGGCGGAAGCGGCACAGAGTCCTCGTTCTCTCAGTCCGTCCTCTGGGTTATGAGAATGTCTGGTGTTTGATACCTGACAGCAGCCGCTATCGCATCTTGCGTCATCGAGGCATGAACGCACCGACCCACAGGCCCAGACAACCGATACGCCATACCCGCGGGAACTGTTTCGATATGGGGTTATAGAGGAACGATCGCCACCAGAACATCCAGAGCCCTGGTGGGCGCGGTTCTCATAGCTCCTGTTATCCCCACGTAGACAAGTCGTCGAGCCTTGTCCAGCGCCAGACGGGACGGAGCCGTTTCTGTCGCCGGCCACCACACAACGTCTGCGTAGGTTATGATTGGGCGGAACATGACCGTGTAGATCCAGTGCAGGACCTGTGGCCGTTAACCCCATGTATTCGCGAAGGCTCTCCTACATGCACATAAGGAAGAAACGGCCTTCTTCACTCGGGTTTCCAGGTACATTTTCCAGCTCAGTTTAGCATCGAGGAGAACTCCAAGGTACTTCACTGAGCCTTTCATGTGCAGGGACCTCCAGTTAGACGAATGTCTGGTAGCGGTCCCAGTTTCCGTTTCCTCTTGAAAAGAACCACTCCGGTCTTTCCAGGATTCACCCTGAGTTCCTCCACCTGGCACCTGGCTATATTATACAGATTCAATAATAATTTCAAAAAAGATCATGGACAAGGATCATTCCTGATGAGCGATGAAAATTATGATATGAGAAATCGTAGATTATACAACGTTAAATCACCGAATTAAAATGGAGAGTATCTGCTACAAATAAAATAAATGTTGATAAATTAATACACGAACTGAATCTCAAAACCGAAACCCGTCTCAAGAATACCCTCTGGGCTAGGGTTGATAATCTGATCAACGAAGTCAACAAGAAACTGGATGAACGGAATTTAACGAATGAGAAGGATATCCACACCATGGATCACGCATTTACTGAACTGCTGACGGACATGCAGAATAAATACATTGGAATGGAGAGTGATATAAATCTGAGTATAAGACCATCAACAATAGTGTGAGGGAAAACAGATATGATTCGAAAGGGATTAGAAAGACATTCAACGGTCTGGATCGGAGGTGTTGGAAGGACGTATGACTTCTTCAGACCCTTCTGAGGAGAGACCATCATCATCCACAACAACAAAGCAGAGTTCTGTGAAACGTATAATTCAAAATCCTGCAAACATACTCTGAAAATTAATCCTAAACTTGATTTCTTCATCGATTAAATGAGTAAAGAACAAACTGTGCATGAGCTTTTTGAGCCGAGTAGGAAAAATTTGTGACGCAGCAGAAGAATCATAATAGATTTGAATCAATTTGCCATGAATCATCCAAACCCTATATGATTGTTCTGCGGCCTTTAAGACTTCTCTTATTCGGCTTATAACTCATCTCGATCTACGAAAACTGGCAAACGCTCTGAAAATTACCCAGTTCAGAGCAGTATTCGCGTGATGAACTTCCATCTTACGGACCGTGGGAAAAAGAGTGTGATATAGTTAATTTAGATAACTCGGACAATGGACGGTTGGGTTTGAGGATGTTGGTGATTCAGTTCCCTATTATAATAGTTTCGCAATTTATGTCCACCTCATGAACTAGTGTATTATTTAAGAAGTGTGAAATATCATTTGATATATATTAGATATCATGACAATCTTCAGCATTATAACACTTATAATTGTGGTCCGTTATGTTTGGAATTCCTTTATTACTCTGCAGTTGCAGTCGACTAGAAGAATTGAATGTTTCAGTGTATACACATATTGCCAATAAAGTTTTTATCGATCTTGTCTCAGACATTTACTATCATGGCTAAGAACTCCCGTTCAACTGCAGATTGTCATCCAACGATAGCACTAGCTCCTAATTCATACTATTCTATTGCACTTGCTGGTTTGTATACGTACAATAATATCTCGAACATTGAAGAAGGATTCAATAAATTTTATTATAGGAATGGGAAGGGTAAGCAGAAGATAGAAACAATTTAGAGTGATTTTATTTCGCATGGTAGTATAAGCAAACTATTGAGATTCAGAAAAACTGAATTGAATCTTGTGAACTACGTATGTCTGAATGGCCAATAAACATAATCAAAGTACAAACTATTAGAGTGGAGTGTAACTCAACCGCAGGAGCATATTATAATATCAAGTAAATTCATAAGATACACGAGTTTATGCCCTTGGTACCACCTGATTTTTCTAGTGATTCAGAGCCTAAAAATCTCATTCATTCATCGGTCCTCAACAAGATGCCCTTCGTTAACATCACACTGAATATTTTGGATTAGAATTGGGAACGGTTAGATTTTCGTGGAGAAGAAATCAATAAAGGGTTGGAGTTGAGGAATACCGCTGCAGATTATGGCTTTCAACAATACATGCTAGTCCAATACTCACCAGCATCCATTATATACAACAAATTTGTGTGATAAGGTTGTTGCTAGCCGACGTCATTAGGTCACATGGGATTGGATTTCAGCAATAAAAGATATCCACACATTTACCATCAGCTATTACGTACAACGAATTTGAAGGAGAAGGGTGCTTCTGCAGCATTCTCATCAGGAAATATCAATTTTTTGAAGTCCCTTGATTACCATGTCGAAAAAACTGTATTCAACAAGCCTAGTTTCAGTGAAGACATCATCAGAGAAGAAACGAACACCTACTATCCAGACACAACATCTTTCGGGAACAGCTATGGAATTGAGATATTTATCAATCAATAAGATGAGTTGGTAGATTAAGCTTCGTCTGATTTATTAATCGAGGCAGAGTTTCAGCAAGAAGCACGTGTTATTGGTGGAAGTACGCTTACCACTAATTTTGAATCATTTCTCTTTGAATATGATGGATATGAATTTAATGAAAAAGAGGGATACAAAGTACGCAATCATAAGTTTGTCAACAATATCAGAGCTTATCTTACATATGCTGGTCATGAAATTATACCCCTGACTATTTCCGGATGGTGATATAATAATGAAACGAGTTCAGTTCACAATAATAAAATCAATGCATGGATCTCGTTTCAGTGGTAAACATAAGCTGCAAATGATAAGGTCTCAAACCAAAACAATTGCTATGATAATGGCACAGGTAGTACAAAATTGCAACATGTCTTCCCAACGATCAAGGTAAATTTCAAATAATGGAGAATTTGTGTGCAGAGAAGCGTATACTAATCTCTTCCCGTAATTCGAATCTGCATGAAAATCCGTAGATGGAGGAGATCACTCGAATAAATTTGGTACGTACCAGATATGTGATTCTACCTGTCCAAACTAATCTGAAAAATGATCCTGTTAGGCAAAATATATTTTTCCACAATATAAACTTGCTATATGTGAAATTATACTTGATTCCAGGATGTTATCTATATGAAAGAATGAAATTGAATTCCAACGATCAACAACACGTGGAAGCTTACCAGATGTACTGTTACCTTCAGAAGTCATTTTCAAATAAAATGATGAAGGAGCCGATGCTACATTATATAGCATTCAAGAATAGAGTGATGTTCGAAATTGATTGTTAGAAACTAAACCATGCCATGAAGACATCAACATTTTAACTTAAACTGGGGATTGAAAGATTTCTGAATTCCCCTGGAAACATCAGAGCCTATTTCATCATAATTAACGACCATTTATGGAGTATTCCTCGATTATCGCACAAGTTTGTGAACGTCAATTCCTACTATACAGTCTGATGCAATTGCTACTCAACGGAATAATATTTGATTCCACAATTAAACCCGTTATAGTATGTGATGTATGTTTGTATGATTCTTCTGTGGTGGAATGCTATATGTGAATACCTCCAATTGATTGTAGATTTCCTGTCATTCCATCGGTTAGTGTTTCGTGTTTCGATTACACAAGGTACCAGCCTCATCCTTCAGTTTGAATACGATCCACTCGCTGTGTAGCGTTTGTATACAGAATCCCGTTCAAAATTCAGGTTGGAATCATAAAATTTGTTTTCAACACAGCCATCCTCACTCTCATTGTTTTCACCAATACATAAGCTGTTCATTTGTATTGAAGAGATAAATTTTTATGCTCTTCCTTTTATACGGAATTGTTTCGGTTTACGTGTGTATGTTTCCATAGTTCATGAAATTCTGTTTCAAAATATTATTGTGATGACATCTTCCTATGTCGTCGCTTATGAAATTTATTGAAACGTAGTGTTACGTCATAACCTTTCCTACGACGATCCTAGTTCACGAACATAATCGCTGATCAATGAGATCTATCAAAACGGATAATTACTCCCCACTATACACGATCTCAACTATGGAAGAGAGAATCATTTGAGGAAATTTTCAGTGTGAAAATGAACCTAGCAGCACGCGTTCGGGATTCAAAGGTGGCAACAAGATCCCCCAATAATTTCATTGAGTTCAAAGTTAATGAAGAATTTATATAATAAACGATGAGAGAAACTTTTCATTCTGGAATATACAACTGAACCAACGTGTTTTCATAGGTGAGGATCTAATGGATTGATATAGTTATGCAAGCAAAAAATATCACGTTTAAAAGGGTGTTATAACAATATTAGTGGAGAGAAGATTCACCATTCAGAAGCTCATGATAAGACTGATGCACGAAAGAGATATCACTTTCTGGATGCTATTGATTTCGGATCATTATTGATGCCAATGCAAACACCCAAAGTTATCGAATTACGTGAACTGTTTTCGTTAATGAAATTTATTATGATGAAATATTGTGAATACGAGAAATTCTATGAAGAACATTGTGTGGAACTGTTTGAAACAAAGAATAGCCAATTGATACAATCTATAGGAGAGTTGAGATCTTTAGTTTTGGCAGTGAGTGCACTAGCCGGGGAAGAGCGTCAAAGAGCTGAGGAACGTGAACGTCTAGCAGAAAATGGACGTATGAAAGCTGAAACTGAACGTAAACTTGCTGATGAACGTGAACGTTGTGAGTAAGAACAATCGCAACGCTTATCTGAACAAATTCAAATGAACGTTATCACCTTATGGAATAACATTGAACCAGATTTTGTTTCCACTCCGACAAATTTGGGAAAAAGGCGAAATTAAGATGATAACTTTGATTTTGCAATTAAATTCATATTATAATTCGAATAGCATGAGACCTGATTGGTACCTAATGCGTCGACAGAAATATTACAAAATAGAAGAATGCCATTAATACGCAAATAGTCGAACATTTCTCCTGCTGTCGATATCGATAACAAAGTGAAACCGAATTTCCATACCAATTTGAATGATATGCTAGGAGAAATCGCATACGTATCATATCTCATGAACATGAAACTCATGATTCAGCAAATGATAATGTCAATGTATTGGAGTAAAAATATTCATTTTTTATATTATTTTGAAAACAAAAACAAAGTCAATCATGAAATGCGCTTGAGATGATTATAAATGTTTCATCATTAGGAAAGAGCAATGGGTAGTAACATCATCGACCGGAGATCATAAGTCGTGAACTATGATCGCCGGTCGATGTAGTGGGAGCACTGATGAGCAGAAAGCTCTGAATATCAACCACTACAGTCTACCTTCGAATTCCGAAGTTCTGATCTAATATCTATGAGTTTGTGTCAGAAATCATTACTTCTGGTTCAACTCGAAAGACATTAGTTTAGCCTCACTTTCGGTTCCGTGCGTGGCTTAATCCCCACACTATTATAGTCAAATTGGTTGACAGCTCATCTGACACCCCATATAATGACTACCACTATGATAGATAGATGGCGTTATAGTTATGACTTAAAGCGGTTCGTAGGATGACAGTTGACAGATTATAGATCAAAATATTTGAATTTTGTACTCCACAAGTGGAAGTTATTTCATTTGGAACTCATAAAGCTATAGTTGCATCAAAATTGCCGTTTTCATTATGTATATCAGACATATCGAATTTTTTCAATCGAAAAAATCCTTGCTCTATATGTTGAGGTCCTTCATTTTATACTTATAAAGCTATAGTTACTACAAAATTACTGTTTTTGATATTTATATTCATCATATCGGACTTTCCTCACTGAAGATTATGAAAGGTATACTCTACGCATCAATGCCTTCCATTTTATACCCATAAAGGTATATTGCGAAAAATAAAAATTTCAAACCCTTATCGTGAAAGATCGGGAGAGTAGATCGCTATATGAATAATACATTATTGTTCAGAACATCAATTAGATATATTCTATCCGTAAGCTAAGATTTTTCAATGAAATAACCAGTTCCGGTTCGTTTCTTGTGTAACAAAGTATCGAATATATAACTCACTGCCGATGATGCTAAAGTCGATATAAAACATTCGAATACTTGACGACATAGGTCTCCAGCGATTTCAACACACGACAGACTCCATGATAGTTTGAACACGTGATATACGACTGGAACGTCTAAGTGACGCCGTGACACCTCGTCTAGAATCTTTACAAGCAGCCTGTATCTCAAACGTAAACCCCTCATCACAACAACCTGTGTAATCATTATATTCACAAGCCGATTGACAAATGACTGTTCTATCTTTACAGTGCATTCATAGATAGCAAACAGTTCATAGATTCACCCGAGACAGTTTATAAATCCATCATGACAGTTCATAGATCCTCCATGACAGTTCCATCATGACAGTTTATCGTTTGACCTACACCCGTTATGAAAGTACATACAGACGCCATGACACCTCCTCGGATGTCACGAAACATTCTATAAACAACTTGTTTATAAACAACATCCATTCTATAACCTCCACACCATATGGTTCCATAAACTGCGACCTTCTGTGACATAGGTTAGCTATATGCTCTATGTTAGCTGTACTCACACCGGATGTCAGACCTGATGACAGCCAGACACTTCAGGCGTGGAGGTATAGAGGTGTTCTCGTTGATGGCTCAAATAAAGACTTGACTTTGGTTACTACATGTTTATTTATTACTTGAACAGTAAAATGAGTACATGATAGTATGAGTGCTTATAATTATCTGTTCTTCGATATGCAGAAGTAATAAACCATTGCACCTGAGGTTACCACCTCCATTAATCATTTAGTCGGCACCACATCTCCGTTTTTGGGAGAATGAACTTCATTCTGGTCACAAATGAAGTATATCAATCTCAATCCAAAAGACCTATCGAAACTTAACTCAAACTATGAACTGAACATACACACAGCTACAATTATTTGAGGTGTCGTATACTCCAGGACTTGTTTAAATATTTTTGTCTTTGACTCGGTTGATGAGCATAGATGAATGTTGGTGTTTTCTAGACATAGAGCGAGTTATCGATAGTACTTGTATAGACCTGATGATCGTACCTCTCAATTCATCTATTGTTATTCTCGATAAAGCGTCCTCACCCACATTGACTTTCCCTTTCATGTACTCGATCTCGAAGTCATATTCTTCTAGGTCTAATCTCATTCTCGTTAAATGGATCAACCTTGTGCTCGAAAAACTATGGCCATGTTCTGGACCCAAAAATGTCCATCTTTCGATTTTTTCCATTTTGAGACAGTACTATGGGTTGTATGATGAATGCTGAGGCAAAAGTTGTTTGAAAAAATTGATACGCGATGTTTGGTTTCGGTCTAAAGTAGCTTCGAGGTTGTGGGCCCAATATTTGGCTCATTTAGTGAGTTTTTCAGCACATTGTAAAATTGAGTATATGTCAAAGAGTTTTCGTTTCTTCCATATTCTGTTTCAGTGGAAGTGTAGTATTTTCAATTCTCTCCTCTCGATTTCTAGTGTTTTCTTACCGAATTTTTTGGCGCCAAGATCGGCTATCTTGAAAAATCCGTAAATTTTGAAATACCAAAAAATCCAAATTTTTTGAAGTTAAAATTCGTTCATGAATTTCAAATTATAGATTCTATTAGTTTTCATGATGGGTATTTCAAGTCCAAGCAAATTGATTTGGGTTTAGTAGAAATGAAGCTAACCTAATAAATGTGTTTGGGCCTCTATAGGGTCCAACTTTGAGCCTATCGACAAAAACCTTGCATCAAATTACAGAGAAATACATCGGCTATTCAATTTTCAAACAACGTATCGAGATTCGTTCACAATTGGGAGTTAAAACGAATTTCATCATAAAAAATATTCTTGTATTCGTATCAAGAAGAGTTTCCCCTTTTGTTCCAGTATCGCTTTCAGATTTGTTCATTTCTGATCTACAATTAGTGGACTAATTAGCTCTGTACAAAGAGAAGGTATTTTGTAACCTACTTTCAATATTTGGAATGCTCTTATTAACCGATCTCTCAGTTTTGTGAAAAGCTTTTTCTTTATTTGCTTCTGATTTGAGTCTGAGGAGTGATACAAACTGATTACGATATTAGCGAATTGATTGGAATAAATTGTTGCGAACTTCATCTCGAACTGTTTGACTTTTTGATACCTGCTTTTTCAATACGCGTTCACTTTCCTTTCATACTAAGATGCTTAAATTTGATAGCATGTCAAGGGTGTCTTCCTTATTTATAAAAGTCATATACAAATATTACAGTACAATTATTGCATCTACATTTCCTTCAACTTTGATTACTAATTACTACTACTTACTTTTACTTATTACTTGGCGCATTTTATTTGTTGCACAGTGGCTTACTATTCTGAATATATCTATTTTATAACTAATACAATTAAATATGTATTGCGAAAATGGGGATTCAACGTTTTTAAATTGTTCATCATCATTGGCATGTGTGAATTTTAAAATTCTGAGAAATATCTCAATACGCTCACTTTTCAAGCTTCTCATACTTGTGTTCTTAGGACCACGCTTCTCGACAGATCTCGTTTTATTCCTCTTCGATACGCCTTCCTGATTTTTAATATGAGGAGTGCAAGTATGAAGGTAACTATTATGTACAGTATAATCCTTAAATCCGTTGGAACCTGGGTATATTGTTGATCCGGGTTGAAATTTGTGTTGACTACTCCTGTGTCTGTAACTTCAGATTGTTTGAAATTTGTAGTATCCATTTTTCTTTCAATTCGCAATATTGATTCCCACTGGATTAATACTTGATACATAATTTTGAGTATCTTGATTCCATGGCAGGTTCTGCAGAATCTGCATACAGAGGCATTCTCGTTGTTGGGTTAGATAAAGACCTGATTTTGGTTATTATATGTTTATTTATAACTTGAATAGTAAAATGAGTACATGATAGTATGAGTACTTATACTTAACTGTTTTTCGATATGCATGATAAATAATAGATTGCACCTAAGGTTACCACCTCCACTGATCATCCAGATGGCATCACAGAGGTCGTCATGTGTATCTACTTATATCTATACCTATACCACACATCCATCAGCTTGTGTGAAGAGGGACTCATAGGATGGCTATCGTTTTGAACATTTCGTGAATTTCGTGTTTGACCTACGTCATCGTGAGATTTCAAAGGAACTACCTTATTCTTGCCTTCCCCTTCAAATAATATTTTTAATAAGATTTTGATGAAACAACTCAATCTACCTTTCTCATCACTTGATGCAGGCAAGTGTGGACCTTGAAGAAAGTTTGAACTTGACTTGGGAACTACCTCATCCTCCTTCAGTACAGTAGCAAATCACGGGAAAATATTTGAAAATGTTGGAGTTTAAAAACGGAATGATCGAGGTTCAAAAATTCTGGGAATTATTTATTCTATTCTTGTGTGTGTTCAATCGAGACACTATTTCTTTCTCTCTAGCTTTATATCAATTTGAATTAGTTTTTTCCAACTTTTCAAACTGATCAGATAACTGTCTTCATCATAATCCTCTATTTGTCATCGTCTTCTATGATATTGACACGTCTAGCAAAAATTGTTTCATCGTTTACCCATACTCTGTTATTTATCCCACTATAGATCACTAAAATCTGTAAATCAGCTTTTTGATCTCACTCAGACTTCCTCATTGTTCCTGATCCTCGCTAAGAGACTCTCCTCCAACACAAACGTAAATAAAATTTCAAACTATTGCCTGAATCTTCTATCTGCTTTTGATTCAGCTAACAAATAACGTGACATATTATCGATGATACTTGATCTGTTATAATATCTTAGCTGCATTTGAAACAATAATTGCTTTCCGTTACTAACCGATAAACATCTGCATTCAAATATTCTTTTCCATCACACAATTCCTTCATATTTCAAATTCCATTATTGAAAACTCTAC
Source organism: Endomychus coccineus (assembly GCA_958510875.1). Classification (NCBI taxonomy): domain Eukaryota; kingdom Metazoa; phylum Arthropoda; class Insecta; order Coleoptera; family Endomychidae; genus Endomychus; species Endomychus coccineus. The sequence continues at coordinate 191,759 of CAUEHT010000086.1, forward strand.
AATGTAAAAACATCATGGTCTAAACTCGAGCTACTTTACTGTGATCATCATCAATGGATAAATGGAAGCGGTTCCCCCAATTATACCGGTAGTTAAAGCGAATACATTCAAAGCTGAAATCTCTCTATTTCACATCTTCTAATTGTCAATAGGTGTGCAATTTATTCTCTTTGCAAGTTTCATATTTCATAAATTCTGATTCTATTTGTTCAGGTATGCCCTATAGTATTATTATTTTTATACAAGGTGTTTATGTTATTGAAGTTTACATGATCTAATTTACGATGTCATTTCTATTTGATAAAGATCTCATCATTACTGTTTCTAGCAACATTTTACTCTGATGATAGAGAATTGGTAGCTAAAAAGATCTCAGTACTTGAAGAGTATTTTCGAAAATTGCTTCTTATGTATAATAATGTTCAACTTTGTTGCTGGTGTATCCAATTTGTATAGTCTTCTTTCTTTCCAATCAATTCATTACGTTTTTAAAAAATGTTTGGATCGAAACATACATAAAATAACTATAACACTGATTTAATGAATGAATGAAGCTATAGTTCCGCTTACACCTTAGTTTCTTCAAAAAGATATTACTAACTCTCTCCAAAAGATCAAACTGAAAATATATAACTTTAATGATAATCTTAGATGGTTATTGAAATTTTACATAATTGGGCTCAACCCGTCGAAGGATTTAACGGTAAATAGGTAGTAAACGGAACATATAATTATACAAATTTGAGGAGGGACAATTATTATTCAGTATTTGTTGATTATTCAATAGGATATCGGACTTCTTATATACACTAATCTCTAGGAATAATAGCAAATTTAGTTTATTACTCCTATTCTGGATGTGTTAAATCTCAGAATGATATGTTTCGGTTTTCCGTGATTAAATGTTTTGCAAAGGTTGAATCAGATTTATTAATGGAGCTACGGCAATGTTTTTAGGTACTCCCTATCTGATCAATGGGCAAAACGCACATGTCAGCTTGTGAACCTCACATTTGTCAAGCTGACATCGGTGGATCATCGATTTTCCAAAGCCACGAAATTTATTATTGGACAAATCTTTTGGGGACTTGAGAATGAACTTCTTGCCATACGTCTTCATTGAATTTCTAACTCCTTATCAAGTTCGTGGGAACAAAAACATAATACACTACATTTTCGCTTCTGACGCACTCTGTAATATGTTGAAAGCTAGCTGATAGTCTTCTTGTTTTGAGTTTGTAGATAGATTTTCAGTTCTTGAGAAATGAAAAAACCATTCATCTTTCTTGCGTGTAATTCTGTACAATTTGTGGGTAGGATACCACAAAATTGGTACCTTTCATGAATATTTATGAATTTCAAAGTGATCATGATTTCATTCCATTGTGAAGTAACGAAAGGATACAACTGCGAAGTCCCCGTCCCCTTAGCTTCCGTGACTTGTCGCAAACACCTTTGACTCACCGAGGACGGACAGATCCTCTCAAGTACATGACTCGCACTAATCACGAAATGCCTTTTGACAAATACGTTTTCGAAAATTTCATTTCAAGCGTGAAATGAATAGACAATACCCTATTTCCAAATCTAATGAATATTGGCCTGTTACAATGTTAATATACATATATTCTTATTTGGTTAATTTTTTCTTGGGAGTAGCGGCTAATCAAAACTCGTGAACTATACACATATCTTTACTAGTTTCGGAATTGAGATCTCGTCATCAGGAGATAATGGGGAGATACCAATGGGTTGGATGATGTCTTGTTGTGATTGTTGGTCTTTTTGATTTTGAAGTACGTTAAGTACTAAGTTAATCTATATGATCCATTGAGAATAAGATATTCGTCCTCTAAGCGATAAATATCACAGAAAAATGTCTCCCTATATTCTCGGCATAAGTTTATGGAAACTTGTTGATCCAAACTTACATTTTTCAAGTTATTAATCGACTTTTCATTCAACTCTTGAGAGTTGTCTTCCTTATGAATTTCAGAATGGTTGCAGTTGTTATCGACATCTAGAGATGCATTTATTATGATTTTGAAAGATTCGTCTTATTGATTAAGGAGGTATTTTTATCGCCGTGTTGGATATCCACTCAAGCTTTAGGTGACTCTTTACTGCGTCTTGTAATGTGATTTGATTTATTATTCCAAAGTTTTGATTGGATTTTATAGGGAGTTCATTGTGTAGAAGGCTCTATTTGAAATAGGTAATTTTGAATTTTTTGTAGTTGGAAATATGAGAAGCCTACCACTTAGCCCCTGCCAGTTGGTAGTCCTCTAGTTCCTCTTGCTTTGAATCTAGTCAGTAATGGATACAACACTGAACAGAATGTCTCCACGGTTATGTGGTCAGCGTTTGCGTTACAGATCAGAAGAAGCAGAATCTTCGACTTCCCACACTAACGAATTATTTCGGCTACCTCGAGTCTAGAGATGTGTTTGGGCTCATAAGGGAAGTGGGCAGAATAGACTACCATTTCACTTCATGAGTCAGAGCCTTCAAAGTGATACCTGAACGTGACTGCCTACATGTCCCTGTTAAGAAATCCTGACATGAGAGTCACATAGAAACTTACGTGCTGGAGATTGATTTGTAAAAACTACACTATCATATTGGTATGAAAAATTTCTGAAATCATCCAATGGGATGGAAGTAGCAGTCGTATTGGACCTAGCTGGGTGACAACATTCCATCATTTCATCTGTCACGTCCTCCAGCAAATAGGCATTTGGTGAATCCACTTTTAGCACACCTTGTTTCCCCTAACACTCAGGAGAGTTACCCGGAATCTGGTTGCCTTGATGTATGGCTGTTGGTTTATTTCCTTCAAATGGTTAACAGACCGTTCGTCCATCCAAACTACATGTTGAGGCCCAGGATTCCGCTTTCTTCCGAAGACTCCCAATCTATAGGAGATTGAACCCTGGGTTTGTTTTTCCAGAACTATCAAGATGACCTGGTATGAAAGAGTCCTGTTCCCAGGCTGAAAGTTGGAGGCTTGCTCTAGGAGACCGACCACACCCTCCAGTGTTCTATGGTAGCCAAAGATTTCAGTAGCCATTCTTTGGAAGTTGCGCTCACCACTTTCATTCCCTGGTGGGTTGGAATCGTGGAGGGAGCGAAATCCCCCGGGAAGGCGATCTTACATTCCAAGATGTCATGGAGTTATTTCCTGACCTCTATCGGAGTAGATCGTATCTCTGGGCTGCCCTTTCGGGAGAGGACAATCAACAGAATCATCTTCATCGGAGCCGAAGTCACTCCGTGGCTACCGGCCTCAGTCTCAGAAAGCTTCGGGTGCTTGCATAAGCGTTCATGATCTTGCGGGATTAGATCAGAGGAATTAGCGCGTTTCAATGCACCTGGGTTCTTTGATACACCCGACCGGGCCTTATCTGTTGCGGGAGATTCAGGGACCTCTTTGTGGGGACTCTAGTGTCTTGAGTAGTTATGAGGAGGACGTTTTCGGCGTCGAAGCCACCGTAGCCTCTAGCTTCTGACGCGCCTCCTTGTGCCGTTTTTTGGCTGATTCACATTTTTTTGGCTGCCTTACTTCCACACTATTTATTAGGGTCAGTTCTCTTGTATGAGAACATAACTCATAAGGCTCCTGTCAAGGAACCAACCGAGATGTGGATGGAAAATTGAGAGGGATTTTGTGAACAACTCACACATGAGGAGGGAATTGATGAGGACTCTGGTGAGGGAATAAGAAGTGAGAACTCCTCTGAGGAGTCTTCTTGGGTAGTTTTGGTGGCTGGATTTACCATGTGGTTCTCACGAGGAGCGAAGATAAACACTCACCATCCGCCGCATCGTACGAAAGGGCTAAGTACTCCCGAAATTTGGACTGGTCTCTCGGTGAATTCTCTACGGCCTGTCATTTAGACAATTCAGCCGAAGGTGAAGTATGTTAACACTTAAGTTTGAGGGATATCTATTGACTTCCCTTTGAAAATCTTTTGTCTTGTGATAGCAGGGTCACCTCACCAGAATGCGATTGCTTATTACGAACAGACGGTCTCAGATCAAACTTCTTCGAAAGCTGTCATCTTGGGACTCCGTTATCTTTGTCTCTTGACAAAAGTGACTCTCCAATTCAATGAAATAAATGATATGAAGAACAACTTGTTAAGTACTCGAGACTCGTCCATAGTTCTGCAGACAGCGCGATCAAAAGGCACCCACCACATGGCCCCTTCTTATATAAATGTACCTAATATACTCTGGTATACATACTTCAGACTGGTCAGAACTTGTTGAAGCTGATGAACGTAGCTCCTGATTCTTTACTGGGAGTTATCTATCAATCAGGACTGTGATGAGGTTACACAATCATCCCCACACTGGTTTAGATGGTAGGTGTATGAATGTCAATGATTTCTGCGTGATGTGAAAACGACATATCAAAATTATTTGTCATAGACTCATTTTCCATCCATAAAACAAAATAGTACATGCTTTCAGATGTTCACTGTATATTTAAAATCAACTGTTAGAATGTGAGAAATCTTCCGTTAATGGTATTATGCTATTCCATGTGATATCAATTATCCTTCACTTTGATAGTTTAGTTATTGTAGGGATATATGCATATTCTAACAAACAAAGCTTCTGTGAATGTTCATTCATATCTAATACGTAGTTTCTTTTGTTTCAGGAATAAAAAGGTGAAAACAATCTTCATGGTGGTAAACTAATTTTAGGGCAGAGTGTTAAGGTTATGTTAGAAAAGTGAATAATGATAATTGTGTTGAACATTCATTTACAGATGCAGATTGAGGTTTTATAGTGTTTTAGTGAACTGACTAGGACGTATCCATAGATGATAGACGCAGATATTACAATTATTCAGTAACTCAGCTATAGTTTCACACTACGTGTTACATGCATGATAGAGAAATAATTGATAGAAAAAACGATGGATGTGAATTGCTAATACATAAATCGATAGTTATTTAGTTTAGAACGTCCAGATACTAAATCGAATACATCTACTCATTTTCAATATCTACATAGAATTGATTTAGGTACCACATAAAAGATTAACTAACAATAATAGTCCCATGTACTTTAAGCTTACAATACCGCATTTACACTGAAACGCTCGCCGTGTCATCTGTGGATGAATACACGTTTGATGGCTAAAATTTGAAGCACTTGGAACGTATTCTATCTGCGATTTGACGACGCATTTTACTGAAATAGACTTGTTTAACTTGAGATTACGGCACTAATCCCAAATTTTGAAATAAATATCTCACTTCCTGAACTACCAAAGACAATCAAATTATCTGATCAAATTTTTATGTTCCGAGCGAGATGTACATGTTGATTGGTGCCCATATTACAGGAAATTGGATATACTTGGTGATTTCTCGATGGTCTATTTGTGTATTTGTCACAACAACGGACGAACGAAAATGGTTGAGTAAATTTTGGGATGGTGATACTGAAAATGTGTTATCTTCCGAAAAACGTTCATTTTGTCAGAATTTACCCAAGTTTGTGCAATGTATAATTCTCAGTTCACATGAATCAAGTGATTGCTGCATTTATCCCTCAAGTGTTATCTTCCTCCAGAGAAAGAAAAAAAAAAGAAAAAAAGAATGTATATGAAGCGATATGACATATGTCAAAAGTTGAAAATGTCGATTGATTGGGAAGGAATGAATCATTTTATATCATATCATTCCTTGAATTAATCTTGACGAATTGACAAAGCTTCGTGTTGTCGCCTTCGATGTTCCAGCAAAAACGTCTTCAAGCTTGTAACTTAATAATGAACAAATAGTAGGTGCCACAATTAACGATGATTTGAAAACTTTACAAATATACATGTATATATATATACATATTGTTAAGATAATTTTAATGAAATTACTTTGCCTCACGTTGTGGTGACAATTGTTAAGAAACTCTTTACTGAGTTTTAATTCTAATGAATATATTTATAATTTTATTAGAATTTTATTCCGGCTAGCTTTTTATTTTGTTTTGATTTTGATTTGATTTTAATTAGGTTTGAATTGAAAATGTTCTTTTTTATATAATATGGAATTAAACACAATATTTATTATTTTTCTATAACATTATATAACTCAAATTTCCTAATTCTATCTTAAATCTATAACATATTTTAATAGTTTATGTTATCTTATGATAGTCTTGGAATCATTTCAATTATGATTTCTTCTTTCGTATCACTGTACGTTTATCCAATTTCACTGTTTTCCTGTTTGCACTTTTTATTCTATATCACATTCTTGTTTATATTGTTGTACATTGTTTAATACCTTATACTACCTATTATTTAACTTTTAATAATGTTTTTAATTCCATATTTTATACATTTTCTTAATCTTTTCTAATTTCTATGTTCGGTAAGTTCAATATTCGGTTAACCGAAGCTACTCCTCCCCATCGGTTATAACGGTAAAAATACACGTGCATATCGGACTAACAACTGATTGTGAAGTCTCTAATGCGCAAAATCTGGATTTGAAAACACGTCACCACCATAGAATGTGACTCGGTTGAATTGAATATTTCTTATTGGGAATAAGAATCACTGAACATTCAACTATTTATTTTTGTGGTTTTAATCAACTGTCAATAAAAAGGAATATATTATGTTCAAATTGTCTGTGTCTGTTTTCTTATTTAAAACTGAAGGTTCCTTATCGATGTGGTACATTTCTAAAAACAATCTTTTTTTGTGATTACTTTCTTTATCCAGAATCATAATTTCTGTTTCATCAAATTTATGATTTTCCTCTCTACAGTGTTTAGCTAAGGCGCATGTTTTAGTCTTAATTTTACAATCACTTCTATGTTGTGTCATTCTTAATTTCAGTAATTGAGATGTTTGTCCTACATAAACCTTCTCACAATCTTGACATGGTACTTTGTAAATTATATTCGACTCCAACAGCTTCGGGGTTTTGTCTTTAAGTTTAGTGAAAATTGAATTGATTGTAAGAAGATTTTTTCTTGCAATTTTAATCTCTTCTGGCATTAATATCTTGATGAGATTGTCTGTTAAGCCATCTATATTTGGGAGAAGCCCATATTTATTGATTTGAACATCATTGTCATTATTGTTATCATTATTTTCCAAAATATTTTGTCTTGTGCTGAAAATTAATTTTTTTAATAACATGGGTGGATATGAGTTCTCTACTAGAATACTAAAAAGTTTTTTTAAATTTTTTTCTTTAAGGGAAGAATGTGAGATTTTTATTATTCTATTTTTCAAAGCTATTACCAAGTTGATTTTAATTTTATGTGATTGATGTGAGTAGTAATGTAAGTACCTTCCCGAATTTGTTGGTTTTTGATACCAGTCTACTATTATCTGATTATTGTCAGTTCTGATAAACATAGTGTCTAAGAAGGGGACGCTCCGATTCGTTTCCTGCTCTACAGTAAATTGAATGTCTTGATTAAAATTATTTAATACCATCAAAGTAGTATCAACCTCTTCCTCCGGGACCGCACATACATTATCATCCACATATTTTTTAATGAATGGTATTTCAAATTGAATTTTTGTGAGACAACTATCTAGTAAAAAATTCATCACCATCCTTGCTATTATGGGACTTAAGTTTGAACCCATAGGACAACCAAAAATCTGACTGTAAAAATCATCATTGAAACTGAAATAACTAGTGTTTAAAATTAATTTTATACCGTCAAGGAATTCCTCTAGAGGTATAGTGCAATTTGACTTTATATAGTCCCAATTATTTTGAATTACTGTGATAATTAAATCCAATGGAATATTGCTATTTGGTGAAACTACATCAAAACTGACTAATACATAGTTAGGTGGTAATTGAAAATTATTAAACAAAGTTGCTGCTTCGAATGAATCCTTTACAAAGTATCTATTGACATGGTTGGTACCCCTGCAAAATATTTCGATAAGTTAGATGTTGGAGTGTTCATTGACGAGACTATTGGTCTTAGTGTTACTTGTGGTTTATGTATTTTTGATAATCCATAGTACTTAGGAGGAACTGCTTTGTACATGTATAGCCTTTTTGCTAAAATATCATCAATATGTCTTTTCTTTTTTAAACAAGTTATGTATTTGTTATTTTGATTTTGGTATTTATTTGTGGGGTCTGAATTTAGTTTTTTATAATATTTCTCATCACTAATACTATCCTCAGCTAAACTGCTGTATTGAGTTTTCGATAATGCCACTGTTACATTACCCTTATCTGCTTTTGTGATAATTAGTTCTGGATTGTCTTTCAAAAATTTTTTACATTTTCCTAACTGAATTTTAGTTTTGTTATTGACATCTTTTTGTTTATGAATAAAATTTGTAATGACATTAGTTGACTGTGCTCTTAAAATATCTTGAACCTGTTTGTCTGTAGTTTGAATGATTGTTTCCACATCCGCTAATAAATTTTTTACTTTTATATCTTTAATTGTTTTGAGAAATGCTGAATTTATGACCAAGTGCCAAAAATTCTTGGATATCTGTAGGAATTGAAATTTGACTTAAATTTTTGAACCAATTGTCTTTTGAAATCAATTTATTCTTAATAAGGCTTTTAAGTTTGTTAATTTTTCTGATATTACTTAATTTGATTCTATTAAAATTTTTGTTGTAACTGATGGTTTGTTTATGACTGAAATTGTTGATTATATTTTCTGGCAATATGATTCTACAGTTATTGATTTCTGATTCTAATTTTGTGATATTCCTGTTCGTAACCTTTATTTCTAATAAGAGAATTTCAAATTTCCACCTTAAATTGAAGAAGAATAGGACAGGAAATAGAAAACTTCAATTTGAGGTTGAAATTTAAAATTCTCTTATTAGAAATAAAGGTTACGAACAGGAATATCACAAAATTAGAATCAAAATTAGAATCAGAAATCAATAACTGTAGAATCATATTGCCAGAAAATATAATCAACAATTTCAGTCATAAACAAACCATCAGTTATAACAAAAATTTTAATAAAATCAAAATAAGTAATATTAGAAAAATTAACAAACTTAAAAGCCTTATCAAAAATAAATTGATTTCTAAAGACAATTGGTTCAAAAATTTAAGTCAAATTTCAATTCCTACAGATATACAAGAATTTTTGGCACTTGGTCATAAATTCAGCATTTCTCCAACAATTAAAGATATAAAAGTAAAAAATTTATTAGCGGATGTGGAAACAATCATTCAAACTACAGACAAACAGGTTCAAGATATTTTAAGAGCAGTCAACTAATGGCATTACAAATTTTATTCATAAACAAAAAGATGTCAATAACAATACTAAAATTCAGTTACGAAAATGTAAAAAATTTTTGAAAGACAATCCAGAACTAATTATCACAAAAGCAGATAAGGGTAATGTAACAGTGGCATTATCGAAAACTCAATACAGCAGTTTAGCTGAGGATAGTATTAGTGATGAGAAATATTATAAAAAACTAAATTCAGACCCCACAAATAAATACCAAAATCAAAATAACAAATACATAACTTGTTTAAAAAAGAAAAGACATATTGATGATATTTTAGCAAAAAGGCTATACATGTACAAAGCAGTTCCTCCTAAGTACTATGGATTACCAAAAATATATAAACCACAAGTAACACTAAGACCAATAGTCTCGTCAATGAACACTCCAACATCTAACTTATCGAAATATTTTGAAGAGGTACTAACCATGTCAGTGAACAATGACAATAGATACTTTGTAAAGGATTCATTCGAAGCAGCAACTTTGTTTAATAATTTTCAATTACCACCTAACTATGTATTAGTTAGTTTTGATGTAGTTTCACTATATAGCAATATTCCATTGGATTTAATTATCACAGTAATTCAAAATAATTGGGACAATATAAAGTCAAATTGCACTATACCTCTAGAGGAATTCCTTGATTAATCTAGGCGAACAGTTCGCCTAGATTTTCCAGACTCTACGGTCGAATCACCTGAAGATGGCAAATGCGACTTTGCCGAAACGTCGTGAAATTGGTCCTTTTGAGGACCGAAACCACACAACGCGGATCAATACCCGAGAATCCAGTTCTACACATTACGTCCGCGAGAACCTAAGAAGAAACATATATATATATATATATATATATATATATATATATATATATATATATATATATATATACATATATATATATATATATGTTTCTTTTTAGGTTTTCGCGGACGTAAGTTACATACACGAAATTGTGGCCAATTAGGCAAAGAAACTTCAAACTTGTTTATACTTAACCAGAACAATTCTCAGTCAGTTCTATTGAAATATATAAGAACCGGGATGCTGTTATTTGAATGAGAACTGTCAAGTAACTGGCAACCATAGCAGTACTAACCTACAATCCTTACTTCAAAAAACGACTGAACTTTAGATGAATGTGCGTCAATAGTTGATCTATGGTAAGGCATCGAATCGCATTGTGTTCATCAATGATCTACCATCCTTTCAGAGGTTTATATTCACAGAAATATAAAAATTTAACAGGACCAAAGAGGTGTAATTGATAAACACCCTGGACTAGAAATCCAGACATGTGGGTTCGAATCCCGCCTATGGTTCAATCTTTTACGTTTATTCATCTTTATAATCCTATGTTAAATTATCTGAGTTATCTTCATAATTCAGAAAATTTAATTTTATATCTCTTATACATATATGTTCTGCTTCAGGTTTCCGCGGGCGTTATATGCTGTATTGGGTTGCCGGGATATACTCCGCGTTGTCGTAGATTGGTTTCGATAGAAACCGTTGATATGACGACGTTTCGGCACAATCTCATGTGCCATCTTCAGGTCTTCTCTTCAGGGCTGCTGCTCTGCTTCGAGTTAACTTGAAACTGATCTCCGTTGATCCTGTTGGTCTTTTATCTATCCTTGTTACATCTGGATGATTTTGCCGGTTTGATGCGTCTGATTGAGTTTGATGGTCTGTTGCGTTCGAGCGATTTTGTCGGTTCGTTGTGTTCGAGCGAGTTTGCCGGTCCGTTGAATTAGTCTGGTTGACTGTTTTCCTGGGTGGTTGAAGGGCTAGCTTCCAAGCAGTTGGTAATCTCTGTGTATCATCTCTTGTATTGGGATTTGAAGGTCGCTTCTCGATTTCGATAGCTTCTCTTATGATGCGTTTTCTTTTGTGGTCCAGGCTGGCTAGGACTCGGGTGTTGTCAATATCGATTTCATGTGAAATTTTTCTCACATGTTCGGCAAGTGATGATGTTGTTTCTTGCTTTGCGACTGCATTGCGGTGTTCTTCACGTCGAATGTTGATTCTTCTGTTAGTTTGTCCTGTGTAGCTTCCTCCGCAATCTTTGCATGGTATTTCGTAGACCCCTTGTGTTTCCAGATTTATTTTGGATTTATCGTTAGGCAATACTTGACCAATCTTTCTTGTCGTGTTGAAACTTGTCTCAATGTTGTGTTTTTTGAGAATTCTGCTGATCTTCTCTGTAGTACCTTTGACGTAAGGGAGATGGGCTTTGGCGACAGGTTCTCCTCTTTCTTCTTCTGTGATTCGATCTGTCTGGCGTCGTGGCTTCAGTGCTCGTCGGATATTGTCTTTTGAGAACCCGTTTTGTTGTAGCGTGGTTTGTATTGTCTGCATTTCTTGTTGTTTGTGGTCATTGTCGGTAAGTCGGTCTGATCTGGTTATGAGTGTTTTTATTACGGATTGAAGTTGTGCTGGATGGTGATGTGACTGGGCGTTCAAGTAACGATTCGTGGGTGTTGGTTTCCTGTATATGGTGTGTCCTATTCTGCCGTTTGTCTTGCTCACAAGAACATCTAGGAAGGGTAATTGGTTGTCCTTCTCGATCTCCATTGTGAACTTGATTTTTTTCGTGAATCCTGTTTATGTGGCTCAGAAATTTTGTCAGTGCGGCTTCTCCGTGAGTCCAGATGACAAACGTATCGTCTACGTATCGTAGCCATAGTTTTGGTTTTTGATTGGCTGTTTGGATGGCTCGTTCTTCAAAGTCTGTCATAAACAGGTTGGCTAATACTGGGGATAAGGGTGATCCCATCGGTGCCCCTCCAATTTGTTTGTATCTTTGGTCCTTGTAGATGAAGTACGTGTTTTTAAGGCAGTGTTTGGTAAGTTCGATGATGTCCTTCCGTATCTGGTATTTCTTCTGGATAATTTCGACGGCCTCATCGATGGGGATATTAGTGAAGAGTGATACGATGTCGAAGCTCACGAGCTTCGGCAGAATAGGACACACCATATACAGGAAACCAACACACACGAATCGTTACTTGAACGCCCAGTCACATCACCATCCAGCACAACTTCAATCCGTAATAAAAACACTCATAACCAGATCAGACCGACTTACCGACAATGACCACAAACAACAAGAAATGCAGACAATACAAATCACGCTACAACAAAACGGGTTCTCAAAAGACAATATCCGACGAGTACTGAGGCCACGACGCCAGACAGATCGAACCACAGAAGAAGAAAAAGGAGAACCTGTCGCCAAAGCCCATCTCCCTTACGTCAGAGGTACTACAGAGAAGATCAGCAGAATTCTCAAAAAACACAACATTGAGACAAGTTTCAACACGACAAGAAAGATTGGTCAAGTATTGCCTAACGCTAAATCCAAAATAAATCTGGAAACACAAGGGGTCTACGAAATACCATGCAAAGATTGCGGAGGAAGCTACATAGGACAAACTAACAGAAGAATCAACATTCGACGTGAAAACACCGCAATGCAGTCGCAAAGCAAGAAACAACATCATCACTTGCCGAACATGTGAGAAAAACTTCACATGAAATCGATTTTGACAACACCCGAGTCCTAGCCAGCCTGGACCACAAAAGAAAACGCATCATAAGGAAACCTATCGAAATCGAGAAGCGACCTTCAAATCTCAATACAAGAGATCATACACAGAGATTACCAACTGCTTGGAAGCCAGCCCTTCAACCACCCAGGAAAACAGTCAACCAGTCTAATTCAACGGACCGGCAAACTCGCTCGAACGCAACGAACCGACAAAATCGCTCGAACGCAATAGACCATCAAACTCAATCAGACGCATCAAACCGGCAAAATCATCCAGATGTAACAAGGATAGATAAAAGACCAACAGGATCAACGGAGATCAGTTTCAAGTTAACTCGAAGCAGAGCAGCAGCCCTGAAGAGAAGACCTGAAGATGGCACATGAGATGTGTAGAATTGAATAGTAGATTATGATAGATCGGGTGTTTCATAGAATAACTAATCAAAATATCTTGTATTTAATCAAATTCAATCCATTTCAAATTGTAATTACCCATACATTACTCTTTCACACACAACCGATCCAATGTTTTCTGCAGTTTTAATTGGATCTTAAAACGCAAGTCGGCTGCAGACGCATTTCATTTATCGAAATCATCTATTCTTTTCTAAATTACATGGAAACACTAATTCACATTTTGATAAAGACAATAAACATTGTCGAAACGTCAAACAGAATTTTTATTTCATTTTCAGTATATATACGAACCAATATACCAAGAAAACATACAAATACATATACATATATATATATATATATATATATATATATATATATATATATATATATATATATATATATATATATATATATATCATCAGTGAAATGGTTAAGTAGTTAAAATGGAGGTAGTTACCTTGAAATTTGATTCTGTGTTAGTATATTGATTTGTTAAAATATTACATTTTTATTCGTAAGCTTTTTCCTAGATTTCCAATTAGGAGATATTCTACACATCGTTCTAGATTTGTACTTTTATATTGTAGTTAATTGAATTTTATGTCACGTTCAATCTACTAAGGCACATAAAGGAATGAAATCAGTTGTGGGAATTAATCAAATGCTAGAAAAGGTGACATAACTGTATTAGTTATCTTCTTCTTGTGGTGGAGGTTTGAACTATGGTGTGTTATCAATAATATTGTATGTTGCCTGATCCTTTCTTGGTTGGATGTCGTGATGGAGGAATTTTATGTTTTGAATATGATTGATTTTATTTCTGTAATGCTGGGGTATATTTTCGAGTTGTTGTTCAACAATTGATGAGAGGGTTTAATTTAGGACGAAAATTTATTAATTATAAGATTGGTAGATATATATTATTTAAATTTGAAATTTCTGTTTTGTCATTTACCACATTATTCATACTTTTTTGATTGTTTATCATTTCTAAAATTTCCCCTGATTTTTTGTTTTTTTCAAAACCTATCATTTGGATATTTTCAGAGTCAAATTTATGTTTTTCTATTCGTGTGTGTTTATTTAAAGCCGTTTTTGCTTGTTTTGTGTATTTGTGGGCCTTGATCCTTTCTTGAAGATATTGTTTGGTTTGTCCAATGTAAGATTTGGAGCAATCTTTACATGGTATATTGTACACTAAATGTGATTTTTTCAAAATTGGAGTGGTTGATTTGAGTTTGGTGTAAAACTGTTCTACGTCATTATGGCTGCGATGACTTACTTGAATGTTATGTGGCTTGAGCATGTTTTTAATTTCTTCTAATAGACCTGAAATTATGGTATGCTTGTGTATTTTATAGATGTGTCGTTTGGTTTTTTTGTTTGGTTTTCTCTATTGTAATAAGCATATGTTCTTTTTCTTATAATTTTATTTATTGAGTGTATAGGGTATTGATTTTGTGTGAGTGGTTTAGTTACATTGTTTAAACTTTGTATTCTGAGGTGAGGGCTAGTAAGTTTTATTGCTCCATCGATGATTGAAATTGCTGTGCAATGTAAGATTTTCCTTTGATTAGGTTTATAATATCTAAAAAGGTTATTTTATTGTTGAGTTCTTTTTTCATGGTAAACTGCAAGGCTGGATGAAGACTGTTGAATTGGTTTGAGTAGACGACTGCCTAACAGCAATCCCAGAAAATACAATAGATTACACTTCAAAGAAAAATCTAACATTTTCACCCGATGGCACACAAAACCCACTTCTTCTGGAAGATATTTAAATTTCAATTCAAACCATCCAATATCAAATAAAAAATGCACAGCAATTTCAATCATCGATAGAGCAATAAAACGTACTAGCCCTCACCTCAGAATACAAAGTCTAAACAATGTAACTAAACTACTCACACAAAACCAATACCCTATACACTTAATAAATAAAATTATAACAAAAAAGAACATAATATGCAAATTACGATAGAGAAAACCAAACAAAAAAACCAAACGACACATCTATAAAATACACAAGCATATATTTCAGGTCTATCAGAAAAAATTAGAAACATACTCAAGCCACATAACATTCAAGTAAGTCATCGCAGCCATAACAACGTAGAACAGTTTCACACCAAACTCAAATCAACCACTCCAATTTTGGAAAAATCACATTTAGTGTACAATATACCATGTAAAGATTGCTCCAAAAATTACATTGGACAAACCACACAATATCTTCAAGAGAGAATCAAGGCCCACAAATACACAAAACAAGCAAAATGGGCTTTGAATAAACACACACAAACAGAAAAACATAAATTTGACTTTGAAAATGTCCAAATAATAGGTTTTGAAGAAAACAAAAAATCAAGGGAAATTTTCGAAATGATAAACATTCAAAAAATTATAAATAATGTGGTAAATGACAAAACAGAAATTTCAAATTTAAACAATATATATCTACCAATCTTATAATTAATAAATTTTCGTCCTAAATTAAACCCTCTCATCAATTGTTGAACAACAACTCAAAAACATACCTCAGCATTACAGAAATGAAATCAATCATATTCAAAACATAAAATTACACTCATCACGACATCTAACCAAGAAAGGATCAGGCAACATACAGTATTATCGATAACACACCATAGTTCAAACGACAAAAAGAAGATAACTGATAAAGTTATGTCACCTGTTTCTAGCATTTGATTGATTCCCACAACTGATTTCATTCATTTATGTGCCTTAGTAGATTGAACGTGATATAAAATTCACATAACTACAATATAAAAGTACAAATCTAAAACGATGTGTAGAATATCTCCTTATTGGGAATCTAGGAAAAAGCTTACGAATAAAAATGTAGTATTTCAACAAATCAATATACTAACACAGAATGAAATTTCAACTACTTAACCATTTCACTAATGTAACATTTTCGATTTTAGTTTTATATATTAAAAGTTTTGAAAAAGGTGGAGATCTACCACCGAAACGTTAATAAAGTAATTTTTCATTGAATACTGAACCTAAAACCCAATTAATTATCCAAATTTTGAAATATTAGAAGATTGGTTCAAACAAATAAATCGTCAGTAAATACAAGCAACATAATAATTCAAAAGACCAACAAAAAAACAAAAAAAACAAAATTGACCTTCTAAAATTCAAAAAAACAGATCAGTTCAATTCTAAATTGGATAGAAAACTACTCCGATACACAATTACCCATCGAAATGACTCAACTGCTAGAATTAGGACCGAATTTTGCATTACCTATCATTAATGAGAATCAAATTCCAATTCATCAAATAATAGGAAATATAGAAACCAGCATTAAAGAGCTACCAACCAATAGTCAAAATGAGATCAGAAATAAAATAGCGAACACAATCAAAAACTACAAAAATAAATTAAAAAATAATAACACTTTGGAACAAAACAAACTTCTAATCAAAATATAAAAAAAACCAAACAATTCATAAAAGATAACCCACAAATATCAATAGTCAAGCCGGACAAAAGTAACAAAACTCTAATTATAACCAAAGATTCGTACAATAACAAAATTTTAGATCTCTTATCAGATGAAACCACATACAAAGAAATCATTGAATGATCCTACTAATATTTTTCAGAACAAAAATAATAAAATAATCAAAGGATGGTTAGGTGAAAATCTAATCTCCAACACAATAGCCAAAAAACTTACCATACACAATGCACAACCCCCAAAAATATATGGTTTGATAAAAATTCACAAATTAAACATGCCCTACCGACCTATAGTTTTCAACAACCAAACCCCACTCTACCAAATTTCAAACTTTTTAGCAAATAGTATCTCAAACATTATAGGTAAAAATGAGCACTATATAAAAAACTCCTTTGAATTTCAAAACTTCATAAAAAATATCAAAATACCGGAACATCATAAACTTATTTCACTTGACGTCACTTCACTATATACAAATATTCCTCTAAACTTAATAAATTCAATTTTGGAAAAAAAATGGCACATTTCAGAAGAACATACACCCTTAACAAAAGACGAATTTCTCCAAGCAATAGAATTCACACTGACCACAAACTATTTTCAATATAATGATAAATTTTACAAACAGATTGAAGGTGTAGCAATGGGAAGCCCCATCTCCAGCACAATAGCACAATCAGCGATGGAAGAATTAGAAGAAACAGTTATTCAAAATTTGGATTTTATCCCCATTTTTTTCAAACGTTACGTAGGCGACTGCCTAACAGCAATCCCAGAAAATAAAATAGATTACACTTTAAACCAATTCAACAGTTTTCATCCAGCCTTGCAGTTTACCATGGAAAAAGAACTCAACAATAAAATAAACTTTTTAGATATAACCCTAATCGAAGAAAAATCTAACATTTTCACCCATTGGTACACAAAACCCACTTCTTCTGGAAGATATTTAAATTTCAATTCAAACCATCGAATATCACATAAAAAATGCAAAGCAATTTCAATCATCGATAGAGCAATGAAACTTACTAGCCCTCACCTCAGAATACAAAGTCTAAACAATGTAACTAAACTACTCACACAAAACCAATACCCTGTATACTTAATAAATGAAATTATAAAAAAAGAACATATGCATATTACAATAGAGAAAACCAAACAAAAAACCAAACGACACATCTATAAAATACACAAGCATACCATATATTTCAGGTCTATCAGGAAAAATTAAAAACATACTCAAGCCACATAACATTCAGGTGAGTCATCGCAGCCATAATAAAGTAGAACAGTTTCACACCAAACTCAAATCAACCACTCCAGTTTTGAAAAAATCACATTTAGTGTACAATATACCATGTAAAGATTGCTCCAAAACTTACATTGGACAAACCACACAATATCTTCAAGAAAGAATCAAGGCCCACAAATACACAAAACAAGCAAAAAGGGCTTTAAATAAACACACACAAACAGAAAAACATAAATTTGACTTTGAAAATGTCCAAATAATAGGTTTTGAAAAAAACAAAAAATCAAGGGAAATTTTTGAAATGAGAAACATTAAAAGAAATATAAATAATGTGGTAAATGGCAAAACGGAAATTTCAAATTCAAACAATATACCGGGTGACCCATTTTAATAAATCCACTGGAATATCTTGACAAATATGCGTCCTACAAAAAAATGTTCCGTATAAAAGTTCGATGGTTTCAAAGGAACCATCTGATTCTATAAGCATTCTTCCACCCCCACCCTCCAGGGGGCGGGACAGGGGGTCAACTTTTATATCTTAGATGGGAACCCTTATTTTTTATTACAGGTTCGCATTCTACATGAAAAAATATGAAGATTTTAATTGAACAATTTTTCCGAATTCTTGATAAATGGCGCTGCAATCGCAAAAATAACATTAATCAAGTCAAAAAACGATGAATCGAAACGAAAATCAAAACACGCAATGTGCCAAGAATGATGTTTTAGTTGCAATTAGTTTTCCGACGAGGATACATTCCGGAGTGACGGGTTGTTGAATCGACACAACAGTCACTGTTGGTCGCCGGTCAACCCTCGGTGGATGCAGCAAGTGGATCATCAACAACGCTGGTCTGTGAATGTATGGTGCGGCATTGTCAACGGGTACTTGATCGGTTCATATTTTTTTGAGGGTACCGTAAATGGGGCTTATTATTTACATCTGCTTCAAGAGGTCCTACACGGTTTACTCGAAAATGTGGACATAGAGACAAGGATCAGAATGTGGTTTCAGCAAGATGGCGTACCTCCACATGTTGCAAACATCGTGAGGACCCATTTGAACGAAACGTATCGTGGCAGGTGGATAGGGAGAAGGGCTCCAGTTGGATGGCCAGCAAGGTCGCCAGATCTGACAGCACCTGACTTTTACTTGTGAGGATTCTTGAAAGATTCGGTGTATCAGGAACGGCCAACCACCGAGGCTGACATGATTCGAAGGATCCAAATAGCGTGCAACAATATTCCGCGCAACACGCTTTTGCAGACAGTTAGGAATTTTGAACGCCGAATTCAGCTTTGTCAGAGGGAGAACGGTGCGACGTTCGAGCATCTCATTGATTGAATGTCCCCGACATCTGTAAATAATAAACAAATAAAAATTGGTTGATTTGATTTTAGTGAGACGGTTAGTTTTCATTCTCGCGACAATGTTCCAACGTGTTTTCATTTTCCAGGATGTGAACGGTGCGCGGCTAAGCATCCTTCTGTCAAAATTGTTGGTAGAATATCAGTCTTTTTCAAGGCTAAATGATGTTCGAAATAGGGTAGATGTACCAGTGAATGGCCATCGCATTAGAGGGACAAGGATAGACAATACATTTCAAATGAGTGGCCATTTACTGGTACATGATCTTAACCGGCCATTCACTGGTGCATTGACGCTACGCGATAAGATGACGCATTCCATTTCAATGGCGAACAATTAAAAGTGCCGATTTTATCGTCATTTTATCGTTTTTTGACTTGATTAATGTTATTTTTCAGATTGCAGCGCCATCTATCACGATATATATATATATATATATATATATATATATATATATATATATATATATATATATATATGTAGAACTGGTTTCTCGGGTATTGATCCGCGTTGTGTGGTTTCGGTCCTCTAAAGGACCAATTTCACGACGTTTCGGCAAAGTCGCATTTATCATCTTCAGGTGATTCGACCGTAGAGTCTGGAAAATCTAGGCGAACTGACGCTTACTTGGAGGGACAGGTATTTATATCCCCCGTTATGCTTGACCTTTGGACTTTCGAACTTTTTCACGCTTGGTTGATTTCTACGTGTTTGGCTCCGAGTGACACGTTTGGATGACGTCATTGCGACGCTGGAATCAGCCGGAAAGTTTCCGTGACCTGTTGCACGTGCACTGGATACCACGTTCTCTCTTGTTTTTGGTTGTATCTTCCGACTTTTTAAAGCGGGTTTCCATGTTGCTGGTAATCTTAGTCCGTCATCTCGTTTGTTAAGACTATGTGGACGTTTCTCGATCTCTATTGCCTCCCTGGTTATTCTGGTGTAGAAGTGTTCAATGTTGGCTAGAGTCTTTGTGCCGCTAAAGTTGATCATATGGCCCGTACTTCTTACATGCTCAGCTAGTGAAGACGTGGTTTCGTTTTTCGACACAGCGTTCGCATGTTCAGTCTTTCGCGCATCAATGCGTCTGTTGGTCTGTCCGATGTATGTCTTTTCACAATTACCACATGACACCTCGTACACTCCTTGGCATTCTAGAGGAATTCTGTCTTTTGGATTCCGAAGAACATTTTTGATTTTCCTATCTGTTGTGAAGGTTGTTTTGATATCATGACGGCTCAGTATTTTGCAGATTTTGTCAGTTGTGCCTTTTATGTAAGGTAGAAAAGCGTTTCCCACTGGTTGATCTTCATTATTGACATCCATCTCAATAATGAAGATCAACCAGTGGGAAACGCTTTTCTACCTTACATAAAAGGCACAACTGACAAAATCTGCAAAATACTGAGCCGTCATGATATCAAAACAACCTTCACAACAGATAGGAAAATCAAAAATGTTCTTCGGAATCCAAAAGACAGAATTCCTCTAGAATGCCAAGGAGTGTACGAGGTGTCATGTGGTAATTGTGAAAAGACATACATCGGACAGACCAACAGACGCATTGATGTGCGAAAGACTGAACATGCGAACGCTGTGTCGAAAAACGAAACCACGTCTTCACTAGCTGAGCATGTAAGAAGTACGGGCCATATGATCAACTTTAGCGGCACAAAGACTCTAGCCAACATTGAACACTTCTACACCAGAATAACCAGGGAGGCAATAGAGATCGAGAAACGTCCACATAGTCTTAACAAACGAGATGACGGACTAAGATTACCAGCAACATGGAAACCTGCTTTAGAAAGTCGGAAGATACAACCAAAAACAAGAGAGAACGTGGTATCCAGTGCACGTGCAACAGGTCACGGAAACTTTCCGGCTGATTCCAGCGTCGCAATGACGTCATCCAAACGTGTCACTCGGAGCCAAACACGTAGAAATCAACCAAGCGTGAAATAGTTCGAAAGTCCAAAGGTCAAGCATAACGGAGGATATAAATACCTGTCCCTCCAAGTAAGCGTCAGTTCGCCTAGATTTTCCAGACTCTACGGTCGAATCACCTGAAGATGGCAAATGCGACTTTGCCGAAACGTCGTGAAATTGGTCCTTTTGAGGACCGAAACCACACAACGCGGATCAATACCCGAGAATCCAGTTCTACACATTACGTCCGCGAGAACCTAAGAAGAAACATAATTAACCTCTACGGAGAGGAGGTTTTCCATCAAACAAGAAGTTTCGAGAAGTTGAGAACAAAGAGTTCGAAACTTTTGTGCGACCTTACCTTTCTACGCCGCTGCCGGGACCAGAAGATTATTCCAACCTGTATGAAAGTTTCGTATCACACAAAGACAACTAGTACGAAGAACATCTTGAGAAGAACGAGTTTTGCACTGCTTCGAGATGCCATTCACCAAACAAGAAGAATTCTGGATGATACTGACAGCAAGCTACTACGTGTTCACCTCTATCTCAGCAATGAAGTCAATCCTTTACTTTGGGAAAGAATTGACCAGCTTGCCGAGTTCAGAGCAGAGAAAAACACTGAAATAACTATAGAGAAACAGAAGAAGGAGTTCAATCATCTGAAAGCCACCCAGAAACCTGAGGGAGACAGCACAAACATAGATCCTGTCAAAGTTGTCCATAACTTATCCGACCATTCTTTGAATAAGGCCTCCATGGATGTCCTTGCTAAAGGTTTTAACTTCGCTATTGCACCGGCACGCATTCCATTGGAAGACATCATTTGCAACGTGGAATCTACTATAACTTCGCTGCAGGATAAAAGTGAAGCAGAGATTATTCGCCAAGATGTGTCGCGTATTCTACGAACCTCGAAGCCACCTAAAAGGAACATTTCACACGACGAGTTCCTAGCACTGAAAACTCTTCGAGAGAACGAAAGCATCATCATCCTACCAGCAGATAAAGGAAATGCAACCGTTGTCATGAACACTATTGACTACAGAACCAAGATGGCTGCGCTATTGGACGATCCGACTTACAAGAAGATTAGGTCTGATCCCACTACATATCTAGAGAAAACAACAAAAGCGAAAATCAAGGCATCTCCTATCGACCCTGAGTTACAGTTACATCTCATTCCAAGAGAAAAATCATCCAGATGTCCGAAACTGTATGGTCTCCCAAAAATACACAAGCCAGCAGTACCTCTGAGACCAATAGTAAGCTCTATCGGCTCACCATCACATGCATTAGCAAGATTCCTAGCCAAGAAGTTACAACCGCACGTTGAGACAGCATCATCGTATGTGAGGAACGCGGAACACTTTTTCGAACTTCTAGATATGCAAATAGTAGGACCTGACGACATATTAGTAAGCTTCGACGTAGCATCCTTGTTCACACAGGTACCCATAAACGAAGCCCTAGAGATCATCCAACATAAATACAAACCGGAAGGATACATTATTGACTTGGCCAAACACTGTGTAGCCAATACTTACTTTATGTACGAGGGACAGCGATATAGGCAAATCGAAGGAGCACCGATGGGATCACCAATCTCACCAGTGATCGCAAATCTTTTCATGGAGGATTTTGAAATTGAAGCTCTTAACACAGCGCAACTAAAACCCAAACTTTGGCTCAGATATGTAGATGATATTTTCGTTATTTGGCCACATGGAGAAGGACAACTAAGAGGGTTTCTCGATCACCTGAATGAAATCTATGATCGGATAAAATTCACAATAGAAGCCGAAGAGAACAACCAATTACCATTTCTAGATGTTTTGGTAACAAAGAAAACTGACGGCAGTTTGGGACATACAGTATTCAGAAAAAAGACCCACACGAACCGATATTTGAATAGTAACTCGCATCACCATCCATCCCAGCTACAATCAGTCGTAAATACCCTCATGACAAGGTCAAAACGTCTCGCTGATGCGGAGAACTTCGATGGAGAAATGGAAACCATCCGAGCAGCCCTTAGGATGGATGGCTATTCAAGAAAACAGATTCATAACTCTCAACGCAATAATGAGAAGGATGTCAATAATGAAGATCAACCAGTGGGAAACGCTTTTCTACCTTACATAAAAGGCACAACTGACAAAATCTGCAAAATACTGAGCCGTCATGATATCAAAACAACCTTCACAACAGATAGGAAAATCAAAAATGTTCTTCGGAATCCAAAAGACAGAATTCCTCTAGAATGCCAAGGAGTGTACGAGGTGCCATGTGGTAATTGTGAAAAGACATACATCGGACAGACCAACAGACGCATTGATGTGCGAAAGACTGAACATGCGAACGCTATGTCGAAAAACGAAACCACGACTTCACTAGCTGAGCATGTAAGAAGTACGGGCCATATGATCAACTTCAGCGGCACAAAGACTCTAGCCAACATTGAACACTTCTACACCAGAATAACCAGGGAGGCAATAGAGATCGAGAAACGTCCACATAGTCTTAACAAACGAGATGACGGACTAAGATTACCAGCAACATGGAAACCCGCTTTAGAAAGTCGGAAGATACAACCAAAAACAAGAGAGAAAGTGGTATCCAGTGCACGTGCAACAGGTCACGGAAACTTTCCGGCTGATTCCAGCGTCGCAATGACGTCATCCAAACGTGTCACTCGGAGCCAAACACGTAGAAATCAACCAAGCGTGAAATAGTTCGAAAGTCCAAAGGTCAAGCATAACGGGGGATATAAATACCTGTCCCTCCAAGTAAGCGTCAGTTCGCCTAGATTTTCAAGACTCTACGGTCGAATCACCTGAAGATGGCAAATGCGACTTTGCCGAAACGTCGTGAAATTGGTCCTTTTGAGGACCGAAACCACACAACGCGGATCAATACCCGAGAATCCAGTTCTACACATTACGTCCGCGAGAACCTAAGAAGAAACATATATATATATATATATATGTGTTTCGACAAAGTCGCATTTGCCATCTTCAAGTGATTCGACCATAGAGTCTGGAAGATCTAGGAGAACTGACGCTTACTTGGAGGGACAGGTATTTATATCTCTTGTAATGCTTGACCTTTGGACTTTCGAACTATTTCACGCTTGGTTGATTTCTACTTGTTTGGCTCTGAGTGACACGTTTGGATGACGTCATTGCGACGCTGGAATCAGCCGAAAAGTTTCCTTGTCCTGTTGCACGTGCACTGGATACCACGTTCTCTCTCGTTTTGGTTGTATCTTCCGACTTTCTGAAGCGGGTTTCCATGTTGCTGGTAATCTTAGTCCGTCATCTCGTTTGTTAAGACTATGTGGACGTTTCTCGATCTCTATTGCCTCCCTGGTTATTCTGGTGTAGAAGTGTTCAATGTTGGCTAGAGTCTTTATGCCGCTAAAGTTGATCATATGGCCAGTACTTCTTACATGTTCAGCTAGTGAAGACGTGGTTTCGTTTTACGACACAGCGTTTGCATGTTCAGTCTTTCGCACATCAATGCGCCTGTTGGTCTGTCCGATGTATGTCTTTTCACAATTACCACATGGCACCTCGTACACTCCTTGGCCTTCTAGAGGAATTCTATCTTTTGGATTCCGAGGAACATTTCTGATTTCCCCATCTATTGTGAAGGTTGTTTTGATATCATGACGGCTCAGTATTTTGCAGATTTTGTCAGTTGTGCCTTTTATGTAAGGTAGAAAAGCGTTTCTCACTGGTTTATCTTCATTGTTGACATCCTTCTCATTTTTGCGTTGAGAGTTATGAATCTGTTTTCTCGATTAGCCATTCATCCTAAGGGCTGCTCGGATGGTTTCCATTTCTCCATTGAAGTTCTCCGCATCAGCGAGACGTTTTGACCTTGTCATGAGGGTATTTACGACTGATTGTAGCTGGGATGGATGGTGATGCGAGTTACTATTCAAATATCGGTTCGTGTGGGTCTTTTTTCTGAATACTGTATGTCCCAAACTGCCGTCAGCTTTCTTTGTTACCAAAACATCTAGAAATGGTGATTTGGTTGTTCTCTTCGGCTTCTATTGTGAATTTTATCCGATCATGGATTCCATTCAGGTGATCGAGAAACCCTCTTAGTTGTCCTTCTCCATGCGGCCGAATAACGGAAATATCATCTACATATCTGAGCCAAAGTTTGGGTTTTAGTTGCACTGTGTTAAGAGCTTTAATTTCAAAATCCTCCATGAAAAGATTTGCGATCACTGGTGAGATTGGTGATCCCATCGGTGCTCCTTCGATTTGCCTATATCGCTGTCCCTCGTACATAAAGTGACTATTGGCTACACAGTGTTTGGCCAAGTCAATAATGTATCCTTCCGGTTTGTATTTATGTTGGATGATCTCGAGGGCTTCGTTTATGGGTACTTGTGTGAACAAGGATGCTACGTCGAAGCTTACTAATATGTCGTCAGGTCCTACTGTTTGCATATCTAGAAGTTCGGTAAAGTGTTCCGCATACCTCACATACGATGATGCTGTCTCAACGTGCGGTTGTAACTTCTTGGCTAGGAATCATGATAATGCATGTGATGATGAGCTGATAGAGCTTACTATTGGTCTCAGAGGTACTGCTGGCTTGTTTATTTTTTGGAGACCATACAGTTTCGGACATCTGGATGATTTTTCTCTTGGAATGAGATGTAACTGTAACTCAGGGTCGATAGGAGATGCCTTGATTTTCGCTTTCGTTGTTTTCTGTAGATATGTAGTGGGATCAGACCTAATCTTCTAGTAAGTCGGATCGTCCAATAGCGCAGCCATCTTGGTTCTGTAGTCATTTGTGTTCATGCCAACGGTTGCATCTCCTTTATCTGCTGGTAGGATGATGATGATTTCGTTCTCTCGAAGAGCTTTCAGTGCTAGGAACTCGTCATGTGAAATGTTCCTTTTAGGTGACTTCGAGGTTCGTAGAATACGCGACACATCTTGGCGAATAATCTCTGCTTCACTTTTATCCTGCAGCGAAGTTATAGCAGATTCCACGTTGGAGATGATGTCTTCCAATGGAATGCGTGCCGGTGCAATAGCGAAGTCAAAACCTTCAGCAAGGACATCCATGGAGGCCTTATTCAAAGAATGGTCGGATAAGTTATGGACAACTTCGACAGGATCTATGTTTGTGATGTCTCCCTCAGGTTTCTAGGTGTCTTTCAGATGATTGAACTTCTTCTTTTGTTTGTCTATAGTTATTTCAGTGTTTTTCTCTGCTCTGAATTCATCAAGCTGGTCAATTCTTTCCCAAAGTAAAGGATTGATTTCATTGCTGAGGTAGAGGTGAAAACGTAGTAGCTTGCTGTCAGTTTCATCCAGAATTCTTCTTGTTTGGTGAATGGCATCTCGAAGCAGTGCAAAACTCGTTCTTCTCAAGACGTTCTTCGTGTTAGTTGTCTTTGTGTGATACGAAAGTTTCATATATGTTGGAATAATCTTCTGGTCCCGGCAGCAGCGTAGAAAGGTAAGGTCGCCCAAAAGTTTCGATCTCTTTGTTCTCAACTTCTCGAAACTTCTTGTTTGATGGAAAACCTCCTCCCCGTAGAGGTTAATTATGTTTCTTCTTAGGTTCTCGCGGACGTAATGTGTAGAACTGGATTCTCGGGTATTGATCCGCGTTGTGTGGTTTCGGTCCTCAGAAGGACCAATTCCACGACGTGTCGTCAAAGTCGCATTTGCCATCTTCAGGTGATTCGACCGTAGATTCTGGAAGATCTGGGCGAACTGACGCTTACCTGGAGGGACAGGTATTTATATCTCCCGTTATGCTTGACCTGTGGACTTCCGAAATATTTTACGCTAGGTTGATTTCTACGTGTATGGCTTCGAGTGACACGTTTGGATGACGTCATTGGGACGCTGGAATCAGCCGGAAAGTTTCCGTGACCTGTTGCACGTGCATTGGATACCATGTTCTCTCTTGTTTTTGGTTGTATCTTCCTACTTTCTTAAGCGGGTTTCCATGTTGCTGGTAATCTTAGTCCGTCATCTCGTTTGTTAAGACTATGTGGACGTTTCTCGATCTCTATTGCCTCCCTGGTTATTCTGGTGTAGGAGTGTTCAATGTTGGCTAGAGTCTTTGTGCCGCTAAAGTTGATCATATGTTCAGCTAGTGAAGACGTGGTTTCGTTTTTCGACACAGCGTTTGCATGTTCAGTCTTTCGCACATCAATGCGTCTGTTGGTCTGTCCGATGTATGTCTTTTCACAATTACCACATGGCATCTCGTACACTCCTTTGCATTCTGAAGGAATTCTGTCTTTTGGATTCCGAAGAACAATTTTGATTTTCCTATCTGTTGTGAAGGTTGTTTTGATATCATGACGGCTCAGTATTTTGCAGATTTTGTCAGTTGTGCCTTTTATGTAAGGTAGAAAAGCGTTTCCCACTGGTTGATCGTCATTGTTCACATCCTTCTCATTTTTGCGTTGAGAGTTATGAATCTGTTTTCTTGAATAGCCATTCATCCTAAGGGCTGCTCGGATGATTTCCATTTCTCCATCGAAATTCTCCGCATCAGCGAGACGTTTTGACCTTGTCATGAGGGTATTTGCGACTGATTGTAGCTGGGATGGATGGTGATGCGAGTTTTTATTCAAATATCGGTTCGTTTGGGTCTTTTTTCTAAATACTGTATGTATATATATGTGTATATATATATATATATATATATATATATGTTCTGCTTCAGGTTTCCGCGGGCGTTGTATGCTGTATTGGGTTGCCGGGATATACTCCGCGTTGTCGTAGATTGGTTTCGATAGAAACCGTTGGTATGACGACGTTTCGGCACAATCTCATGTGCCATCTTCAGGTCTTCTCTTCAGGGCTGCTGCTCTGCTTCGAGTTAACTTGAAACTGATCTCCGTTGATCCTGTTGGTGTTTTATGTATCCTTGTTACATCTGGATGATTTTGCCGGTTTGATGCGTTCGAGCGAGTTTGCCGGTCCGTTGAATTAGTCTGGTTGACTGTTCTCCTGGGTGGTTGAAGGGCTGGTTTCCAAGCAGTTGGTTATTTCTGTGTATCATCTCTTGTATTGAGATGCTGTCTCAAGCAGCAGACTACATCCATTACTCTGGAACAAAATAGACCAGCTATCGGATTTCCGTTCCAAAACTGACTCCGAATGGACCACTGCCAAACAGAAGAGGAAATTTGAAGAGCTGAAGAGAACTCAAAGGCCCAACAAGGAGGTACAGCCGTTGGACATCAATAAACTGGTGTACAATTTGTCAAGTTTTCCTCTAGACCACAACGAACAACGTGTCCTCGCCAAAGGATCCAACTACGCTATAGCACCCACCCAGATTCCTACCGAAGACATCATTTGCTGTGTAGAAGCCTCAATAACAAGTCTTCCATCCACTTCAGCTGACGCCATACGACAGGATGTAGTCCGAATTCTGAAAAAGCTAAACCTCCAAAGAAGAACCTGACACGAGATGAACACCATGCTCTGATGAACCAAAGAGCAAACACTGACATCATCATACTACTAGCAGACAAGGGCAACGCAACTGTAGTAATGGACATCAGAGAGTACGATGACAAAATTCAAACACTATTACAAGATTACACTTACCAACCGATAGCCACTGACCCCACTACGTACCTGGAGAAAACCACCAGAACAAAAATCAAGGCAAGCCAAATCGACAAAGAAGAACAGCAGAGATTAATACCAAGAGAGAAATCGTCGAAGTGCCCGAAACTGTACGGCCTTCCCAAGATCCATAAAGAAGGAGCTCCACTTAGGCCTATCGTCAGTTCGATAGGTTCACCTCTACAGGAGCTCGCAAAATTCCTAGCAAAGAAGCTTCAACCCTATGCCGAAGAAGCCGAATCTTACGTGAAGAACGCAAGCCACTTCATCGAACGCATAAAGAACATAAAGCTGGAACCTGGCCACATGCTCGTAAGCTTCGACATCGTATCACTCTTCACTTATATCCCCATCGATGAGGCCGTCGAAATTATCCAGAAGAAATACCAGATACGAAAGGACATCATCGAACTTACCAAACACTGCCTCAAAAATACATACTTCATCTACAAGGACCAAAGATACAAACAAATTGAAGGGGCACCGATGGGATCACCCTTATCCCCAGTATTAGCCAACCTGTTCATGACAGACTTTGAAGAGCGAGCCATCCAAACAGCCAGCCAAAAACCAAAACTATGGCTACGATACGTAGACGATACGTTTGTTATGTGGACTCACGGAGAAGCCGCACTGACAAAATTTCTGAGCCACATAAACAGGATTCACGAAAAAAGTTCACAATGGAGATCGAGAAGGACAACCAACTACCCTTCCTAGACGTTCTTGTGAGCAAGACAAACGGCAGAATAGGACACACCATATACAGGAAGCCAACACTCACGAATCGTAACTTGAACGCCCAGTCACATCACCATCCAGCACAACTCCAATCCGTAATAAAAACACTCATAACCAGATCAGACCGACTAACCGACAATGACCACAAACAACAAGAAATGCAGACAATTTAAACCACGCTACAACAAAACGGGTTCTCAAAAGACAATATCAGACGAGCACTAAGACCACGACGCCAGACAGATCGAACCACAGAAGAAGTAAAAGGAGAACCTGTCGCCAAAGCCCATCTGCCATACGTCAAAGGTACTACAGAGAAGATCAGCAGAATTCTCAAAAAACACTACATTGAGACAAGTTTCAAAACGACAAGAAAGATTGGTCAAGTACTGCCTAACGCTAAATCCAAAATAAATCTGGAAATACAAGGGGTCTACGAAATACCATGCAAAGATTGCGGAGGAAGCTACATAGGACAAACTAACAGAAGGATCAACATTCGACGTGAAGAACACCGCAATGCAGTCGCAAAGCAAGAAACAACATCATCACTTGCCGAACATGTGAGAAAAACTTCACATGAAATCGATTTTGACAACACCCGAGTCCTAGCCAGCCTGGAGCACAAAAGAAAACGCATCATAAGAGAAGCTATCGAAATCGAGAAGCGACCTTCAAATCTCAATACAAGAGATGATACACAGAGATTACCAACTGCTTGGAAACCAGCCCTTCAACCACCCAGGAGAACAGTCAACCAGACTGATTCAACGGACCGGCAAACTCGCTCGAACGCAACGAACCGACAAAATCGCTCGAACGCAACCGACCATCAAACTCAATCAGACGCATCAAACCGGCAAAATCATCCAGATGTAACAAGGATAAATAAAACACCAACAGGATCAACGGAGATCAGTTTCAAGTCAACTCGAAGCAAAGCAGCAGCCCTGAAGAGAAGACCTGAAGATGGCACATAAGATTGTGCCGAAACGTCGTCATATCTATCGAAACCAATCTACGACAACGCGGAGTATATCCCGGCAACCCAATACAGTATATATATATATATATATATATATATATATATATATATATATATATATATATATATCTTATTCAAATGACAGCATCCCGGTTTTCAGATAGATCGGATGCAAAAAGCAGTCATTCGGGGTTCAATTAGATTACTGAGGGCACACGATTTAGGAACCTGAAGCTTCCATTAACCGCCTTCTAGGTTTTTCTGGCGCGACTGCTGCGATGTCGTAGGAGCTCGCAGCAGCCCCGAACAGATTTTGATGTAAAAAAAAAAAAAGGGTATACATATATGTTTCTTCTTAGGTTGACGTAATGTGTAGAACTGGATTCTCGGGTATTGATCCCTAGATCTTCCAGACTCTACGGTCGAATCACATGAAGATGGCAAATGCGATTTTGCCGAAACGTCGTGAAATTGGTCCTTTTGTGGACCGAAACCACACAACGCGGATCAATACCCGAGAATCCAGTTCTACATAAATCGTTATTCAAATTCAAATATATGTTGCCTTCATTTAATTTCATGCAATCAATTTTACATGAAACAAACTATTTCTCTATGACTCAAACGACGTATAAAATTGTATAATTTCCTAATAGTTCTATGAATGGAATTGTTATAAATATTCAATTCAACCTATTAAACAGTCATCTCAATTTCCATATACTCTGCTGATAATTACAATTAAATTATAAGTAATGTCATTCATTGAGCATTTTATAACATACAAACATTTTCAGATAATAGGTTTAGACTCACTGTTGATGAATATATCCTGTAATTAGAATGATGCTGGGCTTGTTGTTGACCAGTAATGAAGATCTCTGATGATTCATTCATCCTTTCAATGTAGTAATATTAACCTTTAAACACAGGTATACACAATTTATTTACTCTGCCTTACACTATTATCGCACGTTCACAGGTATTACACATAGGTTATATAACTCACAATGGCTAAAGTTGATAATTACTTCATTCGTTAATAATTCTTATTAGATTTTAACTTATTGATTACTTATTCGTTGTTAGTTACTACTCAATTACGTTTTCTAACTTTGATTCCAGTTTAATGAAACACAGAGAAGCATTTAGTACTTATACGTGTTGATGAAAACTTCAATTACTTAAAATTTGATGAGCTGCAGAGAAGCATAAGCTCTTCTCAGATGTAGGTGCAAACTTTTATGAGTTTTAATTCAACGAGCTGCAGAGAAGCACAAGCTTTGCTTAGATTTTGCTGCAAACTGAATTTTCTCCTTCGAGTTTCCTATTTATAGGTCTCTCAGAGAACTTTTCCTCTTAATGTGCTTCAACCAATAAGGTGATTGTTCTAGAACATTATAGCATTTATTTTCACCTCCCCTATTCTAACTTCTCAATTGTTGTGCATTTCTAGTACATTGTTGGAGCATCCACCAATAGCATTTGAGTATTTCAAAAGAGTCATCATTTTGCATATTCACAAAAGAATTCAAATTATTGTTATTTCTAATATCTGAATTAATATTCTCAACATTTTTCCATACAAATTGATATTATTCCATCTGATTACGTTTCAAATAACCTATTAATTCTTCTTATTAGATAACATTTGACAGTTGTTGCAATTTGAAATTGATGAATGATTCTAATATAAATTAAACCTATACATTCCTGTATAAACTGAAATATCTCAATACTAACTTATATCTATTACAAATTCTCAACCCATTCTTGTTAATACCTATTTGTAGATAGTGTTTCGTGTAATGATCTCTTCACTTCGTAGCACTGTACGTTCTTTTACTTTACTTTTTTTTCACTTTACTTTTTTATAATCTACTGTGCAATTTGGTTTTTATCATTGTACATTCTTTCATTTACTATTTCAATCTGATAACCTAACTTTCAAATAACGTTTTCATTCCATATCACTTCCTTTTTCAACTTTTATATTTTCAATCGCTCGATAAAATATATTTACAATTCTGTTTTATATTTTTTCTGAAGAAAGCATCATCAGTTACATTTAAAAAAATCTATATATGGGTTGTTGAAATGATAACCAATGCGGATTCCTTGAGAGGGGAAATGATTTCCGAATTTTTAAAGGGTCATATATGAGGAGCACAGAGTGTATCATGTGGCCTACGAAAATTGTATATATGCGTACACCTTGTGGTCGTTGCTGCCTCTGAAGGTGTTGCCACATCATCGGAGGTCATATAGAGACATCTTTACCTGCATGCTGGGTCTTTAATATAGTTCACCTCATATTCTTTTCAACGACTGAAGAGCTTTTGATTTCAGAAAAAACAGCAAAGTTAATATATAAACATGTGATTTTGTTTCCGACTCATGTACAGGAATTACTTTGAAAGCTTATAACGAATTCATCCTCACTTAGATACTTATTATATTAATAATCAAGAAGAGAGGATGAGCTAAACTGTAATCATTAATTATAATGTCTTTCAGAATAGCCTGCTATTCCATCAAGAATTGAGCTTGGGATGAGGAGTGGTATTAATTATATCAGTATAAAAAATATGATCTGAGGATGAATTATTGAGAGGAATCAAAGCTTTGTTAGTTCTTACATAATCCCAAAATTGTCTTGATTCATTTATAAAATCATTTTCAGATTCGTGGATACATATTTCTTTATCTTTCATCAAATAGGTCTACACCGTTTTCCTTAACTCAAAGGACAAAAACTATAGTCTGCTGCTGAGTTAGTTCTTTTGAATTGCTTATCAGCCTCCATTCCTCTCAAAAATTAGTTTTTGCATACTTTTAGTAATTCGTTTGCGAAATGATGATGGCACAATGAGCATTTTAGGGACCAAATGTCAATGATTTCATTGATGATATCATGAAACTTTGTCATCCACATTCATTTATTCTAAGATACTCCTATCTACTTGATAATTATAATGCTATACTGATAACTCGGTTAAGTATAAATGTTCTAAGTAGAATTTGATTTATTTCAGAATTTAGCGGGAAGTAATTTACGGATAATATCAAGTGAGGCTTCTCAAGTTGGATTGTAACACTCAGTTCTTCTTTGTTGTTTCCTAAGACAGTTAGTTTTAGAGATATTGATGATTTTATAATTGCGATAGGCACACCACCTACACGTTGTTCAGTTCACTAGTTCTAGTGACACTGTGATAATGTTATGATCTTTATGGTATGGAGTTGTACATATCATCAAAAAGTTCAAGTGTAGAAAATCATTTATTCAAACTCGTTTCACATAGTATTATTATTGGATGAGTGAAACTAATTACCTAATCATAGAAGTCAGTTGCGTAATCCTGGGACGTTCTGATAGAAAAAAAGTTGATTATTTGATAAACTCACAACTCAAGGTTGCAGTTTTGTTATTTGGAAAGTTGAAAATTCGTCTCAATCGTGGACGTCATTTCCTGAAGCTTATGATCTCACGTACGGCTAGTCTTTGAGGCCCTCTGTATGTATCTTCGGTCAGCTTGATGAATGTAATATCGTTGATATTGAATTCGTTTCTTACATAATTAGATTCACAATCAACAGTGTCAAAGTTCTGGGTTTAGTCTTCTGAAAAAACCTCACTAGGCAAAGAGTTCCACAATTTCGCTGATCTTGATAATTGCAAATTAGGCATTATTTTAGTAACTGAACAACATTATAAATGTCGATAAAGTTCGATCGAGCTTCACAAAATAGGATCAAAGTTATTTAGATTATCAAATTCCTTTGCATTCGCTTTCAATGTTATAAAAGAAGAAGACTCTATCTCCTGGTCCATAATCTGCACCCTCACGTTCTTCAAATTTCGACTACCAACCCTGAAATTTAATGTTTTTTTCTGTTTGTCTTGAAGACTTTGAATTCAATCGGACACCGCATCAGCTTGTAGTCGTTGTTGAAGGTAATTCCTTCCTACAGATGAGTATAGGTCATTCTGAGTAACTTTTGAATAGTTTTTGCAGGACCGCAGCGAGATTATGGTGGATTATGATGTAGAATAATGCGCTGATAATAAAAGTGAACAATTTTTTCCAAATCTGCGAGCTTCCATTTTTAAACAATAACTTATTGCAAAATGTTTCCTATACTTGCTATTATCAATGAACGGTGAGTCGTAAATAAAAAATCTAGATCCAAATTAAAGGTATTCAGAATACTCATCTTTTAAGATCACTTACGACCTTTCATTTGTTATTAACAAATTATGGTTTTTATTTGTTAATTTTCTAAGAAACTGATAGTTATACAGGATGTCCCAGGTTTCAGTAGCAGAACCTCAACAGTTGATAGGAAATTCATATTTGAGAAAAAAAGTTCGTTTCAACTTATATGCACAAACGATCAATTTTTGAGATACAGGGTGCTGAATTCTATAAAATATGTCTTAATTCTGTTTGTATCTCCGAAGATAATCGAAATATCTCAATGGAATACAGTACCATGAATGCGTAGATAGTTTACCACTCTTGCACAGAATTTGATAAAATCAATATTTCCAGTGGCGTAGATATAGGTATTTATTAACAACAAATTGGCCCGAAAAGTGTAATCATCCTGTAAAGGTTACTTTTTAGTAACGAATTGCAGAATTTAAATCTAAACAAATGAGGTCTCTTGATATTTCTTTTTATATGAGGAGCACAGAGTGTATCATGTGGCCTACGAAAATTGTATTATTGCAAAATGTTTCCTATACTTGCTATTATCAATGAACGGTGAGTCGTAAATAAAAAATCTAGATCCAAATTAAAGGTATTCAGAATACTCATCTTTAAGATCACTTACGACCTTTCATTTGTTATTAACAAATTATGGTTTTTATTTGTTAATTTTCTAAGAAACTGATAGTTATACAGGATATCCCTATTTGTAATATATTGAAACCTTATGACCTACATGTATGTCATTATTTAAATCAGAAAAGTCTCTTTACAAAATTAAAAAGCAGCGTACCTTTCAAAAAAATAGCCCATACTGTTCATTCCATCCCTTGCAAAAATTTCGAAAAGGTATACATTGGCCAATCTTCACAATACCTCGAAAAAAGATTAAATGGCCACAAATATACCAAAAACTCATCAACTGCGCTCAATAAACATGTGAAAGACACTAACCATACTTTCGACTACAACAATACAAAAATTTTAAATATTGAAACAAACGACAACAAACGTTTGATATTAGAATCTATTCAAATTAAAAAGAACAACTGTGTAAATGACAAAATAGATTCCAATCTTTCGAAACTGTACAATAATCTAATTCAAACTTAACAAAATTTTATTAATTTGAAGTGCCACTTTCCATTTGTCTATTTAAAATTCAACCTAAAAAAGATGAAGTATTATTCAACTATGACAATATAGAGTAACAATTTTGAGGTTAAATTCCATAGAATTATCTTAAACTTGAATAGATCTGAAATGCTTATCATAGAATAACTAATTCATACAATAATTCATAGATATTTATAATTGTACAATCTTGGAATGTCTTGTATTTAATTAAATTCAATCTATTTCAAATTGTAGTTAGCCATACATTACTCTTTCACACACAACCGATCCAATGTTTTCTGCAGTTTTAATTGGATCTTAAAACACAAGTCGGCTGCAGACGCATTTCATTAATCGAAATCATCTATTCTTTCCTAAATTACATGGAAACACTAATTCAATTAACAATTTTGATAAAGGCAATAAACATTGTCGAAACGTCAAACAGAATTTTTATTTCATTATCAGTATATATACGAACCAATATACCAAGAAAACATACGAATATATATATATATATATATATATATATATATATATATATATATATAACAAGTTTAAAGTTTCTTTGCCTAATTGGCCACTATCGTGTATGTAACTTAAGAGATATAGAATTAAATTTTCTGAATTATGAAGATAACTTAGATAATTTAACATAGGATTATAAAGATGAATAAACGTAAAAGATTGAACCATAGGCGGGATTCGAACCCACATTTCTGGATTTCTAGTCCAGGGTGTTTACCAATTACACCACTTCGGTCCTGTTAGATTTTTATATTTTTGTAAATATAAACCTCTGAAAGGATAGTAGATCATTGATGAACACAATGCGATTCGAATCCCGCCTATGGTTCAATCTTTTACGTTTATTCATCTTTATAATCCTATGTTAAATTATCTAAGTTATCTTCATAATTCAGAAAATTTAATTCTATATCTCTTAAGTTATATATATATATATATATATATATATATATATATATATATATATGCTGTATTGGGTTGCCGGGATATACTCCGCGTTGTCGTAGATTGGTTTCGATAGAAACCATTGATATGACGACGTTTCGGCACAATCTCATGTGCCATCTTCAGGTCTTCTCTTCAGGGCTGCTGCTCTGCTTCGAGTTAACTTGAAACTGATCTCCGTTGATCCTGTTGATGTTTTATGTATCCTTGTTACATCTGGATGATTTTGCCGGTTTGATGCGTCTGATTGAGTTTGTTGGTCTGTTGCGTTCGAGCGATTTTGTCGGTTCGTTGCGTTCGAGCGAGTTTGCCGGTCCGTTGAATTAGTCTGGTTGACTGTTCTCCTGGGTGGTTGAAGGGCTGGTTTCCAAGCAGTTGGTAATCTCTGTGTATCATCTCTTGTATTGAGATTTGAAGGTCGCTTCTCGATTTCGATAGCTTCTCTTATGATGCGTTTTCTTTTGTGCTCCAGGCTGGCTAGGACTCGGGTGTTGTCAAAATCGATTTCATGTGAAGTTTTTCTCACATGTTCGGCAAGTGATGATGTTGTTTCTTGCTTTGCGATTGCATTGCGGTGTTCTTCACGTCGGATGTTGATTCTTCTGTTAGTTTGTCCTATGTAGCTCCCTCCGCAATCTTTGCATGGTATTTCGTAGACCCCTTGTGTTTCCAGATTTATTTTGGATTTAGCGTTAGGCAGTAACGTGGAAACACAAGGGGTCTACGAAATACCATGCAAAGATTGCGGAGGGAGCTACATAGGACAAACTAACAGGAGAATCAACATTCGACGTGAAGAACACCGCAATGCAATCGCAAAGCAAGAAACAACATCATCACTTGCCGAACATGTGAGAAAAACTTCACATGAAATCGATTTTGACAACACCCGAGTCCTAGCCAGCCTGGAGCACAAAAGAAAACGCATCATAAGAGAAGCTATCGAAATCGAGAAGCGACCTTCAAATCTCAATACAAGAGATGATACACAGAGATTACCAACTGCTTGGAAACCAGCCCTTCAACCACCCAGGAGAACAGTCAACCAGACTAATTCAACGGACCGGCAAACTCGCTCGAACGCAACGAACCGACAAAATCGCTCGAACGCAACAGACCAACAAACTCAATCAGACGCATCAAAAAGGCAAAACCATCCAGATGTAACAAGGATACATAAAACACCAACAGGATCAACGGAGATCAGTTTCAAGTTAACTCGAAGCAGAGCAGCAGCCCTGAAGAGAAGACCTGAAGATGGCACATGAGATTGTGCCGAAACGTCGTCATATCAACGGTTTCTATCGAAACCAATCTACGACAACGCGGAGTATATCCCGGCAACCCAATACAGCATATAACGCCCGCGGAAACCTGAAGCAGAACATATATATATATATATATATATATATATATATATATATATATATATATATATATATATATATATATAACTTAAGAGATATAGAATTAAATTTTCTGAATTATGAAGATAACTTAGATAATTTAACATAGGATTATAAACATGAATAAACGTAAAAGATTGAACCATAGGCGGGATTCGAACCCACATTTCTGGATTTCTAGTCCAGGGTGTTTACCAATTACACCACTTCGGTCCTATTAGATTTTTATATTTTTGTAAATATAAACCTCTGAAAGGATAGTAGATCATTGATGAACACAATGCGATTCGATGCCCTACCATAGATCAACTATTCACGCATATTCATCTAAAGTTCAGTCGTTTTTTGAAGTAAGGATTGTAGGTTAGTACTGCTGTGGTTGGCAGTTACTTGACAGTTCTTATTCAAATGACAGCATCCCTGGTTCTTATATATTTCAATAGAACTGACTGAGAATTGTTCTGGTTAATTATAAACAAGTTTAAGTTTCTTTGCCTAATTGGCCACTATCGTGTATGTAACTTAAGAGATATAGAATTAAATTTTCTGAATTATGAAGATAACTTAGATAATTTAACATAGGATTATAAACATGAATAAACGTAAAAGATTGAACCATAGGCGGGATTCGAACCCACATTTCTGGATTTCTAGTCCAGGGTGTTTACCAATTACACCACTTCGGTCCTATTAGATTTTTATATTTTTGTAAATATAAACCTCTGAAAGGATAGTAGATCATTGATGAACACAATGCGATTCGATGCCCTACCATAGATCAACTATTCACGCATATTCATCTAAAGTTCAGTCGTTTTTTGAAGTAAGGATTGTAGGTTAGTACTGCTGTGGTTGGCAGTTACTTGACAGTTCTTATTCAAATGACAGCATCCCTGGTTCTTATATATTTCAATAGAACTGACTGAGAATTGTTCTGGTTAATTATAAACAAGTTTAAGTTTATATATATATATAACAACAACAAATTTGGTAAATTACAGTATTTTATAAAGTTGATTTAAAACTAAATAATTAAATAATTTACAAACAATAAAGGTTAGTAGAGTTTGTGACTATTGATTGCTAAAACACTTTCCTGAGCAGAGCTTGTGTGAAAGCGCAATAACAAATTTATAAAACTTAAAAAAAAAAATTTATTACAGTTTCTAGTAGTGCTATAGGAACTCATATTAAATTACTGGTAATAGTTCTATAAGATTAATAAATTATTAGTGTCACCAATCCAACTACCCTAGTAATAGAAATTGTTCAACCCAAAAACTTGATATAATGAAGGAGCAACTATGGATTTATGATTGTTTCATATTAGATAATTGTATAACGGTTGTAACTCGTTCGAGTGGATTAGGAAATATGTTATTTTTTTTCGGAAAACTTTAATGTTCGATATACCTTTCAAGTGAGTTGGGAGATAATTAAAAAATCTCGGTCCATGATAGGAGCTGGATCTTTGTCCAATTCTTTTGAATGCTTTATCGGTTGCTAATACATTATTGTTATGTGCTCTAGTATTGATGTTATGTGAAATAGTATTTTTTACTGATTTTTGAATATCGACAATAGCTTGTTTCATGAAAAGTTGCCTAATGT
Source organism: Endomychus coccineus (assembly GCA_958510875.1). Classification (NCBI taxonomy): domain Eukaryota; kingdom Metazoa; phylum Arthropoda; class Insecta; order Coleoptera; family Endomychidae; genus Endomychus; species Endomychus coccineus. Next base: position 231,722 of record CAUEHT010000086.1, read on the forward strand.
TGCATACTGATGCCTCTTTGTACAGTAGAACTGTAGAAAATAATCTAGGTTTGTTCAGAATAATTTTTAGTATTATGTTTTGGGCTATTTTTAAACTATTAAGCGTATTCTCATATACGCCCCCCCATCCTACTATTCCGTACTGTAATACCGACTGCACCAGGGCATAATAAACGACTCGGATATCTTTTTGCGACAAATATAACTTTAGTTGTTTAAAAATGTAATATAGTTTCCTAACTTTCTTTGTTAAGTTTTTTATATGTGCATCCCATTTCAGATGAGAGTCTATGTAAAGTATTTTATATTGTACACAATTTCTAAAACATAGTTTTTGTTAGGCTCTGAGCAATCTGGTCTGTCTGTATTACTTAAACAGATAGTTTTATACAATGGCAAATTGTTTGCGTATGAAGTAAAAGGTACTAGTTTGGTTTTATGGATATTTATTGTTAACAAATTTAGTGATAACCACTCCATTATGATATTCATTTTAAGAATGATTTTTGTTTTCAGTAGATCCCAATTTTCAGCTTCGAAAAGTATGACAGTATCATCTGCATAAGACACTATATATATGGATATATATAATTATAAATATAATAAGAGAATTTTTATCTCATTTTCAGTCTATTTAAGGACCAAAATACCAAAAAAACATAACATACATTCCAAATGGTTCAAGAATATAAAACAAACATGTGAGGACCCGTTATATTTAATCCATTTAGAGAAAATTTTCCGTATATTCGTGGTTGAGATTTGGCTAAGCAAACTGTTCGATAATGCAAAAATCATCAGTACTTTAATGGGAAATTTACCTGTTCCGCGATTCCGAGTAGGATCCATGTTTCAAGTTAGATGTGTTGAATATGTGGGTCTGTTCATGATCAAACTTGAAAGCAGTGACAAAGTTTCGAAATTTTAGAATCTCTTACTCATTTGTTTTGGCATAAAGTCAATTCATCTGAAATTGGTTCCGAAGCTAACCACAGATGCGTTCATGCAACCTTGCGAGGATTCATATCACCAAAGGGAAACCTTCTTCATTATTTTCAGATGATAGCACAAATTTCATAGGTGCTTGTTGTAAATTTGAAGTATTTGGTATATTACTGATTGGAAAGAAGAACTCAATTTCAGAATCAGTTTCAACAGAACTCATACAATGAAATTTAATAATTCTGAATGCTCCTCATTCCGGGATATGATGAGAAGCAGGAGTCAAATGGATGAAACATCATTTTATGAGAAAAATAGAAGGAGATCATTCCACATTGGAGAGTTTTTAATTATTATTAACATAGGTAGAGGCAGTGGTAGATTCCCGTTCCATTTTCCTTTTATCTTCCGAACCCAATGATCCTCTCCCACATACTCTCACTCACTTCTCAATTTGAAAATCGCTAGTGAAAGTCTGATCAACATTCCAAATATGTTCCTGAAAATTGGCTTTCAAAGTTTGAAAAGATTCAAAATAACCACAACATTTTTGGAAACACTGGAATGAAGAATGTGTCTCTCAACTTCAACAAAGAGTAAAGTGAGAAAATAATATTGGCCGAATGAAAGGGGATCGTGTCGTTATGATAAAAAAGGCAGATTGCCACCACTGCAGTGAAGATTACGTCTTATTATCAATTGACATCCTGGGAAGGTTGGTGCATGCAGGGTTGCAAATATAAAAATGAAGGAGAGAATTTTCGAATGAGACTTCAATGAAACATGTCCTTTTCCGGTTCTATCGGACGGATAGGCATACTACTATAAAAATGGAGTTAGACGAAATGAACGTTTTGGAAATAGAATTTTAGCCAAATTTGAGAATAACAACAAATTGAATATTAGAAGAGTTGTTCGAGAGTTAAGTGGTGAATTTATTCAACTTTCCAATAACATGTCAATGTCGAATTTTGGAAAACGACCATACTAAACCTTTTCGGATGCAGTCAGTTCAAAATCTTCAACCAGGTGACGCCGAATGGTGTATAAATGTTTGTATGTAAATCTCAAACTTTTTGAAAGAATATGCCAACCTTGCAGCTAGAATTATTCGGGCCGAAGAGGCAACTTATACCCGTAGTGGATCAGTTAATTTCCACTAAGAATTTGGGCTCATGAGAATCCTCACTCTATTCGCCCTCGATCCTTTCAAGAAGAGTTCATTGTTAACGTTTGATGTGGTGTTATAAACGGGACTTCTTGTAAGCCCCACATTCTACCTCCACATCTAAATGGCCCACTATTCAAAAAAAATTCAACATTATTTTCTAACATTTGACGGACATTCCACTCAGCTTATGAAATGAGTGTTGGATTTCAATGGATGGGGGTTCAACTCATTTCACTACTATGAGCCGTCCGTAGCAGAATGATCATTGTACTGGGCGATGGATCGGTCGGTTAGCTCGAACAGCATGGCCACCCCGTTCACCGGACTTAACTCCAGTTGAGTCTATGTGTATTGTTACTTGAAATACAAAGTGTTCACAACCCCAGTAGGCATTAGAGAAGAATTAATTCGAACAATTCAAGAAGCGGTATGAAGATTTGCGGGCTAATCCTAATTTAATGAATGATGCCACACATTCTGTTGAACGTAGATGCCAAAAATGTATTGAAGTTGGGGGATTTCATTTCTAACATTTATCATGATTTTATTTCTCTCAAGTCACCTACTCCCATAAATCAAATTATTTAGCTGATGTGTAATAAAAATTCCATTAAACGGTTACCTGAAGTCTTTCTTACTATAAAAGCGCAAACTTATTTATCAGTGTCAATCAATTACACATCGACAATCACTCCGATTTCGCGGCCAAGTAGTGACATATTAAAAGAAAAACCAAGGAACACTTTTTGGAGCAAATTAAATGTTCTATCAGAAATTCAACCCAAATTGTTTTTTTTTGCTGGATCTTACTGTTCCTTTTTCTCAGTTGAATAAAACTGAACCTCCATAACTCTTCAACTGTTCGCTTTTGGGATACGTTATCCTCACAGAATATGGCAACCTATTGGAGGGTCCTACATATAAAATATGTTTTGAATCGATACAATGGTTTGGATGTATAAGAATATGAGATATTTTTTTGATAACTCTGAACACTGTATATCAAAAACGAAGCGTTTCGCGATCCATGATTATATGAATTTTTTTGCATATTTTGAATGTGTCTACCTCCTTGTGAAGTTTGGCACATTGAATTTAGGAATCCTTCATACTACAATATTCAATTATATTTCCCTCGATGAAAACATACTTTTTGGTTGTTTTTATGTCGAATATATTTTAACCATTGACACTATAATACAGAATACACTAATTATTCTGGACAGACTTACTCAAAATTTGAATTCCAATAATTCTTTCCATTTTGTTTTAATTTTACTTTTTGATTGTGCACTGTCTATGTGGCCACTAACAATATTGTTCATTCACTAAATATTTCATTGAGCAACTAATACAATAAAATTGATAACATAAATCTCTCACATTATTGTACTAATAATTGTATTGTGGTAATAAGACTAAATCCTATTTTCGTAGACTTTTTCTAGCTATATTGACATTTTTGACGATGATGTTGTTCCTCTATTATTATGAATATTGCCTTCAAACAAACATTCAGATTCACTACTTGATTGATTTTTTTTCTGTATGCAGAAAATGTACACACAGTTTATGTACACTTTACAGAGCACCTAGGAATTGGTGACGATATGCTGTCGGGTGGCTATGATCAATTTGTGAAAACTTGCCAGTTTCTTCCAACGTTTTCGATCAAAAATAAGTTCGGTCGGAATTACGTAACTTGAAATAAAATTGTCAACAAAAGCCTCAGCAACTATTGTCTCTGAGTTAGTTGGTGGAACTTATTCTTTTACGAATATTGTTAATTCTCACTGCAATTCTATTCTATTACCATTTCCCAAAAATATATCGTATATCATATCGTAGTCATTGAAATACTTTGGCCGCCATTATTACCGGCTTGAGCAGCGACTACCTATTTCTTCTTCGTTTGAGATGAACCCATTGTTTTCCTTCAATTATTTTACATACACTCAAAAAAGGTACCAATTGCCCTGAGTCATGGGGTGATATCGCTATTTGAAAACAATCTTCTTTTCCGAATGGTATATATTATACTACTAGCCTTTCATAGACCAATGATATTACCATTGAATCATTTAATATCTATGTAATTCAATATATTCGTGTTAGCTTTTGGATGAGCGAGTATTTGCGATAATAGTGGAAGACACTACATTGGGATAATTTATAGGACGAGTATTTGTTGCGGTAATCTAAGTACAATATCATTCAAGTAATTGGAAGATACAGACATCATTCAGATGCGGTGGTAATCGGATCGATGGAAATTAATACACATACATAAAATGGAGTATATTATGTTTAATAACTTCAGAATTGGCACATGAATTTACACTGGTCGGATAATTAGCTTATGAAATACCACCCCATATCATAATTCTTGTTTACTTCTTCCTCTCTCTACTTATCTAATCTCTGTATTATATCTAACTTATTGTTAGTATTTCGTTAAACTAGCTCATTCATGACCATCTCGATATGATTTGTCCTAGTTATTTCTCAGACCAAGAATTTCCTAGACTATATCAAGACAATTACATCTACTTATTTTTTGATATAATTGTTATTGATATCACTGGTTGGCCTATCGAGTCAGAGTTGTTCATTCCCAATCTAATTTGAAATATAAATCAACTAAAACAAACAATGAATCTCAGGTGTTTAAATTAAGATAAAGATGATTAATTAGCTGATTTAGGTAAAGCATGTAATTCATGCTATACAGGGGGGAACAAGTGACTATGAGACAAATAACTGGTTTCCAAAAAGTTGCGCTGTGACGGAAGAATATTCAAATTTTTGTGTTCGTGTAAAGTTAAATTTGTTCGACAGATAAATGAAGGTGTTATAGAATACTATGCTGGTAGTGTTGTGGCCTATACTAAATAACTGATACTCGTTTCACCAGAAAACGACATTAGTGTCATCGAGTCTTGTGTCAAATGTATTAATTAAGTTTGACCTTTATTGAAATGTAGAAACTGGAAGAGTGATTTAAACATCCAATCTAACCATTCCAGCATATCTGTTTCCCCAATTTTTATCTATTTTTTTTATTGGATCGATATCATAGATTTGCAAATACATTCATATAGTTGGACTTATTTGAATATTATGGAATGAGACCCAAATTTGATTAATTTATATTTGGGAAATGGCAGTCATGAAAATAAGACTACAAAACAATAGATCCAAGATGGTGTAATAAGTCAATGAATTGGCGTCATAAACGTCACTGTGGAATTGTTCATCCATGCACAGTCACGTACATGTACATTTCCTAAATATGGCTGTATATACATCCAGCAACTACCTTGTGACAAATACCATCATATGAAGTATAGGAACGTGGATGTTTCTGACCATCATCAATCACCAAAATAATAAACAAATTCCCAAACAAGGTATAACACATGATAATTATTACAAAGAAACTTATATTAGCCATGCTAATATGAGATACCACATGTATCAAAGTATGAATCCATGATTGTATAAATCTCATTCGAAACAAAAATGTTTGTAATGCAACTATTCGACAGAACAAGTAGCTCGTTATGAATGTGTAGTAACAAATTCAATATGAGTAGATTTGATCGTTATTGAATTAAAGGTATTTAGATAGATGAGTACTTGGGTGAGAGCACTTTCCCATATACATAAATGTAGAGCATTCAAAAGTTTTGCATGTTTTCAAGATTATCTTCTTGCATGTTTTGAATAGCCGTTTGTTATGTAATGGGACCTGTTATGAATGAGACTGTTTAGCTATTTTTGTACATTTTCTTTTCTTATATTCATATCATTTCAAATGTTTCATTGAAAGTCTAATCAGTCATCTCACTCTCTATAATACGTTCCTTCTGATTACCTACAGCTTTTAGAGTTACAAGATGCTATGGGTTCACGAAGACCTTCATGTGAAAGTCTAGGTGATCGACATCTGCACCCTACGACTTTTGGCAGCGATACATACAGGAGATCTCCGAGTTTACGGTATGTTATAATATAGCCTGACATGGATATCTATTTCATTCTCGATGTCATTGTAACATGACTAGATTATAACCGCTCACTGCAGATATAACTTGAAGAAACTTGAAGACGCGAACAATATGTATCATGAGAGTACATTATTGGTCATTGACCAGGCAATTCGTCTTCTCCCAGGTGGAGTTTTTTATTCTCAATTTCGGCTAATAATGAACTTTCTCTTGGTGAACATCTCCCATACAACCTGTGACATTCATTGCAGTCTTAAACTTTTTGACAAACACTATTGTAACTCCTACATCATTCCCATACAATATGAGTGGATAGAAGTGGAAACTGTACTGAATTTGAGAAGAAATCATTGTAGAAAATAAACGACATTTCAATTTTCAGTTCAGTTTTGGTGAAATTCATCGTTTTGTACAAATAATCAGTACTTTATGGAAATTTTTCTAATCACAGTATCTATTTCCGATAATACTCTATGCATATTCTATGCAATAACTCCTACAAAGAATGGTCCTCATGCACAACGAATTTGATTCGATGATAATTCATAACACGACGATTCCGTTTTAGCAACAAAAGAATTCCTCAGAAACGAAGCTTGAACATTTCAATCAATATAATTAAGGATAGAGTGTGATGATCAATATATATGAGTATGGGAAATGGAATCGTTAGCGAAACGTCGGTATATGCCGTAACAAAATTCATCTAGGAACCGAGAAATAATTTTGGGGTTGAAATTGTATTACTAACAATAATATAACATTTTTGAGATGACTATAGACTATAGATATCACAACATTCAGAAAAAATATGTGAGAAATATTGAGTTTGTCTTATAATAAATAATTCTAGATAAATACAGGAAATAATGATTTTTAGTGGAAAACTTTATTCGTCAAATATAAATTAATGCTTTTCTTGTCTATGGCATAAATTCATTCTCTTTCTATTCTACAACTTTATTCAACTACTAAATGTTATAAGTTCCGGAGAATGAATGAAGTTTCATTTTCTCCATTCATTAATAGCCTTTTTTTCCATCTATATTGAAATACTCTACTACGAGCTGAATGTTTGCACTGAGATGAGAAGTCCTATAAAAGTGCTCATGATTTTATGCACTGATTCCTATTTACGCCATACATATGTAGTATTCTGATTTATTCGGACGTTATTTACTCCAATAGTTATTATTCAATAGGAGAGGGAATTCCCCTTCGTTACAAAGAAGTCCCTCACCTCGGAGAAGATATCCATCCCATCTACATCATGACATAGGATTCTCAGACACTGTTTCGAACGTGGTTGAGATAGTTAAACACGAACACCAAAGAGCGCAGTCACATAGAAGATTCGTGAGAGGTGAGGTTCAATCATGGATTCTCTCAAACTGATATCATTAGTAATATGACAGATATTTGCAAATCCGTATGAATTGTTGTCCAAATATCATTCCTCTGAATAAAAAAATGATATCTCTTCAAGCTAACACACTTTTCATCACCTTTAACGTACAAAGCAATGATCAAAAATTGGTTTGAAGTATTTTCTGCACTAGGTTCTTGGTCAGCATCCACTAGTCCTGCCCGATCACCTTCGCCAACAGGGCGTCAAAACTCCAAGAACAATCAGATGCGGGCTTCTCGGAGAGGCTATGGGACCACCAGTTTATGCCAAAGATCTCGATCGCCGAGTCCGACGTGTCCTCTACCACATCCCACTGGACCTCCCGCTATCGGTAAGTTAGATGTTGTTGGAACTAGCAACTGAAATTGCAAACATTCGACTTTACAGCCGGTGCTGTAGTAGGTATTCCCATGCAGCAATCCACCGCTCATCAGAGCAGCGTACAACACAGTCATCCAATGCTTGGGAGTCGCCGAGGCCAAGGGAGGAGACTACCTCCGACGCCATGTAAGCCATCTACCTTACATCTAGGACCAGGGAGCATCAACTTTCCGAAATTGAACGCATCTCCAACACATGTAAGTTGATTCTATTATATGTAAAATACTGAATTCCTTGAATCTGTTGCGTCAAGATTGGAATAATTGAGTCGATTTTCATGAATTCAGTTGATTTACAGAAGAATCATTCGGATTTAGATCACATTGCATAAGATGAGATCGCTTGTAGACCCCACGATTTATTTTTATTAATTCATCGAATGAACATGAACATAATAGGCCAAATGCCTGAATAGTACGTAGCTTATGAAGTTATATAAAGGTAAAAGGAATAATGAAGGAACAAAACTACAGGAATTAAACACTACAACAAAATTATAAAAAATTAAGCGGAATTAACTACATCTACGAAAATTGGCTGAGCCTGCATCAAATACATCAAACCGAGATCCGTTTAACGCCACGCACAACATATTCACCCATTGGTGAATATTCGAAATCAGTGTTAATCTGGAATTGATTATTTCGTTTTGAAGAATGTCTTAATCCTTTATATGTAAAAAAGTTGTGAAAGAAGCATGCAATGAGAAAATTATGAAATATCCAATCAAGAATCGTGTTCCATAGTTTCATCACTACGGAGTTATAATTCCTTTACCTTCCTTATATTTCATTTGTACAAGGTAACTTCGGTTTGCTTCAATCAGTGCATCATTCAACATCATTTATTTCCATTCGACATGGATATTTTGATACAAAAAAGACCTTCAATAAAAGCTAGGCTAACAGTTTTCGAAAAATATATCGAAAATATCGATTCTGAACAACTGAACGTTGTTCAAATTATTGAATTGCAAAGTAGACTCACGAAATTTGAATACATATTAGATAATTTCGGAAAGATACAGTTATAAATTGAACTAGAAATTGATTCGAAGATAATATAACTGAACGGGAGGAATCTGAGAGAAATTATTATTCATTAATTTATATTGGAAAATCATTGTTGAAAAACCGTGATGGAACTGATACTAATTCAATTGCGAGTAATAATGCTTCACCAGTAAGTTATGCTTTCAATCAGGTCAATAATATTAAATTACCGACGATTAATTTACCCAAATTCGAAGGGAATTTTGATTCATGGTTAGAATTCCGATACACTTCTGAATCTTCAATCCATACTAATACTTCGATGAACAATATCTGAAAATATCATCATTTGGTGGCTTCATTGGCAGACAATGCTTCTCAGGTGATGAAGGCTATAGTTCTTTCTGATTTAAGTTTCGATGCGTGAACGCACCGCTGGAAGTTAATGGGTTAACCCATTAACTCCCAGCGGTGCGTTCACCCATCGCAACTTTAATATTTTTTGGCGGGCAAGATATTGTTGATATCGCGAAAATCACTCGCTATTACCTTTCAATATGCTAATACTGTTGAATAAAAATATGTAATATACCCTAGTGTATAGTTATTACTCTTCATGGAGATTTGTCTGCTTACGTCTAATTTTTAGGAAATGCACAAAAAAAATATTTACTCTTCTTACCAGTGGTGCGTGTACGAAACATCATGTTTTTTATGTTCTTGATTTCTTTTATTTTTTTTTATTTCAAAAACTCATTTTACAAATGTGAAATAATAGATATATCTTGTCCGAAAAGTGTGTTTTCATATTTTTCTATGCCTGGGAGTTAATGCAATCGTTATAACAACACAAGGTTGTTAGCAAACAACCATATTAAGACTATTTTCAACACTTCAAAATCTGAAACAACCCGTTGAACATTGGGATACATTAATAATATGTATTATGAGCACAAAGTTAGATATTGTTTCTGCTTGTGAGTTGTAGCAACAGGAAGCCCAAAACGAAATGCCATCTTTACAGGATTTGAAAAATAGAGCTGATTTGTTGGAAACATTAGAAATGAATAATACAAGCAAAAGAGTTGTGTATGGGAAAAATATTGAAGCATTCGTTTCAAACCATATTGAATGTCCAGTCTGCAAAAAATCTCATCACATACAAAATTGTGATATCTTCTTGCATTTAACTCCAACAGAAAGGTTAAAAAAGGTTGAAAGTTTGAAACTTTGTCCTGATTGTCTCAACAAAGGACATGTTGTTGAAGACTGTAGATTTGGCGATTGCAAAAAATGTAACTTCAAACATAATACTTTATTACATATGGATTCATATAACCCTGATGTTTCTACTGTAGATGGAGTTTCTTTACCCACAAATGTGGTTGCACAAAATCAAGTTTCACTTTCTACAGTCGATATAGGAATAGTAGATTCAGACAATCAAACACAAATAACTAGAACTCTATTAGATGCAGGTTCACAATCCAGTTTTATAACCTCAGATTCATGTGAACGACTAGGTCTTGAGACAGAACAAGTCAATATTGACGTTTATGGCATGAACCAACAAAATTCAACAATCTTACAAAATTTCAAGTAGAAGTGCGTTCACCACGAAAAATTTTGTTTCAACCGTAGAGTGTTTGGTCATTCTCATTATTATAAGTTATCTTCCAAATTTCAATATAAATGCAAAAGCTCTCAATATACCAAACGAAATAACATTGGCTGACCCAACGTTTCACAAATCTGGGAAAATTGAAGTTTTACTTGGCGCAGATTGTTTCTGGTCAACAATTGGTAATGAACAGATTAAATTGAATGATGGCTTACCAATTTTGCAAAAAACAATTTGGATGAACCATAGTTGGTCCACTTGGTTCTTCTTCTATCCATAACACAATTCATTGCAAGCATAGCAAAGTAACCGATGCGCAAGATCAACTTGCTCAATTTTGGGATATAGAAGAATGTTTTGAACAAAAAGCATTATCTTCTGAAGGGAAGGAGACTGAGAAACATTTCACAGCAAACACCAAACGAGATGTTAATGGTCGATTCGTTGTATCGATCCCATCCATTGACAAATTGGGAGATTCAGAATTTCAAGCTCGTGAAAGGTTCTTCATGTTGGAACGGAAATTTACTAAGTATATATATAAAATTCATGTCTATGTATAAGCATCTTGGTCTCATGACGAAGATAAATACGGAAACATTGCAAGCAAAAATTAATTACTTACCTCATCATGAATTTATTGAAGCTCAAAGCTCTACCATTGGGTTGAGAGTTGTATTTGACGCTTCTCCACCTACATCAATTGGATATTGTTTCAACGATTTGCAAATGGTAGGTCTTACGGCACAGCAAGATTTGGTGTCGATTATTCTTCGTTTCAGAAAAATACGTATGTCGTGACAACATATATCAAGATAATGTATCGACAGGTCTACATAGCTCCAAACCAAAGATCATTAAAGGCGATATTTTGGAGACCTAATTTCAGTAAACCATTGAATGCTTACTGCTCAAATACAGTGACATATGGCACTACATCGGCGCTTTTTTTGGCTATTAGAAGTTTGATTCAATTGGCTCATGAATGTGAATTAACTTTTCCGAAAGTTGCGAAAGCAATATATCGAGACTATTACGTAGATGATTTGCTGACAGGCGCTGACTCCATCGATGAGTTAAATGGAATTTGTCAAGTCATGTCACGTGTATTGTCAAGAGGAGCATTTCTATTGAGGAAATGGGTATAAAACAATAAAGATATACTAGAAAATGTTGCACGATCTCAAATGTGTTCAGATTCGTTACAGATCGGCCCTTCTGAAAAAGTAAAAACCTTGGGTCAGGTATGGTCTTGTACAACTGACAATTCAATGTATATCATCCCCGATTTCGAGTCTCAAGAAGTTACGGAAGGTTTTTTTTTTGTCCGGAGTGGCTCATATTTTCCGTTCGATTGGGTTGCTCAGTCCATGCACAATTATAGCGAAGATTTTACTACAAAAATTGTGGCTGGAAAAAATATCTTGGGACGAGCCAGTTTCCGAAAGTCTACAAAGCAAGTGAATGAATTTCAGGAACGAATGAATTCATCTCAATAAACTAGAAATGAAGAGGCATGTGGTATGCAGAAATTATAAACCTATTCGAATCCATGGCTTTTCAGACGCATCACAGGAATCATATGGAGCATGCGCTCTTATCAGATCAACTGACCAGAACGGACAAGTTTACGTAAGCTTTTTATGTGCTTAGTCCAAAGTAGCACCCTTGAAGGTACTCACGATACCAAAATTAGGATTATGTGGCGCACTCATTTTAGCTAGACTTGTCAACAAAGTTCATAGTGTTTTGAATACGGGAATTGATAAGATAGTATTATGGTCAGATTCCACAATTGTCTTAGGCTGGCTCAATATCTTACCAAGTTCACTAAAAATATTTGTAGGAAATCGGGTTGCCGAGATCTAAGAATTATCATCAACATTATGTTGGAGACATGTATCTACCAAACACTATCCCGCTGATATTTTATCGCGCGGTATTAAACCTAGCTTGCTTAAGAACACAATTATCTGGTGGAGCGAACCCACTTGGTTACAATTTTCGGAATCTGAGTGGCCTCAGTCAATTATCAAATCTGTTGATTTGCCAGAATCACGTAGTCAAATACAATCCCTGGTTTCAATTCAAAATGAAAAATTATTTCCATCCGAGAGGTATTCTAATCAAAACAAGCTTGAAAGAATCATTTCCTATTGTTTCAGTTTTGTGAATAATATCAAATGTACAAAATTAGGAAACTTTGGTCCCCTCCAAACAGAGGAGATTTGTTTTGCAAAAATGTGTCTCATCAAAGTTGCACAGCGTGAATCATTTAATGACGCGAGCATAAAATTATTACAAAACAAGCAGTTGGCTCTGAAGAATAAACTTTTTGGTCTGAATCCTTTCATCTGTGAAGATGACCTCATTCGTGTTGGGGGTCGTCTCAGCGATTCGGCATACAATTTTGATAAGAAGCATCCTATCCTTCTGTGCGGAAAGCACTATCTGACGAAACTTAAATTCAAACAAGAACATATCAGATTATTTCATGCTGGTCCTCAGTCATTATTATCCTCCATACGTGAAACATATTGGCCTATTGGAGGTAGAAACCTTGCACGACGTGTAATACACGATTGCATAACGTGTTTTCGTTCTGCACCAAGAGTTATTAGTCCAATTATGGGTAACTTACCCGATAAGCGTATAATGTCATCATGTCCACTTAGTACAACGGGCGTAGATTATGCGGGGCACATTATGATTAAAGATCGTAAAGGTCGAGGTTACAAAACCTATAAGTTTCACATATGTGTTTATGTCTGTCTTGTGACCAAAGTCATACATTTGGAATTGGTTACAGATATGAGCAAAGATTCATTTTAACTTGAGTTAAAAAGGTTCATTGCCTGAAGAGGGAAACCAGCTCATACATATTCAGATAATGGTTCGAATTTCATAGGGGTTAACTCGAAATTAAAGCGTTCAGGGAAATTCCTCAAAGAAAATGATAATATTCTTTCCAAGTCAATCTTCCACGAAATGATACAATGGCACTTCATACCTGCTCATTCTCCACACTCTGGAGGCCTATGTGAGACAGGTGTGAAGAGCACCAAATTCCATCTAAAACGAGTAACACTATCCCGCTGATATTTTATCGCGCGGTATTAAACCTAGCTTGCTTAAGAACACAATTATCTGGTGGAGCGAACCCACTTGGTTACAATTTTCGGAATCTGAGTGGCCTCAGTCAATTATCAAATCTGTTGATTTGCCAGAATCACGTAGTCAAATACAATCCCTGGTTTCAATTCAAAATGAAAAATTATTTCCATCCGAGAGGTATTCTAATCAAAACAAGCTTGAAAGAATCATTTCCTATTGTTTCAGTTTTGTGAATAATATCAAATGTACAAAATTAGGAAACTTTGGTCCCCTCCAAACAGAGGAGATTTGTTTTGCAAAAATGTGTCTCATCAAAGTTGCACAGCGTGAATCATTTAATGACGCGAGCATAAAATTATTACAAAACAAGCAGTTGGCTCTGAAGAATAAACTTTTTGGTCTGAATCCTTTCATCTGTAAAGATGACCTCATTCGTGTTGGGGGTCGTCTCAGCGATTCGGCATACAATTTTGATAAGAAGCATCCTATCCTTCTGTGCGGAAAGCACTATCTGACGAAACTTAAATTCAAACAAGAACATATCAGATTATTTCATGCTGGTCCTCAGTCATTATTATCCTCCATACGTGAAACATATTGGCCTATTGGAGGTAGAAACCTTGCACGACGTGTAATACACGATTGCATAACGTGTTTTCGTTCTGCACCAAGAGTTATTAGTCCAATTATGGGTAACTTACCCGATAAGCGTATAATGTCATCATGTCCACTTAGTACAACGGGCGTAGATTATGCGGGGCACATTATGATTAAAGATCGTAAAGGTCGAGGTTACAAAACCTATAAGTTTCACATATGTGTTTATGTCTGTCTTGTGACCAAAGTCATACATTTGGAATTGGTTACAGATATGAGCAAAGATTCATTTTAACTTGAGTTAAAAAGGTTCATTGCCTGAAAAGGGAAACCAGCTCATATATATTCAGATAATGGTTCGAATTTCATAGGGGTTAACTCGAAATTAAAGCGTTCAGGGAAATTCCTCAAAGAAAATGATAATATTCTTTCCAAGTCAATCTTCCACGAAATGATACAATGGCACTTCATACCTGCTCATTCTCCACACTCTGGAGGCCTATGTGAGACAGGTGTGAAGAGCACCAAATTCCATCTAAAACGAGTATTGCGCAATACACTTCTAACTTACGAGGAACTTTACATGATATTGGCCAAACTGAGGCTATCTCGAACTCCTGTCCTTTATCCCCACTTCCTTCCCCGCTGATCCAGATGACCTGAATCTTTTAACACCTGCTCATTTTTTGATTGATAAATCCCTAATATCTTGTTCAGAAGATGATGTCCTAAAATTACCAACGAATCGTCAGTCAAGATATCAACATTTGCAACAAATTCAGCAACATTTCTGGGCCAGATGGTCAAAACAATATTTGGGAGAGTGACAAACTCGGAGCAAACGGAAATCTAATGAATATTCAGTTTTCAAAGAAGGATCTTTGGTACTCATCAAGGAAGAGAACTCGCCACCTATTAAGTCACTTTTGGGTAGAATCATCCAAGTATTCCCAGGCAAGGACAATATCAATCGCGTAGCCTCAATCAAAACTCGTGATGGAGTTATTCGGCGTGCGTTTTCAAGAATTTGCGTTCTACCTAATGACTAGGAAGTGAATCGAAGTGGATATGTGACTCACGTTATAACTTTTTCGAATTGTTCTTTGCTGTTTTCTATTCAAAAGCAAACTTTCAAGGGGGGAATATGTTCAATATTATTGTTTATTTCAAAATTGCAATGTAATGAATGTATAATGCAAAAATTCGGAGTTCTATGTTGTCAAAACACAGAAAAGTTGACAAATAAAAATTGCATGAAAGTAGGCTAGTATAAAATTGAAATGCCATTAGTAGTAATTAATCAAGACTTCAATATAGCATCATATCAAATATTATAAAATTATTCTTTCTTTTCTACGAAATATGTCAAACATACAGTCCACGTAACAACCACCAAATGAATATTTTATTATGAGAATGCCTTCAACAAAGGTGTCATTTTTAATAAATAGATAAGATACTTTTGCTCCTTTGGATTCTTTTCTCTAAAGCTAAAATCTGTCAGTTAACAGAGCGAAACAAAGAATTCTGAAGAATACACTTGAGTTTCGATGTTTCCCCAATGCGTTATTTGAGGACTATAGTTTCGCGACTGGTATTAACAGTATTGCACTGGCTCAAAGACGAATTTGAGTAGAATCTCATTGTCATTTATCCAGAATATTATCATAAGAATCTAAGTTCTGATTTATTGAAGAACCGTTTGGTTCAAATATACCACTGACTTCAGGGGGATGCAAATTCGGTTGTCTGTAAAGTCGGTTTACTGACGATAGTTGAACGTGACAACGTCATAAGAAAATACTGATGGAATGGTTGCATTTTTCAAAAGAAAATTTTAATTTTATTTGTTTGATAGATATTTTGTATGGATATAGAGAAGGAGGTAAATGGAAATCACGATTGAATTGATCAAGTTACATTTATTTGTACGCATAAATACAATTATGTCAATTTAGCTTCTAAAAAGCCCGCCTCAATGTGTTTGATATAGGAGAAAATTGTTCCCTTTGACGGCTGGCTGGTCCTACCTGTCATTTCAGACACGTTGTTATGATATGTGGAAGATTTAACATTTATGTTTAAATTTTTTGAAATCATAGCTACGCTCGATAATTATTCTGATCGAATAGTAAAGCAATTGATTTTTTACTCATCGTGAAACAGTTCTGTTAAGTTATTGTTATAGTTTTGTCAATTATAGCATAACGTACAATCGCTGCACTAGCGGACCGATGCTATTAATTTTAATGATGAAAGCACGAATATTCGACAATATATCACTGAACATATATTTGATATCGAAAGAATCATTACCTTTATCGCCGCAATTGTCGTTGCTATAAACAATTGACACCACATTCACTTTTCACTGCACTTACGAAAACATGTGAATGTATTATTATATAGCAGCTGTTCACGCGCATCGCATCGGTCACTCAAGTAGGAGAGCTCGCTTGCACTTCAAGCCTTAAATGGAACGCCTCAAAGCGAGGTAACGCACAGCCGGTCAGAGTGAGGTAACGGCAAATAAGTCATGTTTTCTCGTGCGTGCAGCCGACTCCATCGAATTATAAGACGTTGTCACGTCAAAACGTAATACTCGGTTATATTCTAACATCTCTGATTGTTTTCAACTCTGACAAATTCACGAATAATTTAATAATTTCATATTCATCTGATGTGATGTTGAGAATGATATAGTTTGGTTGAGGCGATCCAGAGTCACGTTAATTTCTCCTACAGTTGTTTCAAATTCATATACTAAGGATTCCTTTGCATAATTCTTTCACATAATTCTTTCACATATTAGCTTCTAACTCAATCTTGGTGCATTCAGGCGTTGAGCTGCATAGTTTTCTCTCTGTTATTTAGGTTCAATTGAAGATTGATTAACTGAAGATTTCAGCATATATTTCCTGCTTCAGATGTACATAATTCAATATTAAATTCATTATATTGATTGATTCCTGGTAGTCATATCTGATGAATATAGATTCAAATAGGTAGCATCATCTGTATCAAGGACATGATATGCTTTTCGATTGTTTACATGTACTTCAGTGTATCTAATTATTTTAATATTGATTTTATGTCAACAGTTTCCGCTGATGACGCAGTCCGCACATGCTACGCCACAAACTCTGCCTCACAACTTCCCACGCGAACGAGATCAGAACTGTGAGGTTGTAGTGCCTTCTGATCTAATAACCGAACCAGTTGCTACGGCTCGTGACGGACAGACGCCACTCAGTTTCGAACAAGCTGTAGCACTAGGCCGAGGGGGACGCATGCTGCCTAGTCCCGTCCCCAACGGCTACAAACCCAACCCCACCAGGTCTCGTCATTCGGATTCAGACGATGATGATTGGTGCTAACATTAGGCTTAGCCTCGCGTCGAAGGACTCACAAAGTATCGAGAGTGACTGTTGAAGTGATGTTATGAGCCCTGGTTGTCTATGTAGTCAAGGGGAAGATTTCAGAATCATCGCTTCGTTCCTTCATTAGCAGCTTGATGTAAGGGGATTCCAAATTAATTCAAAACTCAAAGGGGTAGGTCCTGAATTTGTGGTATCTGGAATTGTAGCAACATGTTGTTCATATAAGTTTCATGAGCTCTGATATGTTGCAGAGGATATAATTGAAAACCGCTATCTATCAATTTCTGAAATAATCTTTCTTGTATGGAATATCTGTTTCAGATTTCTTTACATTTTCTGTATAAACGGAAACCTTGATTCAGTATTTTACCAAAATATTCAGAACAATGCTATATACATATACGATTTTTTTATATGTAGGCTTTCTTGGTATTTTGGTTCGTGGACAGACTGAAAATAAAATAAAAAATCTGTCTACGATCCAAAATACCAAGAAAGCATATATATATTCCAAATGGTTCAAGAATATACTCTGATGAAACATGCCTTAATATGGGGTCCCTATCTTCATAACTATATATTTGCTAATAAAGTGATAATTCTAGTGATCTAATATTTTTGATGACCCTGTATATGACTTTACTACTGCCAATATCTTTACTGTATAAAAACATGAGAACCTATACGTCGTTGTGGTTTGGTTATGTGCGAGTTATAATAGAATTACTCATACATGTAAATAATATGGTAGTTTAAAATTTTACGTACTTAAGTGTAATTTATACCAAACCATTTTAATCTGATAAATAATTATAATTCTTCCCTAAAGTGCTTTAAATCACTAAAATTACAAGTCGTAAATACTTTTTATCAATGAGATGCAAAGAAATTGTTGAGTTATGTTCAATGTATAGGTTCCAGAGTCCAAGAGCAAGAAGATTGTGGATATGTTGTCATATTTGCGAAAGTATTTCCATAATGCGGAATGAATGATAAGGGAATCCAAAATTTCGGTAATGTGATTTCTGCAATGCAGTGAAAATCGTTGTAATGTTAATCTCTCCCGAATGAGACATTTGTGGACATTGGAATCAACGTTTAATGAATTAAATCAGATACGTACCTACTCAGGAAATTTCTCTTGAATGTCAGAAATTTCAGAATAATGTCTTGATTTACCTGAATCATTCTTGAGTCATAATTGTACAACTTTGAAAAATCAAGTCAAACTTGATCAGAGATTGTCGAGTTGTTATTAGGAGGCAAACATAGCATCAGGTGATCTAACTAATTCAACTTGCCTAAAACTGTTTCACTATAGAATGTCTCTAATAAATCGAATGAATTTCGTATTACCATCATGCTCCAGACCATTAGACGAGAACACATGATTGTATCCATATATTTCAATAGATAGGGAAGGAATTTACTATAATGTAATCTGCTTCCTTGCTCCGTTGGGCTCTGATTACTAGTAATAACGTTGTTTCTGTGATAAAAGCACTAGATGTGCGGATTTCACATGTCTCAAATGTATATGGTTTTGTTATGACCGTGGTCCAGACTTTCCATGTTTTGTTAAGAATCTTTGAACAGTTTCATATTTGTTTCAACATTTTCGTACCATCTATATTTGTGAATATGAAAACAAATATAATGACCCTGATACTTGAGTCGTACGATAATGTTGTTCATTGACTACTTCAATTTTAAATCAGGTGTTTCCTGATTCTTCTAAGAAATGTTCAACAACTACGTCTTTTCGAATATTTTGCCAAAACAGTTTCTAGTCATTCACAGTTCGATACGTGGTACGTATTATTGTAGTGTTGTGTTGAAATGTTGGATATGGCAGTCTCAGTGGTAGGTATGACATATTAGTTTTTTTATTCCATTCGGAAGTTTTTCGTCAATCGGTTAGTACCAGTTGTCAATAGTTTCATGACATATTCAACTTGAGTACTGAATAGCGGAATTTATTTATTACAGTGGTTGTAACGTAGGGAAAGGATTTTCACCCGCTCCAAGATCATTCTCATTCCATGCATTTTTTATCTAGAGTCTTATACCTTATGTTACCTGCTAGACTACTAAATATATTCAAATTCAACATCGGAATTATAATTTACATGGTCATTTCCCATGATTCGTTGCCTGTTGGGAAAATTCAGATTCGTGTACAAGGAAACTGCGTCCCGATGTGAGTCGTGCGTGAAAATAATATGTGAATTGCTTCCCGTAGATTCAACGTACCTGAAATGAGTAATTAAAATTTTCTTTTATGAAGGAAAAAAATTGAGGGTTAAACCAAACTTCATAACTTTGACCACCTCTTTGAATACATACATATTTACAATCCTAAGAATTTTAATTTCAATCTTCAACCTCTCGATGGAAAGAGACACATTTCATAGAATACATTCTCTTCATTCCGTTTGTAGTAAGAATGAATCATTGATGTGATGAATTTTTTGCGATTTTTTATTTCGACACTACAAAAATTAGCCGTCTAATGACCACTATAGGGACAAGGGATTGGGACGCAGTTTACCTATAGATGAGACCAATCAAGACGATATCTTAGCTTATTACCTACTGAGATACGACTTATCAACATACTCAATTCAACTACCTAATGCGTTCTAAAATGAACAAATGCAGAGCTTATGAAATTGTTAACAATACACACAATCAGTCGAAGTGATGTAGGCGTGAACCTCATAACTTTCAAGGCGGTTCAGACTTACGATTTGATGAAGGTGTATAAGACTGGGGTCAGCTTTCAAGTCGCTTCCGGGTATTGTACTGAGTTGAGTTTGCTAGTAGAATCATACATTCGAACTTCAGAATGAAGGAAGATCAAACTAGCCAGCTTTCGAGCCAACTCAGGCCTTCGGGCCAAGTTCAAGCTACTGGGCAGAATCAGACTCCCAAGTCTGTCATCAGAATAAATTATTAACGAAACTAGTTTCAGATCCAATTCAGACTTCCGGACGTAGTAGTTGAGATTTCGAGCTGAATAAGAGTCTCGAAGAAAATTTCTCGGACTCCAGTCCGGTACTACTCCATTGAGAAAAAGTATTTTGTTTCGATAAAATCAAGGACAGCTCTATTTGTGTAAGCTGGGAAACAATAATGTTTTATCACTGTTGTTTGAGGAATTGTTCAATGAGTCTAAGTACATTAGTTGTTCTTTAGGATTATCTGTCTCAGTTGTGGCCTTGGTCCCATCTGTTTTATTGAAAAAAGATGCCTTATAAAATATTACCAAGTCTGCGCAGAGAGCATTATGACTTTGTGTATGTGAATCTGTCTCATAAGAATATTAGAATATTTGTATCTATTTATGAAAGTTCTGCAATTTAAATGATTGAGGAGGAAATGAATGTGCAGGATTGGGTAACAAAAGTCGAAAAATTCGTAGCTTCAACTTGTTTTATGAATTCGGCATTGGCTATTACAAACTAGTGTGAATTGAATGATACATAGTGTGCTACTGCTGCAGTATAAGCAAGTTTTGATTGTATGGAGATGTATGCAAATGCGCACTGTTATGATAATATATTGTTTCGACACAGATTATTCTCAAAAAGAGTGAAGAAATGACTCGATAACACCTTCCAAAGATACCACTGTGTGGTGAAACAATTATTATCGAAGTGTGAATTCGTGTTTAATCCATATTTATTCATTCAATTCAGATGAATCAAAAGTCATAAAGGCCGAAACTCTTGAATTGCAACACATAGTATATTGTCGAACTATTCAGAAAATTTGAAATAATCACTCCACGCAACCTCATTTGGAATGAACAGTTTTTCTAAACGAGTAGGACAATTATGTAATAATTATTATAGTAATGATTCATCCATTTCATTATGAACATACATGAAAGTGTTATAACCTAACTTATACGACTTTTGCCGTAAGAGGTCAAGTATTGAACTTTAGCAAAATCTTGGAAGTCGTGCGTTGTTCAATTCTCCATATCATCCACAATTTTCATTTTATTCATAATTTTGCGTAAAACTTGCACAAATTTGATGACAAATGTTAGTGGCAATCAATGTGTCGCATATTCTACATAGTAACGATAAATAATATCCGTGGAAAAAGTTAAATTTTACCATTTCGTCCTAGGTTTCTGAAATAACAGGTGGGAAAATTCATCACGAAACCTCGCCATTCGATGATATTAATTTCATGACACTGTATCATAAATTGTACTGATCTATGAGATGGTAGATAATCACCCCAGTTAAACTTCAACCATCGACCGAACACTTCGATATCAATACCGATTTTCACTTCTTCGAACATGAAAATATCTAAACTAACTACCATTCAAAAACTTCATGAAATATCTGGATCAGCTGATTAGTCTAAGAAAACTAACCATATAATGATATAAACAACAGAAGATTTGATAACCATATTTTATCTTATGGCTTATACATTGCTTAATTTTGACCTAGACACTATCTCCGTTTTTCAATGCACGTATTAGTTTACGGATTCTCTACACTTTCTAGTGACGGTGAGGAAACGCTATCTGCGCTTGTTTTCTGTGATGAGCACAGGAAGTATTACTGTGTCATCCGATCAAGACTAGAGACAGGAGACCTACTTAGAGCTCTGTGCGAGATAAGTCAGAATAGTACGCACGCGCCGCTCACAGTTCATCATACTAGGTGTAATCACTCGCATGGATCATGAAGATGTGAAATAGCAGTAACGCCAAAATTTATGCCTAGCTTTTGTTTGATCACGGTTATCACGCCTACCCTGCGTCCATTATTTTACTCACCACTTCTACTGGAGGTTGGTCTCCTGTTTCTAGTCTCCTTGCATATCCTATATTGTGCACTATTTGCGCATCTTCATATGGAAGGCCTTAGTAATGACAATATTGTATCTCTATATTCCGTTTTATTATCATATATTTCAGAAATAAGCGATTCTTCAAAATACGTATAAGCCAGTAAAAATTACAGAGCTCAAAGTTAAATAGAATACTTGTATACGAGGTACAGAATTCAATCTATAGAAAACCACGAGCTCAATGAGGAACAATCCAGAATAATCGTTGAATTCCTCTTTAGTTATCTGTTGCAATTTTTTTGGGTAGATTTTGATTCGTATTAGCCAATATGTTATAGACATCCACCATCTAGGATTGGAATAGTGAGTGTATCATTCATCATGAATTTGAAGATGCAATGAATGTAATACGGATGAAGTGAATACTCACTAGAGATCCCATTACGTACAAGATTGTTCATTATAGGAAGAAATTCATTATTTCATCGGAGTGATGTTCCTTGTATCTATCCTCCTTAAGCAAACAGCCACTGCCATATATTTGTAATGTATTATTCCCCAGAGAGTATGGATCTCTAAGAATATGTAGTAGTTTCAAAATATCCTAGTCATGTTGTGGGGAAGTGAGACTTTTTTTCCGACAAATGAGATTAGTTTGCAGAAAGATGGGGAAAGATGTGTACTTTAGGGGATAAGTTGTCAAAACAAACCTCCAATTAAGAAGGATATGTTACGTTTTCTTCGTATTTTGGTTCTTTGATACTACTAAAAATAAAATAAAATTTTTCTTATTGATGTTTCGATATTTTATTTATATCTTTATCGAACATTGTTTTGGTAATTAGTGTGTATGTATCTGTGGCCGATTCGTGTTTTTCCGAATCCAATTAAAACTGCAGAAAACAGGGAATATGTAATGTGTGAAACAATAATGTATGACTCATTATCAAATTGATTCACTCCAAGTGGATTGAATCTAGCTAACTAAACACCTAAGGTACTATCCTATGCTCCAACAATCTAAATATAACTATGATTATAGTATGAATTACGTTTTGTATGACTCATAACTAATCAAGTTTAAGCTAACTATATGAAATTTTCATTTTGAAACTGTAACAATGTCAGATAATGCATTATCTTTTTGGGTAGAATTAAATGGGAAAAAGAAAGTGGTAGTTCAAAATATCTGAATTTCGTTAACTAGATTCAATCCATTTCAATTGAATCAATTTGATAATTAGCCATACACTACTCTTCCACCCAAAATCGATCCAATTTTTCCTGCAGTGGTTTAAAAAATCACAAGTCTGCAGACGCATATTATAAATGAAAGTCATATATTCTGTTCTGAATTACATGGAAACACTAACTAACATAACAATTTTCGATAAGGATATAAATGAAATTTCTTTTTTTTTTTTTGGTCGCATCTTTAGAGAGTCAAAGCGGGTTTGTATGTTGCTGGTAATCTTAGTCCGTCATCTCATTTGTTAAGTTTATGTGGACTTTTCTCGATCTCTATTGCCTCCCTGGTTATTCTGCTGTAGAAGTGTTCAATGTTGGCTAGAGTCTTTGTGCCGCTAAAGTTGATCATATGGCCAGTACTTCTTACATGTTCAGCTAGTGAAGACGTGGTTTCGTTTTTTGACACAGCGTTTGCATGTTCAGTCTTTCGCACATCAATGCGTCTGTTGGTCTGTCCGATGTATGTCTTTTCACAATTACCACATGGCACCTCGTACACTCCTTGGCATTCTAGAGGAATTCTGTCTTTTGGATTCCGAAGAACATTTTTGATTTTCCTATCTGTTGTGGAGTGTGAAGGTTGTTTTGATATCATGACGGCTCAGTATTTTGCAGATTTTGTCAGTTGTGCCTTCCATGTAAGGTAGAAAAGCGTTTCCCACTGGTTGATCTTCATTGTTGACATCCTTCTCATTTTTGCGTTGAGAGTTATGAATCTGTTTTCTTGAATAGCCATTCATCGTAAGGGCTGCTCGGATGGTTTCCATTTCTCTATGGAAGTTCTCCGCATCAGCGAGACGTGTTGACCTTGTTATGAGGGTATTTACGACTGATTGTAGCTGGGATGGATGGTGATGCGAGTTACTATTCAAATATCGGTTCGTGTGGGTCTGTTTTCTGAATACTGTATGTCCCAGAGTGCCGTCAGTTTTCTTTGTTACCAAAACATCTAGAAATGATAATTGGTTGTTCTCTTCGGCTTCTATCGTGAATTTTATCCGATCATGGATTCCATTCAGGTGATCGAGAAACCCTCTTAGTTGTCCTTCTCCATGTGGCCAAATAACGAAAATATCATCTACATATCTGGGCCAAAGTTTGGGTTTTAGTTGCGCTGTGTTAAGAGCTTTAATTTCAAAATCCTCCATGAAAAGATTTGCGATCACTGGTGAGATTGGTGATCCCATCGGTGCTCCTTCGATTTGCCTATATCGCTGTCCCTCGTACATAAAGTAAGTATTGGCTACACAGTGTTTGGCGAAGTCAATAATGTATCCTTCCGGTTTGTATTTATGTTGGATGATCTCTAGGGCTTCGTTTATGGGTACTTGTATGAACAAGGATGCTACGTCGAAGCTTACTAATATGTCGTCCTGTCCTACTGTTTGCATATCTAGAAGTTCGATAAAGTGTTCCGCGCTAATTTTTCACAATATAAAGATGATTATTATAAACAATTAGATGGTTGTGCAATGGGCTCTCAAATATCAAGTATCATATCTCAAATAGTAATGGAATTCCTTGAAGGAAAAGTAGTATCTCAACTAAACTATAATACAGCCTTCTTCAAAAGATATGTTGATGATTGTATTGCTGCAATCCCTGAAAACAAATGCAATGAATTTCTGAATTCTTTCAATTCCTTTCACCATAAGTTACAGTTAACGATCGAATTAGAAAATAATAATGAAATACATTTTTTAGATTTAACTTTAGTAAAAGAGTCAAATGATAACAAAATTCTAACAAAATTGTATACCAAACCTACTTGATCAGGAAGGTATACTAATTTCAATTCTAATATACCTAAAAAATATTAGAAAAATGTCATCATAAATATGATAGATAGAGCTATTCGACTAAGTTCTCCTGAACTGAGAACTATATCTATTACAAAAACAAAAGAAACTTTAATAAGAAATGGTTATCCCATTGATTTAGTAAATTCGATAACTAAAGACAAAATTCATAAAATTTATAACTCATCTGGTGAAATCAATACCAATAATGAGAAATCAAATAATAAGCATTACATATCACTACCATATATTATTGGTCTTTCAGAAAAAATTTGTGATATAGTGAAACCTTATGACCTACATATATGTCATAAGAGTTATTTAAATCAGAAAAGTCTCTTTATGAAATTAAAAAGCAGCGTACCTTGCAAAAAAAATAACCCATACTGTTTATTCCATCCCTTGCAAAGATTGCGAAAAGGTATACATTGGCCAGTCTTCACAATACCTCGAAAAAAGGTTGAATGGGAACAAATATACCAAAGATTCATCAACTGCGCTCAATAAAAATGTAAAAGACACTAACCATACATTCGACTACAACAACACAAAAATTTTAAATATTGGAACAAACGAGAACAAACGTTTGATATTGAAATCTATTCAAATTAAAAAGAACAATTGTGTAAATGACGAAATAGATTCCAATCTTTCGAAACTTTATAATAATCTAATTCAAACTTAACAAAATTTTATCAGTTTGAAGTGCCACTTTCCACTTGTCTATTTAAAATTCAACCTAAAAAAGATAAAGTATTATTCAATTATGACACTATGAGTAACAATTTTGAGGTTAAATTCCATCGAATTATCTTAAACTTGAATAGTTGATTATGACTAACTAATTCATACAATAATCATAGAAATTTATAATTGTACAATCTTAAAATATCTTGTATTTAATCAAATTCAATCCATTCCAAATTGTAATTAGCCATACATTACTCTTTCACACACAACCGATCCAATGTTTTCTGCAGTTTCAATTGGATCTTAAAACACAAGTCGACTGCAGACGCATTTCATTAATCGAAATCATCTATTCTTTTCTAAATTACTTCGTTGGATGGTTTAGTATCAAAAATATCTTTGACTTCCATTAAATACTTAAAGCCTTCATTCCTTCCCACAATAACTTCGAGTTTACTTCTTACTTGATTTCCTACATCACCGGGAACTTTTTTGCATTTGTCGGAAAAAGTTTCAACAATATTAATTGATTCTCTTAAACTCATATTTATTATTATATCTGGTATGAAACTAAAATTAACCTTGATAAAAACAAGTTCCTTAGCTAAATTTACATTTTTGAATACTGCTTGACTTTGCAATACACACTGTGAATTGTCTTCTAAATCTAAAACTATGTCTTTAATGGCTTCAAAATGGTCTGCGTAGAATATCGCGGCCTTAATCCATGTTCCCCATCAAGTAATTACGGGCTCTGGAGGTGAAATAACTCCTGGCAATTTCTCTCTATAGATTTTCACTTTCAGATGTGCTTTCAAAAACACTTTCTTTACATTTGAAATTAATTTGTTCACCAAGGGATATGCTGTTCTAATAGTTTCTGCAACTCTGTTTATCTCGTGTAAGAGGCAAGTGACATGTACTATATTGGGATAAAATATTTTTAAGTTTTGGCCTACTTTAACCATATACGGCGCTGCGTCAGACAAAATCACTAAAAACTTCTCTACTGGAACTGGATTTGGTAAACAAAAAATTTGATAGAGACTGCTGAATGAATCGAGTTACGGTCACATTATTTGTTTTGTCTTACTGTTAAAGATATTAAATATGGCTTCCCTGGCTCATTTTCTTGAAGCCCTCCAATAATAAGATGTGCGATATATCGACCACATGAGTCTGTGCTTTCATCAACAATAATATAAAAATGTTCATCGCCCAGTGGAACTTTAATTTCTTCCATTACGGTTTCGTATAATGTTTGCACATACTTCTTTCCAAGTGTGGATTCGTCAGGGATGTTTTGATTACAATATTCTTGCAAAAAGTCTCTGAATTGTGTATTTTGCATTTCTTCAAAGGTATATTTGCTGCGATTAAAGCTTTGCATAAGTCCTGATGAAACACCTCCTTTTCACTCTTCGGTTTGACATCTTGAAATGCGGTTTGCACACACTGCTGAACAGGCATTTTTCTGCAACTTAGCTTTATGCATAGCTGTTTTCAAGTGTTGATCAATTTGGAACTTCTTCTAAATAACAATGATTTTGGCACAAACTTTGCATAACACTTCATCCCCACTAAACTCCAACTCAGGAAAATTTCTAATCCACGAAGCGGTTTTCGGCATTTTAGGCGTTTGGAATAAATATTTTCGAAATCACTCTTTTCACACTGGAATTTATCGACAAACTAAACTATACGATATAAATGCAAAAGAAGAGACCACATTTACTCTCCAATTAGGCACCGAAAAGAAACAAGACAAGAAGGTTCACTTGGCGTCGGTACTTTGAAGTCCGAACTATGAAAGCAAGCCGCCGCTGGACCCCGAAAAAAGAAAGTTTCGTTATGAATTCATTCGCGCACCGAACAGAAGTTTCTGTTCGGTGACGATACTTACTACCACCGAACACGACTTGGCACCACCAGGGATTATTTAAGTGTGCCAGCGAAATAGACAACATAGGGGTGAAGCTTCAAGTGAACCTTCTTGTCTTGTTTCTGTTCGGTGAATTAGGCAAGCTGATTACTTGGAAATTCCTAAGCATCCAATAAGTGCCGGCAATAAACCATATAATAATAAAATGGGTCTATAAACCATGTAATAATAAACCCTACTCACCTTTCAAATTATTTCAATTATCTGCAAGGGTCGCACTCAATCTTTTGATAAAACGAAAAACATAAAAATATGGACACAAATTTTATTTTTGCCGAAATATGCAATTTTTCATGAAATTTGTAAAAATATGCAAAATATGCGAATATATGCACTCTGCATATATTTCGCCCTTTACTTATTAGGAATAAGAATCACTGATCATTTAACTATCATATAGAAGGTGTCGTAATTGGTTAAGTAACCATTATGCGGATCGATGGATTGGTAGAAGTGCAGAAGCTCCGTTTCATTGCCCTCCACGATCATGCAATTTAAATCCTTTGGACTACATAGTTTGGTCGTATAAGGGGTCGGCATAAGTCAGGCAACGCTCTCGAAAAATCGGCATAAGTCCGGCAACGCTCATAAGTTTGGGCAACGCTGTCGAAAAAGATAGAAACGAAGCATGTTCGTGCTTCAGACAGTTGTGTCGGTGTCATGATAACATGTGCTCGTCGAGTAGACGAGTTTTCAGAATGAATAACCGATACAAGTTCACGCTTCAAGGAAGAGTTTTTTTTGTTACGTCGTATCTTCGTACGAACGCGGATTACGAAACTATGTTTACCGAATTTCAACAACAATTTCCGAACTCGCGGCTACCAAATCGTTCAACAGTGTGGAAGATGTAACAGAAATTCTTAAAAACGGGCTCTGTTGCCGACGCGCCGCGTTCTGGACGACCGGTATCTATAACAACTAACGAAAATATGGAAACAGTGGCGCTGGCGTTTGTTGAGCAGCCGAACCAATCTGCAGTGTGGCTATCAGGAGAACTTCAAATATCCGATCGTTCTTTACGACGAATGCTGAAACGCTTGCACTATCGAGTTTACCGTCCGCGTCTCCTCCACGCACTTCACGAGGATGATTTCGATCGCAGATTGGAATTTTGCGAGTGGTACCTCGGATGCAGTCAGGATGATCCGCAGTTCCAGCGTTCCATTTTGTGGTCGGATGAAGCAACCTTCAAGCTGAACGGTACGGTCAATCGGCATAACTGCGTGTACTGGAACGACCAGAATCCTCACGTCTTCATTGAAGAAGAATTAAACCTACCTGGGGTGTGTGTGTGTGGGCAGGTATCCATGCGGGAGGTCTCGTGGGCCCGTACTTTTTTGAGGGTAACGTGACGGGCCAAAGTTATCTGGAAATGGATGGAGCTTCGCCGCACTACGCGTTATGTGTGCGGGAGTACCTTGATGTTCATTTTGGAGAATGGATAGGCAGACGAGGAATCGTTGAGTAGCCCGCACGGTCATGTGACCTGACACACTGTGATTTCTTCTTCTGGGGCATTCTCAAGGACCGCGTTTTTGCAAGAGGACCACGCACCCTCCCCGTCCTCCGAACTGCAATTGAAGAAGAATTTGAAAATCTTCGTGGACAGCTTGACGTGCTTCGCCGGACCTGCCTTTCCGTTGAGAAACGTTGCAGTAAATGCATTGATCAAGATGGGCATCAATTTGAACACTTACAGTAACCCGTTTTCGAATCCCTTTTGTAATTTCTTTGAATAAATTCATTTGGACGCTGCATTTTTTTATCTTAATGCAAATTTCTTGCCTGACTTGTTTAATGCAAATTTGTTGCCTGACTTATGCCGACCCCTGTATTAAGGAAGAAATCTATTCTAGAGAGGCAAAATCACGTCAAGAATTGCAAGACAGAATTGTACTTCACATTAATGATCTCATAGCTGATCCTCAACCGCTGAGAAACCTAATGCATTCTTTAGAAAAAAGGATAGAATTGTTTAATCGTGAAAACGGAGGACATTTCGATCACTTATCTTAACTGATTGGAAATTTCATGTTTTTATTCAGATATATTTGAATTTTCTTCTTGTGATTCTTCGTATTGTTTGTTTAATTGATAAATCAAGCATCATAATGATGTTATTGTTATTGACTTCTGATAAATTGGTAATTGTTCATTACTTTATACCAGCATCGGTTATTACTTCATCAGTTTCAAATCAAAATATTACGAAAACGGTACACAGTATCGAGTTTACTTGGGGTACCTCTTTTGTGTGAAATTGAATGATGTTCAATTTCACGTAAAATTTAGACTAGAAAATTGAACCTCAAGAAAGTTATGATTGAAACTACTCTGCACAAACCATGTAATTAGCGCCCTCTATGAGAGTCAGATATAAAAATAAATTCATGCTATGTGTCAACCCAGAACATATTCATACAAAATTACATTACAATGTTGCCAGCAGTTTCGACATAATCTTGAAAAATGTGTTCACATTTTCAACATTCTGTATCTTGAATACGAATGCCGTTTCGGAAACATTTCAATGTTCATTTGTATTTTTTTTTTTTTTTTTTTTTTTTTTGGCTCTAGGACAAGGCCTATTAGCCAGTCGCAATATAATACATACATATATACATTTAATGAAATCGGAGGCTACAACTGTGATTGCTGCTTACTAGACAAAATAAAATTAACCTAACACAAATTTAATTGACTATCAAGCAAGAGGAAGGACAGGGATACACGCTTCCCGCCCAGGGGTCTATCAGGGCATTAAAAATAAAACACGAACAAGACAGACCACGGTAAAAAGGAATGAACACAAATGGATTAACAAGAGGATTCAAAATCAACCTACACTAAATTCTCAGATTTGTTTCCCTCAAATAATTTATGACACATGTTAACACATTTTTGTTATCTAGCGCAAGCAAGTATGCAGTGTTATAAGGTGGAAAAATATTAAGCTCTATCAAGTGCGAGTAAAGTTTGTCAATACTGGGAAGATATTTGGAGCATCCCAAAAACAAGTGATCCAGATCTCCTAAAATTTTGCAATCTTCGCACAAATCAGACGATGTGACTCGAATTCGTATTTCATTTGTATTCATATATCTGTTACTCATTGAGTGGTGTTTCCTCTCACATGTCTTCGAGATTAGTTCCCAAAAATTCGAAAAATGCGGCAGCCGTTAGTATGTCTACTAAAACGTACGTGTCAGAAATATTGTTTTTGTGAATGCCAAGCCAGACATTGACACTGAATTTTTCGTGGAAATTCCATATCTTCAACAATGTTGTTGTTTTCGTTTGCCCATAAACGTAAATTGTGAAAATCAATAATTCCACGTCTGTGTAAAATGTGCTTCATCTGTCCACAATATTTTCTGGAGAAAGTTTCAGTGGTTGTTCAGTTTCTTATGAGCAAATGAAAACACATCATGGTACAATATGTATGAATTTTCAAGAAGAATTCAATGTCATTGAAAAATCTTGGCTTCCGGATGGATTCTGCGTCACAATAGCTCGACTTGATGCCGACGTTTCGCCAACCATCACAGGTGGCATCTTCAGGGCAGGCTCAAGCCTCAAGCCTGCCCTGAAGATGCCACCTGTAATGGTTGGCGATACGTCGGCATCAGGTCGAGCTATTGTGACGCGGAATCCATTCGTAAGCCAGGATTTTTCAAGATTAGCTATCCGCGGAAGTCTACTATTCAATGTCAATGTCTGGCATTTACAAAAACCACATTTTTGGCCTATACGCTTTACTAGACAGTTTAACGGCCGCTCCATTTTTCGAATGTTTTCAAACTATTCACGGAGACATAAGGAAGGAAACACCACGCAATGAGGGCACAAAAATGGATGAATACAATTGAAGGACAGTCCTACCCATTTTGGAAGACAAGTACGAGAATGGCTAAATGAGAAGTACGGTAAAAGATGGATTGGTAGAGGTTGCATGGCCTCCTCGATCACCTGATCCCAATCCTGTGAACTTTTTCGCTTGGGGTTATTCCAAAGATAAAGCTTATGCCACGCCGGTGCATGATGGAGAAGATCTACTAATCGTATCCGAAGAGCTTGTGGTGAAATAAATAATAAAATGTTGATTCGAACAAGAAGGTCGTCGAGAAATCTATGTCGACGTTGCGTTGAGTTAAATTTAGAGCATTTATCTTGGATCATCTTTTATCGTTACCGTTAAATAGGTATTTAAATATTTTTTACTTTTTAAATAGCATTTGAACAGAAATTTTATAAGATAGCCCCGATTAGAAAAATCAAAATAGCTCGAACAGGAAGTGAAATTTATCAAGAATACTTTTTTATAGAAAACATATGGAAGTTCTCAAATTTGTATACAACCATAATTTCCGATCATTGGCGTAGAAGTTTGAGAGAATTAAATGCATTCAAAACCCCATAACTACGCTACTGTATTTGTCTCAAGAACATTCCTTCACCAAAAAAATTTCACGTCTAGTAAAACTAAAGTGTACAAGGTTTGGAATAAAAATCTTAATTTGGTTAGAAGATAATGAAGGAAATGTGATAATTTTTCAACACTTCAACACCCTGTATCTCGGAAACGGAGGGATTTAGAGAAAAATTCCATATGAAAGACCCCTATTATTTAGTTTATATGAAAAAACTGAAATACCCTATATATATGTATGTCTATACAAGGTGTTTCAGGAAGAGCTCCCGTAAATGCAGAGGACAGTAGATTTTAATAAACTAATCAGATTTTTCATATAAACCATGGTCCTATTTTCTTTTGTTTCGGAGATACAGGGCGTTCAATTTAATTTTTTCAAACGTAATTTTGCTGTAGCTCCTGTACAGTTACAGAGATCTTCATGTCTTCATCAGTCGTTGGTCTATCACGAAAAACTTCCAAGCAATTGCTCCTTTGCTCCCTATCCAATGATTCGGGTAATTTCGATTCGAAATTGGCGAACAATTCGATGGTAGTGTACATGCATCCTACCCTACTGGCAGCCACATGTTTCTCCTTGTATCAAAATTCACGTTTTTCAGGAGAAGCTGGAGATCATTTTCTTGAAATTCCAATCATACAATTCGATTCAAAACCACATCAAAAAAGTAAGGATCGATCACACTTGATCCCCACATGATCAATATGACGGATCCAATGGTGGTTTACAGTCGCAAAATGATACATGTTGTGTTTGCTAACTGCTCTTGTTCTTGCTCTTGGATTTCATTTCTTTGGTATGGGAAATAAATGTTCGTATCGAACGACAAGGTCATATCTTAGAGAACCTACTTTGAGATTCAATATTTTAATTGTTAAGGTATTTTTTTGTTAATTAGATTATTATTACTTGTTGAATCTATCAAATCATGATCTGGTCTCAATCATATACACACTTCTCGGACGTTTGTTCATCAGTTGCATGTAGTGACTTATTGGTAATTTGTGGTATTTTGTTCAGCATTGTCACTGAGTGCATTGCTTACAGTGGAAAGTTGAGTTTCTCGTTTGTTTTAATCAATTACAGCCTGAACGTTCCCTTTCAACCATGTCTACCTCACATCGTAGGAAAGTTTATTGGAAGACCTCTCAACTAATAATAATGATAATATACAGGATGTTCTATTGATAATAAAAAAAGTTATGGGTGTTTTCCTGTTTTGGCTCACCCTGTATACTTTGCATATTTTCGAGAAATTCCTGGTAATGGATTCTATTTTCAACCATATTGAAAAACTGGTCACGTAAGAATCGCGATTTTTTCACTATCCGTAAACACAGAGTGATTTTTAGAAGTAGACCCCTTTTAACTTTAAAATGTCTGATAATTCGGAAACCGTCAACAAGAGACCTACGGTATGCCATATCATTCTTCTCAGATCGATGAGGGCTTTCGAAATAAAGATCATAGTATAGGCTGTTTCATCGAAAAAACGTAAGTTTGGTGTGTTATTAGATGAAGGACATCCTGTATATGAATATAAATATTATTCAATTATGCTCTGTTTGTGTATTCAAATACAGTATTATAAATAACAGAAGGAAGAATCTTTATTCCAATTTTTTCAATATAGAGTTGATAAAATGATCAATACCACACTAAACAACAATGTTCTCGAACTAAAATTCATCTATAATTCGAAAATATAAATTTTTAAGTAAATAAATACCACTTAAACACAAATTCAACAACAAATCAGCTGTAACGATTGTAACATATATGCGTACTAGTAAGGGTGGATACGTCCTTACTTGTGGAATTATTTTGGGCATCATATGATTGCTTGTATATATGCATTATAGACGCATGCACACTCGATGCAGTGTGCAGTAGTGCTCTATCCAGCCATTGGTGCAATAAATGTGGCGGTGCTCCATCACGAATTTCAATACAAAATCGAGTGAGAGAATACATGAATTTAGAAAAATCCTAAATTTCCGAAATTTTCAGAGTATCAGCTCTGCACTAAAATAACATATCATAATGGATGATTTCAAACATGTATTTTCTCAAAAAATGTATACGCTTTCCCCGAAAAATTAATGAAAATTTTTAGTCTCCATGAAGTTTATCTTATAGGAAATGACATATTTTTTTGGAAAAATCGCCAATACCTCCGAAAATATGCCCTTTGATGAAAAATTGAAGAGGATCGTATTTGTTCCAAAACTTTGTACATACTAATCTCATTTGTCGAAAGAAGAATCCCAAATACAAAAAATCCCCCTACAATGACTACTAAGATTAATATGCATATTACAGCGTTGAAATTCCTGCTGTAGAATGAAATTCTAGTGTCGTTCCTCTTGTTCTGAAATATCGACGTCTATGACTTGTTGGTTATACGAAAGTATGAATGGTGTATATTCGAAGTGAATTTAAGTTCATTGTGTTCCATGAAGTTTTGCCGATTTCGTCAGGTATCTGATGATAAAAGAAAACTCCCAATTCATGTGTAATTTAGGTTATTGTGGTTACTCTACAAGTATTGTCATTAAAGACAAACCCACAGGAACTATTCCTCGGTCATTCCTGTTCAACCTTATTATATTATTATTATAATATATCTGCCAATCCAACGAAATGCGGGCCTTGTATTCATTTTTTCGTAGCTAAAATGGCGAGAGGGAAGCATGACAATTTGTGAGAAACCACGTTTTTCTCACAAATCATTTCACAAATATGGAAATTCTGCTGGAATTACTAGTGTTCCACATATTGTGATGTCGTATTGTGTTTACTGTTGATGCAGCTCCAATTAGAAATTAACATAAAGAACAATTTTGCAAACCAGATAGCTGATTCAATTTTTCAAACCTGTGCCTAGTATGTTGGTGATATCAATTAATAAGTTCAACTCCTCTTTAGAGAGATCAAAGTACTGCATAATATACAGGAAAAACATATTGGAACTAATTAAACAAAAATGTTCATTTAGTTTCTTCCAATGTCTTTTTACATGCAGTATTCTGAATTCACTGTGAGTTCCATTGGAAGTACAGCAACATGATGTACCATATCGCTTGCTTCTATAGACATCAATGAATAGATCTCAAACTTGAACTGAAATTTATCGATACAGGAGTATTTGATGGAGTGACTTCGCCTTATGTAAATCACCTAGGAAATGTTTGCGAAAAATTGGAAACAGGAGCACACTTTTCGATGTTTAATATACACATTCACCGAACGTGTTTCGTTGCACAACAACATCGTCAGTATACTACTGATGTTGTTGCTGTGCAACGCAACGTGGTAAATGAATACATCAAAGTTAAATAGGTGTAATCCCGTTTTTATTTCTTTTGGAAACTTTTCCTTAGATATAAGATTCATCCTCTATACGTTCCGAAGAATTCATTTGAGTAGATTGAAAATTTGGTTGCATCCAGTAGGCTAATTTTTGTTAAAAAGTCCATAGATTCGGTAAAGAAAAAACTCTTCCCATACAATAATTTCAAACTTGATGGTCATAGGTAATTCGATAAAGAACAGATCACTACCTGAGAACATCATAATTTAGTTCTGGTAGATGATTTCAAGTTTTTGAATCCCGAACGGATTAGACTGCCAATCTTTTTTTTGATTTCACGTATTTGTCTTAAAATCATACTGATTTATTAGTCCTAATCAAATTCGGTTTAATCCTTATTGAATCGATTATTCGGATTACGCGTTATGAGGCGTGAGTTTGTCAAAGTTCGATAAATCCTTCATTATAGGAGATAGCAAATGAAGTTATCTACAAAAATTTTAGACATCTGTGGACTCATTTTGAAATCATTCTCATATGCACAGGTTGTTCCTAAGTACCAGAGTGAATCAAACATACATGTTCCTAAATGATATATGGTATATATTATTTCAAATTCAGATTAGACTCATCTTCCCCCTATTTTCAATATGAGGGGTCATATGATCATATTATGTGGTATTTCAGAAATATATTCAATTTTATACTGAAATTACTGCTAGTCCAAACAAAGCAATTTCTTGACATTGGTCCAGTGTTATTACAAAAGCCATTGGAGAGAGGCCAAGCCAAAAGTCGAACCAATTTTCTTAATTTATTTTTGATAAATCACTCTGTATTCTATCTCAAAAAGTGAGAAGATACTTCATGTGCTTTCATTTTCATCTAGCACTTCCTATTCCTAAAATCTAATCCACGAGATGTTTCCAATTTAATAACAAAAAGACATGTTTTTGAAGCTATTTTATTATAACCAGTCAGCCCTGGAGAAACAAATTGTTATACAAAGATAACGTCAATCATTAAGGTTATTATTGAATCAATCAATTTTGTAACAAATGTTCAAAATGTCCAGCCAGAACATCAACACAACTGCAGTGTAGGCAATTTTGAAATGGTCGACTTACATTTCTTAACATTTCCACATCAATACTTTGGAATGCTTTTCATTTTCTGCCCTTAATAAAATTTTGGGTAGTAGGCGATATTTTATTCAGTCAGTTTCTTACATAACTCCATATGAAGAAGCAGTGACGTAACTATCCTATCCGGGGCTTGGTGCAGGGTGTCAATAGAGGGCCCCAATTTTTTATAAGCAAAAAAAGAAGGCAAAGTGAAAACTAAGAAAGTTACTAACTTCAAAGCTCTCTCAACAGACTGCGATGATGTATAGTAATCTCTTCCTCCAGATTATCACTGTGGGATAGTATTTGGAATAATAACAGTATAAACAATCTACGGAGTATATTGAGGAATTAAATAACAATTACAAATTTAATAAGGAGTAGGAATCTTTATCTGGTTGGAATTATAGACAGTAGTTCGAAAATAAAACAAATGAGGTTGAAACATACAATCCAGACAAACAAGAAGGGAAGAAAGGAATCTAATTGCTCCCTCTTGTAAAGGAAATTTCAAATTTTCAAGTTACCTCACTATCGTTAATATCTGATAGCGCCCCTTTCCATGAAGCTGTAATTAACTTACCCTCAAAAGTACAATGATTAGTACAACAAAAATGCTTTCCTAGGTCAAGCTATTTCTAAGTTGATCATGTTTACTAGAGTTTTCAGTCACCCAAACTGAGAAATTTTATAATATATGAACAACCTACATGGGATGGAAACTAGAATCAAAATCGAGTTTCTGGCATAAATATGGGATCAACAATTACCAGACTATTTCAGGAGAACGAAAAGTAGTTACCAACAAAATTCACGAGATTTTGCACTCTTCCACACTCTTTCGCTTAAACTTTATCTCTAATTCGCTATAAAAAATCCGGACCTAGGCTCTAAACGAAGTCAACGAGATTTGGTCAAAAAGTACGTTGTTAATCGGTGGATCAACATGGAAAAATTTTCCAAGGTCCACAGACAGAAATATATCTATTCTCTAGATTTCACGCCCAAGGGAAAGGATATGTCACTTTTGAGATACTAAATATTTGGCCAAATCGTCTATATCCCCAAGACAGCAAAAAATAAGAATGCGGAAGACACTAAAAATAAAAGTCTGGAAAGAAGGGTATCTTCCTGATTTGTTTAGCGGTATTTCTGATATTTCAATGACTGCCTTATTCTGTATTTAACACTTTGCGGACAAAATTGAATTTCTGACAATAAACTACTGGAAACACCCTCAATAGGAATTTCACAACCAAACAAAACAAAAAGTCAGTCCTTTTACTCTTACTATATCTTTAGATTATTCTAAGAGAGGAATTAAAGACAACGAAGTTCATTCCAAGGAAACTCATAGGCATGTAGATCTCCTTGTGTCAACATAAGTGGTTAATTAAAGCAAATTGCGTTCCATTTGTGCTACTTGAATGTCTCAAACAATATGTAAAACAATGGAAAATATAAGAAAAATGATTCACTCCAATCTGAATTAGAAAAATTTAATAGGTAAATCGAAAATAGAAAGTATCAACTTGGAACTGAATGTCGTCTTTTATTTATCTTTCTGGTGATTTGAATTTCAATTAATAAATGTTTTTAAGATTATAATTTTTATTTCATATCTCCTATAGTAATGAATATATCGCACTTCGAGACAATCATGCCACACCCTGTATATTTCTGAATCTCTGTGTGTCTGTTATGAATAACAAGAAACAGGAGAGAACTAATGAATTCATCATTCGAGCAACTTAAATTTCAGATTAGTAACTATTAATATTCTCTGAGGCCACACCTTTTCTTCGAAATCATATGCACTTACCACTTGAAAGTTCAGGTGATAAATTTCGTGCTAACTCATTTTTTCATTGAGAAGATTCAATCGTTGGAAAAATGTAGGAGATCGAAATATCGATGTAGATAATTCGCTAAATTAATATGAAGATTATAGAAAATTGAGATGTGGGGAGCTGAATTTCGGCGTTCTCGCTCATTTGTTAATTCAGATCTTTAGCAGTTATTCCATGTTTTTGGATGTAATTGTATCTATATGGCTGGATCTGTAAGACGTGAAGCCTGTTGCATTCATATTCGTTTCCCAGATGCTATCTCTACCCGATAAAAAATTACAAGTCCAACTTTCTACTCGGCGTCTGTACATCATTATAAATAAACCTAACTATGAAATTTATAATAAGTACTAGGATATGTGTAAATACAAGATGTGACTCTGTATCATTTCAAAAATGAAGCTGCCAAATCTGTTAACAAATCAAATTATCATCATATTAAATACATACCCAGATCATGATTCATCTCTAGTCGAGAACGTAATAGAAGACAGCAACATTTTTGATGATGGTTGAAGTGTGTATGAATGAATTCATGAATTTTTTTCATAGGAATGTTATATATATTTATCTATTAATTCTGTAAATCTTTGCATTAGTGTTAATGATATTAACATTGCTTGAAGCCCATTTTTTAATGAAATTGTGAATAAATAATGATAAGCCATATACTGTTTTGTTTAATTCCTCAAAAACTGAGTTTGTGATCGAGTGATTGAATTTAAATGCAAGTACATCAAACAGTTTTGATCAACAGTAGAGATATCCGATCAATCATGAACGAGGAAGATCATTTCTGTATTATCCAGACCTAAGTCAAACTGAGATGATGCTCTGTTATGAAAAGCGACACGTCCGGTATCCAATAGAAATAAGAATTCGCAATACTTTCATATTTACCCTTTTTAGTAACAATGGCGCGATTTTTAAAACTTCCGCGCACTCCGTCACAACCCTCGAAATTTTGTTCATCAACCAATTTCATAAATATTCCGAAGATAACCTGAATTCCCTGAACGTTAACATTCCATAAGTATCGGTTCCACATATTTTTCATCCTTCGAAAATCCCACATTACTGATGATAGTAGTATAGTAGCATGTCTAGTTATAACAAACCCACTTCTCCTCGACGTCGAAATTGCAGATACAGAATTCATCGAATTCACAACGTATTCATCAGCTCCTTCAAGTTTAATATCCGGGTGCCATTATGTTGTGTGGAGAAACTCCTATAGTTTCACATCCAAATAAAGATATCACATCCCTTGAACCTCGTTGGAAATGTTTTCCAAATGGTTCCCCAGGGCGTCGTAAGGTAAGGGTTGTCTGAAGAAGCAGTGATCGACAATGACCAGATTCTACTGCACAATATTCTGTTATATTACGTAACAACTGTAGTAGCTATGCAGGGTATATAAAAATAGATTTTAGTTGTGCAATTGGTGACCTTGAGATCCATCTAAACATATATTTAGTTGCTATGCACGTAATCTAAAAATGGATTCAGTTACCCGATAGATAAAACACATTTGTTGTTGCTATGCAAAGAGTCTCAAAATAGATTTAGTTCGCAGTAATCTTTGACTTTTTTCATAGACTTGGTGGAGTCTTCCGCGCATATATCAAGATGCTCAGATTTATGCTAGAAATTATCAAATATTTTGTAATTACTTAGTGTAGACTTTCACTCATTCTACATATTGGTACAAATTAATGTGTGTAAATGTGTTTCTCCAATTATGTATTTCCGAGACATGTGCGTCATGAATCGTGCCTGTAAAAGTGTAGCCATTGCAATGGAGAAACGTATCGTCATGGTATAGCGTGTTGGACGTGTTTCCAGAAAGTATGTTACAGAAGGAGCTCTGGTGATAACGTCCATTATATGTTCATAATTATCAAGGGATTATAATGCATAAATAGTTTTTCTAAAAATAAATAGCTGCGTGTCTTCTAAAATATTGTATTAGATCATCGAGAACGTATCAGTATCTTGGGCCCGCATCAACTACGCAGTAGTGAAAATCACTAGGGAAGTTTGGTTGGAATGAGTGCCAAAAATGTTCTGCAGAACATCAAAATATGTGACAGTGAAGATTTGAATATGAAAAAGGAAATTTAAAGATTTCAACTAAATGTGAATCGTTCCTTCCAATGGCGATCTGCAGAAGGAATTACAAGAAACGGTAGATTAATTGTGACAGAATGAAACTGCTTTCTATCAATTGACGTGATCAATGTAATATTTCCTGAGTGATCTTCTACAATCTTGACCTTCATTATAAGTAAGATCGTATTGTAACAAAGCTTAAATTCTGAAATATCATTTATTTTAGATCAGGCAGTGAATACGAATATCACACGTAAATTCCAGTTGAACAGTTCATCATTTCAATAGATATGCGTGAACTCCGAATGTGTATTCCGTGATTGTCACTTTTCTAAATTTCCGCAATTTTGAATAAGTGAAATTATTCAAATAAATGGATCGAATTCATGCCCGTTTAAAAATTGCATTCATTCCGATAAATTTATGTTGTAAAAAACGGGGATCTGGTGAGTTAACGCATCAAACTTTGAACAACCTTATGTATAAAAAGGACAAACAACCAAAAAACTCCGATAACATTTGTTTACTGCGCCGAGCGGAACTGGTGTGATATCATGAGCGCGAGTTTTAGATCTGAAAAGTAGCGTCACTTTTAAGCATTGTTTGGGACATAAGTAAAAAAGCCTCGGCACAAAATAAGGAATTGGTGGTGCGGACTTGACCAGAACCTCGAAAACATATAAAAGCAGGGACAGACCAAAGATCGCTCTCTTTTGTGATTTTGATTATCAATTAGTACCGTTAAAGTGTGACACTCTCTTTTGTGATTTTGATTATCAATTAATACCGTTAAAGTGTGACACTCTCTTTAGTAGATGAACTGGGGGCGTTCGGGACCAGAATATCCGGTCTCCACTTCCGGTCTAGCTGTCGATGTGCATCCGGTGCGAGGTTGTCATCATCAGTTTGGAAGGATGCAGGTGATAAGGAAAGGATGTACGTGATAAGGTGTGTGAGATAAGGATAGTACTTGTAAAGAGTATACAGGTGTGTATAAAAAGTGTGTCACATGTACAGGGTCACGCGACTATCACGTGACAGCTGTCATGGCGGACCAAAGGTACAGACTGCTTCGTGGAGGTGTCACCACCACGTGACAGCTATCATGGCGGACCAAAGGTACAGACTGCTTCGTGAAGATATCACCACCACGTGACAGCTGTCATGGTGAACCAAAGGTACAGACTGCTTCGTGGAGGCTTCATCACCACGTGACACCTGTCATGGTGGGCCCGCCGGGTACAGAC
The DNA here is from genome assembly GCA_958510875.1 of Endomychus coccineus. Classification (NCBI taxonomy): domain Eukaryota; kingdom Metazoa; phylum Arthropoda; class Insecta; order Coleoptera; family Endomychidae; genus Endomychus; species Endomychus coccineus. The sequence goes on from CAUEHT010000086.1 coordinate 273,920, forward strand.
TGCTTCGTGGAGGTGTCGCCATCACGTGACAGCTGTCATGGTGGGTCCAAGGTGCAGACTGCTTCGTGGAGGTGACCCCGCCACCTCTACGAAGCAGTTTGTACCTTTGATCCAAAAGGTACAGTCTGCTTTCATGGTAGTTCAAAGGTACAGACTGCTTCGTGAAGATGTCACCACCACGTGACAGCTGTCATGACAGGCTAGAGGTACAGACTGCTTCGCAGAGGGGGCGCCACCAGTTCGACTCGTCCGACTCATACGACTCTAAAGCGACTCGAAAGCGACTCGTAAGCGACTCGAAAGCGACTCAGAAGCGACTCGTAAGCGACTCAAAAGCGACTCGCAAGCGACTCAAATGACTTGGAATTGTTTATGGTGTGTGGGAAAGGTGTATGAGAAATGAAATATCGAATATAATAATATTTTTATTTATTTTGGGAAAAGTACATTTTTATTTTGGAAGTACGATGGCGAGCAGCCAATGTTGTAGAATATCGACATGGTGATCATCATTGCGATGATTTAGACAGCTCAGTCTGTTTGTAGGTTCGAATTTCCCCGTTTGGCATAGGGTGTTGTCGAAACTGCATACATCTACGATTCGTGGAAAGATATCTAGCTCCACGCACTTTTTCGTGAGAAATTCGGCTCTTTGATGACCTCGAACATATATAATGTCGGCTGCAAACAGTAGAGTCAATCTTAGGATATTATCAATTTCTTCATATTCCACTTCGCCAGATGTATATTCCAAACCATGACAAAAATGTTCCAAATGCCAAGCGGATTTTCGGTCCTTCTCACTCAACATCGTAAGCGGTACGGCTGGCTTAAACAACGATTAATGTCGTTTGAACCCAATTTGTATCGACATTTCTTTGTGGTGAAAGACATCATCGATGATGAACCCCTGAATGTTAACCAATGCTATTCTCATGATGGCTCGTACTAAACTGATCGGTCGTCGTTAGGCAGTATGTTTTAGATTAGGCTCTCCACTATTTCCGAGAGGGGGGAGTACTCCATCAAACAATCGTGAATGATGATGCAACATGCTTTCGTATTGGCTGGAAATCCCTTATCTGCCTCGATTTCCAATAGCACATCAACAGTTGCAGATTTCACTACTTCCTCCTGTTTCGAACAATCGATTATGTGGAGAGCGCGTTTTTTGAAACTGGTGTAATCTAACACTGGTTGTTTCACGGCAGCCGACGAGGAATTTGTATAGCTAGAGTAGAACTCGGTGTAGTTATGGTGAGCGAGCGCGAAATCATCCTTGGCAAAGTCCAAGTTCATTCGCTCGTTGGGGTAATATTCGCCGTTCAGAGATAAACGAATACTTGTTATATCCAGATGGTCAAATATTGTGTGGTTAGCCTTCACATTGTTTCGTTTGTCTGTTTGAAAGAATACTATGACATAGCGAGGTTTTTCAACTGCCTCACTAGTCTTGACCGCCCAAATTTCTCGTTGGGACTCGCTTGTTATGGCAGAAAGCTCATGACATTCCCACTTCCGGAATGGAATTAGGATGGGCGAATCACTCTTGATTGCCCGCAATAGCTTTTCTCTAATTATATCGTTGAGATAGATATATTTCACTCTCAATTCCATGCTATCAATCAGGAATTTAACGGTGGTCGTGGGGTTTCAATGTTAACGCAATCGTTGTCGTTTCGAGCACGTACCAATTGAATAGTCTGCCTACCAAATGAAATCATCGGGTAATGGTTGAAAATGTTAAATATATGCTTCAGCGGAATCAATAGACTGCATGATTTAGTTTTGTGCAGGACTACGCTCTCAAGGAGGTACAACCAACTAGCGGTAGCCATATGCGTAGAAGCTGTAGGAGCGTAGCAGGTGAATGCTCGAACAGCGCTGACTATACCAGGATCTCGAACTGTTTCGATCTCCCTACCACTCTCAATGTATGAGCAAGAGTCGAAAAGGAAGGCTCCATAATTCGGTAACAATATAACATTACCTCCACTCTCCACTTCCATTTTTCCCTTGATCGCCAATAGAGTATCCTTCATGGAAAAAAAAACGCTTCCACTTGATTTATTCCAAACTCCACGATGTCGCTATTATTGAAGGCTTTAACGAACGGAGTAATCGATCTATACTCAGCTTTCCGAATCGACTCGTCGAATTTCGGCTGGTATAAATCGAAAATTGATGAGATAACATTGTTATCTCCATCATCATCTACACCACCAAACTTTCGCTTGTAACGAAGCTTAAATTCTGAAAGATTATTCAATTTAGATCAGGCAATAAATACGGATGTTACATGTAATCTCAGTTTGAACAGTTCATTAGATGTAAATAAATTCCGAATGTGTATTCCGTGATTGCTTTTTTCTAAATCTCCGTAATTTTGTAGCAAAGCTGTCCTATTAATTTTCAATTACAATTCATTCAGATTTCAAACCATGTTGCTAGGATTCAAGATGGGTTTTAAGAACACCCATTAACAGTTAATAAGAATAGGATATTCCTTGTTGCCTTTTATTACGGACAAGTCAAATATATGAGTTCATTTCTTAGTACGTCCGTCCCATCATAAAATAATACAGTTTGTTCTTTGTATCTGTGAGACGGAAACTAAATATATAGTTGCTGAATCCTTGTGAAGAAAGGGTCATCGTAATTTGTAAAAATACCGACAGAGTCAAAAAGGTCCTTCACAGTTCCAAGAGGAAATTATAAATCACGAAGTTAACAGAAATGGTTCGAAAGGAAACAAGTGTTTTACAGTATATTGGTAGTTTGAGATATATTTTTATTGATGAATAAGAAGCGGCAAATGGATCAATTGCTATGGTTCAAACAAAAGTTTTTCACCCTGTCTTTTCCTTTGAAGCTACAATACCTTCACGTAACCATAACATAAGACGTGCAGGACGCAGTCGTTTCTTATTAAATATGTAATTAGAATATTAAGTTGATATAATTTTCATTCATACCTGAATTGAAGGAAGTCTAAATGAAGTCATAAAATCAAGGTCTTTATCAACAAAAATAGAATAGCTCTCTTATATTCAGCTTGCTTCAGTCTAGGCAAGTCTCTCTCTTATTGGGTAAAAGTTACTACCCCCAAATCTACTACTAAAATAGGAGTGGTTATCCAAGATTATAAAAACCAAACTCACCACCTGACCTGAAGTCAGTTATATTTTAACTTCTTGAAATGAATCTTACTTTGATTATTCCACGAATCACTTAAATCATATTTTAGAAAACTTTCCAAGTTTTCTATTTGAGTTTGCGTTGTGGTGTTTATGGTAGTTGTTTCGTTTCGCTAAGTTCATTTAGAATCAAGTCGTATTACTTAATTGTTATGAATCCAATTATTTGATGATTTGTTTCATTACTATAGTTACCCTTAGAATAATAGATTATTCGAGTTACTTTTGTCAATAACAAAAAAATGTTAGCATCTGTTGATGTAAACAAACAAGAATGAATATACATATATAATCATTCATAATTGAATTATTTCTCAAAGAATCATTTCAACATCAGTAAGTGGAGTGAAAAAGCTCACGACACAGAACATGGTCACTTCGAACTGGATATAATCAGCGAAAATATCAGCACTAGCAGTCGTCATTCGACAAGAATAATTCAGGTCCTTCGCAGCTAATTTGTTGAACAAAGAAGCAAGATCAAGATCCAATATATTATTGGAATCATTCATTTGGGAACCAGTTCCACATTTCAAATAGAAAGCGGCGAAGTTACGAGACATATTTTCCGTTACTGAGGCGTTAAGGTATAGCTCACTTCCCTTCTTATCCTTACTACTTTTCCTCCTCAATTTGTTTGCTTCATATTGTTTGAGTTCTCATATGATAAGATGTCTGAGGAAATAAAGGCATTGAATCTAAAAAGAGGTACAATTAAAGGTCAACCAACACGATTTTCAACCTTTCTGTCAGATTTGACAGACACTTCAAAACTCAGTGAATTATCTATCAGATTGGAGAAAGCTGAGCTACTTTGGAGTGAATTTGATATTGTTCAGTCACAGTTAGAATCAAAGGATGAGAAAAATGATCATAATTTAGATAGAACCAACTTTGAAGATATATATTTTGATTCAATTTCTCGAGCAAAAAATCTGATTAAAAAGTTCTCAGCTAGTACAGTACCTGCCAATGGTCTTTCAGACACCTCAATCAATACATCCAATGCGAATATTCAAAATGCCAATACGAATTTACCTAAATTAAACTTACCTGAGTTTCATGGATTATATGAAAAATGGCTGCAGTTTCCAGATACATTCAGGGCTATGATACATAACTGCAATTCATTTAGTAAAATTCAAAAGTTCTGATATTTGAAATCATGTCTGAAGGGTGAGGCGGCTAACATTTTAATAGCTTTAGAGGTATCTGAGGCAAATTATGACAAAGCATGGGATCTTCTATGTGATCGCTATCAAAACAATCGTGTTATAATTCAAACACATCTCAAGGCTTTATTTGATATACAGGGCATTCAAAAGGAATCACATATCCATCTCAGAAATATTATTTATACTGTTAATCAACATCTCAGAAACTTAGAATCCCTATCTTTACCAGTTGATCAATGGGATACCATCATTATATATCTTGTAACATCGAAACTAGATCCCACTACTAATAGGGAGTGGGAAGAATGTGCTTTGAAACTTGAGAGAGATTTGCCCACGTTCAAAGAATTTGCAACTTTCATGAATCAAAGATGTCAATTGTTAGAAGGTTTATATTCTAATATCAAGGGTTCTCAGTCTACGCAAAAATACTTACCAAAAAAGATCAATCATAATTCAATATCAACATGTATTGCTACCACGTGGTTATCTTGTATTCTCTGTCACAAAGATCAGCACATATTCTCATGCAGTAACTTTTTGAAATTAAATCCTCAGCAGCGTCTATCCGGAGTTAGGAGACTAAAGGCCTGTACAAATTGTTTACGTAAAGGTCATAATTCAAAGGATTGTAGAAATCATTATGTATGTAAAAAATGTTCAAATAAGCATAACACCTTATTGCATTTAGAAAAGGAACCAAGTCAAATTGATTCAAACATAAATCTATCGACGCCTTCATCAAACGATAGAACTGAAGGTAATCATTCAGAAACAATATTACACGAATCTCAATCTACCCTTGCTTCATGTACATCAAAAAATACTAATTCAGAACAATATGTTATACTCTCAACAGCAAATGTTTTTATCATTGATAAGTATGGAAAATATCACAAATGTCGGGCTATTCTTGACAATTGTTCTCAATCAAATTTCATTACTCAAAAATTATTCAATATTTTGCAATTACCTGTGTCAAATGTGACCCATTCAATTGAGGGTTTTGGCTCAAACTTAACATCTGTTTTACAGAAAACGGTTGCCACTATCAAATCAACAACAAGCTCATATATTGGTTTGGACATACCATTTTTAATTACAAATAAAATAACGAAAGATTTACCCATTCTCTCTTTCGATGTGAGTCATTTGAAAATTCCACAAAATATCGTTTTAGCGGATAATACTTTCAATAAAACTGGTCCAATTGATATGTTAATTGGAGCTTCCATTTTTTGGGAGTTAATGTGTGTAGGTCGCATAAATCTCATAAACAATCACACAGTATTACAAAGAACTAAACTTGGTTGGATATTATCAGGCCCTTTGCCAATTTCTTATTCAAATATTACGAATACTGTATGTAAACTCACAATGAATGATGATAAAGAATTTCACGAACTGCTTGAACGGTTTTGGAAACTTGAAGAAGTTCAGCCGTTGACTAAATATTGCCAAGAAGAAGCAGAATGTGAAGCACACTTTTCAAAAACTACAATTCGTGATGACTCAGGAAGATTTGTTGTTAACTTGCCGGTCAAGGAAAATATAATTAAACTTGGTAACTCTTTTGAAACGGCACTCAATAGATTTTATGCAGTCGAAAAGAAACTCAGTAAAAATCCAGATCTTAAACAACAATATGTTTCATTCATGTCCGAGTACGAAGAACTCGGGCACATGACAAAAGTTGATATTTCACATGATACTCCACAAGATATCATTTATTATTTACCGCATCATGGTGTTCTCAATACATCAAGTACTACTACAAAGTTGCGCGTCGTGTTTGACGGTTCTGCAAAAACTTCTAGTGGAATTTCTCTCAATGATGTTTTGAAAATAGGTCCTACCATTCAGGATGATTTATTCACTATTGTCACAAGATTTCGAACCTATGAGTACGTAGTTACTGCCGATATAGAAAAAATGTACCGTATGGTAAATATACAAGATTCTCAGCGAGACTTACAGCGCATAGTTTGGCGGACTAATCCATCTGAGAAACTTAATCATTTCCGATTAAATACAGCAACTTATGGTACGGCGAGTGCATTATTTATTTGTATCAGATCTCTTCATCAAATAGCTTTAGAGAACAAGGACAGGTATCCTAAAGCCTCTAGAATTATTACATCTTGTTTATATGTAGATGACCTTCTGACAGGGTTTCAATCATTAGAAGAAGGTAGTCAAATCATATCAGACATTACTCATATACTAGGCTCTGCTGGATCCAATCTTCGTAAATTTGTTTCAAATAATGAGAATATGTTAGAGGATATATCTAATGTCAAATCTCAATCATCTCAAAAGTTCATTTCAGATGATAGAATAACCAAAACTCTGGGTTTAACTTGGAATTCAATCGATGATATTTTTTTATATATATTCATTCCAAATCATTCTTCTCACGTTTCTAAACGTACAATTTTATCTACAGTTGCTCAAATCTTCGACCCTCTAGGTTTAGTGGGTCCATGTACAGTTAAGTCTAAGCTAGTTATTCAAAAACTTTGGAAATTAGGTTTAAATTGGGATGAAAGTCTTCCAATTGATTTATATCATTCTTGGATTGAGTTCTCCAGTCAAATTCCAAGGTTAAACGACATAAAAATTCCCAGACACATTATTTGCCCGAACCCAATATCAGTTGAATTACATGGCTTTGGGGATGCATCTGAAAAAGCTTATGGTGCTTGTTGTTATTTTCGATCTATAGATCAAATGGGAAGAATTCACTGTCACTTAGTGTGTGCCAAATCGCGAGTTGCACCGCTAAAAATGATTTCTCTGCCTAAACTTGAACTCTGTGCAGCCTTCTCATTCAGTTAACTCAGAAAATCTTGAAAGCTATTCATATTGACACGAATCATATTCATTATTGGACTGACTCTACTATTGTTCTTTCATGGATTTCAACTGAATCTCATTTTCTCAAGACATTTGTTGCCAATCGTATCACAGAAATTCAACAGTTCTCTGATAAGAGACAATGGAATTATGTGCCTAGCAAAACAAATCCAGCAGACATAATATCTCGTGGTATGAACCCAGAAGAATTAAAAGAATGTTCAACCTGGTGGGTTGGGCCTCCTTGGATGTCTGAGGAGAGACAAGCTTGGCCTAAATGTAATTTTTCAATAGAAAGTGACCTGAATTAAAAAAGGTTAATCATGCATTAATCTTACAAAATCTTGACACTAATATTCTCGATAGGTTTTCATCTTTCACAAAATTCCAAAGGGTTATAGCTTATTGCTTTCGTTTTATAAATAATTCAAAATTTGTGAATAGAGAAACTCGTATATCAGGCCATCTATCAAGTGCCGAATTGAAGCATTCATTAACTATTATTTGCAGATTTGTTCAGAAACATTCATTTCCCCTAGATTTGAATGCATTAACAAATTCTAAACCTCTTTCTTCAAAGAGCAAAATATTATCATTAAATCCATTTTTAGATGAAAATGGTCTCATCAGAGTTGGTGGTAGACTTAAATACTCAAGCATTCCTTATAATAATAAACATCCTATTTTATTATCTGATAAAGGTAATTTTACTAAATTAGTCATTCAATTTGAGCATATAAGACAGTTACATTCAGGAGCACAAGCTACTTTGGCTTCAGTGAGAATGAATTTTTGGCCAATCAATGGTCGCAATGTTGTTCGGGGAGTTTTACGCAATTGTATGATTTGCTTCCGATCAAAACCAAATGAATCTAATTACCGAATGGGTAATATTCCTCAATCACGCCTCACTCCCCAAAGACCATTTTTAACTGCCGGAGTGGATTTTGCTGGTCCATTTTATATCAAAGACGGCAAAATACGGAATCGAAAAATAATTAAATGTTATCTTTGTGTATTCGTATGTTTTGTTACGAAAGCAGCTCATCTTGAATTGTCTGATGATCTTTCTACTGAATCATTTTTGAGATGTTTAATCAGATTTGTATCTAGGAGGGGTACATGTAGTGACATATATTCAGATAACGGTACAAATTTTGTTGGCTCTGAGATAGAGTTGAAAAACACATTAACAAATCTAAAGAAAGACTTAAAATTCAATGAGTTTTTAGCCGTGAATAAATTAAATTGGCATTTCACGCCACCATATGCACCCAATTTTGGAGGCCTTTGGGAGGCCTGTGTAAAATCAACAAAATTTCACCTCAAGAGAATTCTTGGTAATTCACACCTAACATATGAGGGCTTATATACTGTGATCACGCAGGTTGAGGCTGTCCTCAATTCCAGACCCTTATCACCCTTGTCAAATGATCCTAATGATCTCTCCCCTTTAACCCCTTCTCACTTCCTTATTGGAGAGCCTATCACTGCCTTGCCTCAAAATGATGTGAGGGACATTCCTTCTAATCGACTATGTCTCCTAAGGCTCATCCAGCAGCAATTACAAAATTTTTGGCAGCGTTGGTCACGAGATTACCTCTGTACTCTGCAAGAAAGATCCAAATTGAAGAAATCTTACCAGAACATAAAAGTGGGATCTATGGTTTTACTAAAGGATGAGAATTCAGCACCTTTATGCTGGAAACTTGGACGAGTCATTCAAGTGTTTCCTGGAGAAGACGGAATAGTTCGAGTTATAAATGTAAAAACATTAAATGGTGAATTGAAGCGTCCAGTGTCTAAAGTGTGTATTCTTCCTATAGAGACCTAATAATGGAAACTTAAAAAAAGAAGAAATTTTCGTAAGTATTACATTCAATTCAATCTTGTTATCATTTTATTTTGAAAGGCAATCCATTCAAGAGGGCGCCATGTTATGAATCCAATTATTTGATGATTTGTTTCATTACTATAGTTACCCTTAGAATAATAGATTATTCGAGTTACTTTTGTCAATAACAAAAAAATGTTAGCATCTGTTGATGTAAACAAACAAGAATATACATATATAATCATTCATAATTGAATTATTTCTCAAAGAATCATTTCAACATCAGTAAGTGGAGTGAAAAAGCTCACGACACAGAACATTAATACAAAAGATTTAGAATTCCTTGAATAGTTGAATCATAATAGTTTTGTTTAACTCTTTACTCTGGTGCATCCGGGCTGAGTTAAATTAGTTTCATTTCATATTTAGGTTTTAATAAGTTTGATTTAAAATTAGGAATTGATTAATTATTCTCTAAATCTATTATAATCTCTTGATTAATACTTTAGTTATATTGTTTATAATTGTTTATATTATTATTATTATTAAATATTTTATATTTGTTCTGATTGAGAGTTTTTCTACTCAGGTTAATTTATAAACTACCCTCGATAACACAGTGCTTAATTAAGGTGTTAGTGTCTCAACCAAAGAAGAGTGAGTATTACATATATCTATTGATCATATTGTGGCCTGATTTGCCCAGCTAATGAGAAACCCATGATGCGGGTCTCTTCCTGGTTATTGGTTCACGTACTGCAAGTTATATTGATATTAGTTAATGATATATAAGAATGAATTTGATAAGATAAGTAAATTGATAACCTTTAATAAGTGAAGTAAAACCAAGGAAGGGCTCGTTATTACATTGGCGCAGTCGATAGTCGAACCTCAAAATGCAAATAAATGCCCAATTTTACATTGACGCAGTCAATAGTTGAACCTCAAAATATAATTAAGACGCGTTATTACATTAATGCAGTCTATAGTCGAACCTTAAAATTTCAAATTATACTCGTTATTATGTTTTTCACATATAGTATTTGAACTTTAAAATGCTAATAATGTCCCATATCACATTTTCACAGTTGGGAGTCAAATTTTAAAATGCATGATAAGATATGCGTTATTATATTGTAACAATCAAGTTTAAGCCTATAATGATGAATTTTATTGCGTTAAGCACAGTCAAAAATTTTGAACCAATAGATGTGCAATATGGCATTGCAACACAGATAATTATTACGAATATTATAAATGTTTTATGTATTTTCACACTTTTATGAAATTTCAAATTAATAGATGATTGTGATATAATCATCACAATATCGTAATTGCTAGTTTAAATTTATGTTTATCATAATTAATGATACTTATAATGATTCTTTTCAAACTAACATCATTTTATTTTCATTTATTTTTCAATAATAATGTCTCTATGAACAATATGTTAATGAGTCACATTTCGATATTACAATATCTTCCAAATTATTTTTTTTCAAATTACCAAACAATAAAGATATTGAGAACTTTATTTTCATTCTATAACAAAAGAAAAAGATAATTATTTATAATTTCTTCATTATGAAGTAGTTTAATCTGGTTAATATTCGTTTTATTTCAAATTTTGTGCATTTCGTTAGAATTATTAATATAATGGTTCCTCTCTTTTAATTCAAATTAATGGAAATAATTCATAATATTGGCAATAAATAAAAATTGGTATAAATTATTATCAAAGAATATGGAAAATAATGGAATTAAAAATCCATGAATAATTAATCTAGATAGGGTTTTAATTGGGAAAAATAAATAATATAAATTCAGTATTATTCTTAACAAGAAAAAGAAATATTGTGATTTAAATATTAAACACTGAATGATACGAGAAATATAAGTGCTAGCAATCTTTGTTATAATTGAAGACTGTTGGTCTAGAATTTCTCGCTTTATCTCAGTGAGAATTGAAACAAATTTTTACAAATATGAAAAAGTTCTTTTTAATTTATTAATTTTCTTTCTCATAAGCTAACAAACAGGATTTATAGATATAATTAATACTTCACATAATATATCAGATTTTAAAATATAACTCCTGTCTGAAGAAGATCGTTAATTAGAATGGTAAAGGTAGAAATCGTATCGTTGCAATCATAGCTAATCATTGTAAGGTAATAGAAGTAATGTTATCTCTATTTACAGGATATATTAGGATTAAACTATGTAAACCGTATAGGGTTACGTATTATTGTAAGTGAAATAGTTTTCAGAGTCATAAAAGTCCGTTTCTCAGTTCTGACCGATAGGTAATAAATTAAAGGCGTCTGGTATTTATTGAGTATTGTTAGATATACTACGAATAAATACAGAAATTGTATAGGGCAGTGACCCTGATTGAAGTTAAGGTACTTTGGAACGTTATTAATCAGATAACGTATCCTGTGTTTAGTTAAATTCCAGTAATGTTGGTTAAGAAAAAGACAAGAATAACATATATCAACTAGTTATAGTTTTAAAGAGTTGATGCGCTTGAAGCTTTTCGCCCAGACGTAACTAGTCACTAACGAAATTTATTTTTGATTCGAAAGAGATAATAATAAGAATTCTGGAATAATTTACAGGAAATTTACGATTATCTCAGGCTTATGGAAAGAAATATAGATCAAATCAATTATAACTTTATAGCTTGCGATAGAAATTTGCAATTTAATTGCGATAGATTATTAGAAGCAGAGTTTTTTCAAATTATTTTAAGCCGAAACTAAATTTTGAATCGAATTTAATAGAGTTACAAAGACATTATAATCCAATGCAGATGGCACTCTTCGGAAATGACACAGAAGCTGATCATGGTTTCTGGGTGGAAGTAATTGATATTGAAAGGAAATCTAGATAGTCATATGTCAAAGTATAACCGAATAAAGATAGTAGCTTTCCGAAGAAAAGCAGCGTGCAACTGCCTACCTATATAGATATCAATTTAAATTCCAACATATCAAACAATAGTAAGAACATTAACAACATAGTTGATGATTCAATAAGGCAATGCAATAAACCAAATGATTCTTTTAATTATGATTTAGATTCCACCTCAAATCTTGTATCTTTTATGACTGTTAAACAGGAATCTTTCGCTGGTTATGGATAAAGATATGGAAATCCCAACGTTCCAAGTTTGCAAGTATAGTATACCAGTTGAGGAGCTTCGGCAGGTCCTATTTTTTGTAAACCAATATACGAATCTCACTCTGGATTAGTTATCGCTAAATCCGTGATAAATATTTCAGAGGAAGAAAAAAATCAGCATGTAATAGTAAGAATTTTAAATACGAATACAATACCACAGACCATTTATAAACATACCACAATTTTTAATTTGATATGTGTCTGGAAAGATGGTAACGTCTACACTTCTAACAAGAGCTAATAGGATAGATGGGCCCGTGTTAGCTGAAGGTAGGCAAGTGAAATGGCAATATTCAAGGCCACTGCAAATGAAAAAGTACCGAATGAAATGAAAGAAATAATGAATAAAATTAAAATTAAAGGGATATTATTGAGACGGGGTCAGAGTTACTGGGAACCACTAAATTAGTTAATCAGAAAATTGAAACCGGAGATAGTATGCCAGTAAGAAAAGCGCCATATGAAATACCGTTTTCCCAACAAGAATTAATGAAAGAACATATTAGTGATATGTTAGAGTGAAGAAACTTAATGAAAATAACGAGTTAAAATATAGATTCTGCATTGATTTCAGAGGGTTAAATATCATAACAAAGAGCGATTATTTTCCAATTCCTCATATCAACGATACTATAGATTCATTAGAAGGAGCAGAATTATTCAGTGTATCAGACTTGAAAAAAAGATACTGCCAGGTAGGAATGGACCCAAAAGATAGAGAAAAACCAGCTTTCTCTGTTCCTTGGTGACATTACGAATGTAACAGGATGCTTTTGGATTAGTTAATTCACCATCAACCTGGCAGAGAGTAATGTATACTGTACTTGCAGGGTTAACCGGTTATCATTGTTATGTTTATCTTGACGATATAATTGTTTTTTCGAAAGACGATGTACAAGAACATTTAAATAAACTTGAAGAAGTATTAAAAAAATTAAGGAGTGCAAATTTAACATTAAATTTTGAAAAATGTAAATTCCTGCAATCCGAAGTGAAAAACTTAGGTCACCTAGTTTAAAAAAATGGAAATAAACCCGATCCACACAAAATTAAAATCATTAAAGAATATCCAGTTCCTAAAACAGTAAAAGACATCCGAGCTTTTCTTGGATTAGTAGGTTATTACAGAAGATTTGTAGAAACTTTTGCAAATTATTCAGTTTCATTAACAGCAATAACTAAGAAAAATATGAAATTTGTTTGGACAGACAGTTGTCAAGAATCTTTCGATTATTTTAGAAATTGTCTATGTACATCACCAATTTTAAAATATCCTAATTTCGAAAAACAATTTGTATTAACTACAGACGCTTCTCCCTTTGCGGTTGGCGCTATCTTGAATCAAGAATATGAAAACCAGTTGCACCCTATTGCATATGCAAGTAGACAATTATCAATTCCAGAAAAAAATTATTCAACAACAGAGCGGGAATGCCTTGCATTAATTTGGGGAGTTAAGCAATTCAGATGTTATTTAACAGGCACAGATTTTCTAGTTTATGTAGACCATCAACCATTAAAATGGCTAATGGAAGTAAAAGAATCAAACAATAGACTAATGAGATGGTCACTAGCGTTACTCATTTAAAATTGAATATAAGCAAGGAAAGAAAATTCAAAACGTAGATGCATTATCCCGAATTAAAAATATAAGAACAATTGGAAACATTTCAGATCTAAATTTAGAGCCCATATGGTCAAGATCATTGATTAAAGAAAATCAGTATAACGATGATCATATCAAATCTGTTATAACAAAAATTAAAAGTAATAAAGCCAGTAACTTTTATTTTGACGAAGATGGCATAGTTTTCAAAATAGCGGACTGTGATAAAAATAGCGACTTAATGCTAGCTCCTAAAGATTTAATACCAACTATTCTAAGACTATATCACGATATACCTATGTAAGGTCACGTGGGAATCGATAAAACCTTACAAATCAAACATCTAAAAACAACGGCTTATAGTCCACGAACAAATGGTTCTTTAGAAAGATACCACAGAACACTTAAAGATATGTTATCTCATTATATAGATTCAAATCAACAAGATTGGAATGAATGGATTCCATATGTTTTAGCGGCATACGTGTTCACTTGCCGAGTCGATGTCCATCAGCGGATGCAACACTACGGGATGCATTCACATATCAGCGCCGTCGGTTTAGAAGCTTCCGTCCACCAAATCCAATTACCAGAAGGTTACACACACACGGAAAAGGCGTACGGGAAGACGAATTTTTCATGCCGAATTTATCAAATAGTAACGAGTTCAAAAAATTTACCAAAATCCGCAGCCGAAGAAGTATGGGGTTTCTTCAGCCGAATGGGAAAATTTTTTTTCCAATTTATGGTTCTATTTATTCACTGTGGTGCATTGGAAGTTATATTTCTGGGGTTGCAACAATTCATTTTACACTCAAGGAAGCTGTCGCGGATCACCCAAAACGAAATAAATACCTATGGGCCAGTTTATGCCTTATTTAAATTTCACAAAACAAGCACGAGGATACCAGAAGAAAATCAAGAAGAAAAAGATGCCAACAGCATAATAATGAATATCCAGGAAGAAGGAACGCCGGAGAAAAAGATGTATACACCACTCCCTTCAGCTCCGTCCATCTGCAATGACCCACGCTGTCCAGAGAACGGAAGAAGTGTACCATGAAGAAGAAAATACAGAAGATAATATTTTTTTTTTGTTTCAGATGTAATTTCCAGGATAGATCTAAGATTTTTTTTTATTGTATATTTTGAAAATCATTTGTTTTCTCGTTAGTAGGTATCCCCCCACTTTGGTCCGCCTGATAGAGAGCCTTATCAGATGTAGGCAACCAGTAGTGCATGCACGATCTCCTTATCAGACGACCTTGGGGTTCCTTATCAGTTACGGCGGGACATGGGGTAGCTCCAGATAGGTATCGGTAAGTACTGACCCTGTATTACCGGCCGGGTAGACGGTTAGGGTGTGGTCTCGCCTCTAACATCTAGGTGTTACCTGTATTACAGGGTAGGGTGTGGTCTCTGCCCACTAGGTGACCTTCCGTTAGGATCTATGGTTGTATGGTAGAGTCAATGGAGACCAAGTAGTGGTAATCAGCTTGTAGATACAAGATCGTTCGAGGTGGATAGCAAGCAATATGTGAGGTTAGGGAGAACTTCAATGTAAAGCAGCATATAGGTATATTTGTGTGGCTGGTTAGATACGATTGTAAATAGTTGAGATGTTTCAGTCTATGAATATTCACGAAATAAACTACACTCTTAATAAGATTAAAATAATATTAATTCAACTTATCGTTCTATAGTAACAATCGCGGTTAAATGAATAAATCATATCTGTTTTTAAACTCCTAGCTAACGTATTAAGATTACAGCGATGTGCGTTAGAAGCCGCAAATATTTATATTTTGATAACCAACACTTGTTAATATTGATCAGGCTCGGACTGGCCCCGTACATTTATTTCTCCAATTCTAATTCTATAGGCTGACAATAGACGGTACCCTAAATAATGAGACTTTAAAATTGATGAATACGAAAAGGTCGGGAGTGGCTGATGATCCTTCTCAATACAGAACAACATCCAGATGGTTGAAGTCGAAATTGACATGGAGATTCAGATTTGCATCAGCTCAACTGCTTAGAATTACTACCGAAGTGTTTGGAGTATGGAGCAAATATTCGGGGGTTGAACTTTGAATATACTGGTGAACACAGCCGATATACTCATTTCGTATCAGAGAGGAATGCATCGTAGAGTTACGAACAATGAGGTGTGTTCAGGGTTGTTTGATGGACCCGGAACGATTCTTGCACATTCGGATTTTCCAACAAGTGACGGGTCAACGGTCGAAATACAGTTGGATCGAGATGAAAACTGGTGTGAAACAAAAACGAGATCCGCTTATAACGAATCAAGTTTGTTTGCTGTACTATAACATTAACACGGTCATGCAATAGGCCTAGTTCATTCGAGTGATAATGAGTCTGTAATGTTTGCATTTTACGAAGAACCTAGAGACGGTGGTTATTTTATTGCATATTCTGAATCTACGTGATGTGCTGAATAAGAATATACAGTGTGTGACGGCACATGCCACATGTGTTTTTCATCGACTCAAGTATCATCATCAGAGTGAAGGGGGTCTACACCGGAAGTCGTTATTTTATTACATATTTTGAATCTACGTGATGAGCTGAACAAAATTTTTATCGACTCAAGCATCATCATCAGGTTAAACCGGAAGTGGGTTATATGGTCGACACATTGTCACACCGGAAGTGAAACCGGAAAAGCTTATTGCATATTCTGAATCTACGTGATGTGTTGAATAAGAATATACTATTTATATATCGATCAGTTTGACCGATCTCCCGCGATAAGGATTTGAAATTTTTATTTTTTAAAGTATGGCGTTATGGGTATAAATGAAAGGTCTTGACGCGTAGAATGTGAATTTTCAACTTTTTCGTAGAAAAAATCCCATATGGTGCATGTAAATGAGGAAAAACCTCCAACTATAGCTTTATGGGTATCAAATGAAAGATGTTGTGTGTATGTGTATGTGTATGTGTATGTGTATGTGTATGTGTATGTGTATGTGTATGTGTATGTGTATGTTAATGTGTATGTTAATGTGTATGTGTATGTGTATGTGTATGTGTATGTGTATGTGTATGTGTTTGTGTATGTGTATGTGTATGTGTATGTGTATGTGTATGTGTATGTGTATGTGTATGTGTATGTGTATGTGTATGTGTATGTGTAGGTGTATGTGCATGTGTATGTGTATGTGTATGTGTATGTGTATGTGTCTGTGTCTGTGTCTGTGTCTGTGTCTGTGTCTGTGTCTGTGTCTGTGTCTGTGTCTGTGTCTGTGTCTGTGTCTGTGTCTGTGTATGTGTCTGTGTCTGTGTCTGTGTCTGTGTCTGTGTCTGTGTCTGTGTCTGTGTCTGTGTCTGTGTCTGTGTGTGTGTGTGTGTGTGTTCTATCATTTGCAGCATGCAAAATGTTAATTTCCATATTTTTGATGTAGGGAAAATCAATATGACAAATTTGGGTGGGGGAGAACATCAGACTATAGCTTTATGTGTATCAAAATACATAAGGATTTTGACGAGTAAGTGGTGTTTTATTGAATTGAAGATCCGGCGATCATAGTTTACGAACGATGATGACGTCATCATCGTTCACGAACTATGATGGGCTGATGAGGAATAAAATGTGAATAATCATAATGATTGTAATACATTCATGCACATGTTTTATCGCATGATTCAACACATGCTTTAACATTCAGACACGTGTTTCAGTATTCAGACACGTGTTTCAGATACGTGTTTCAACATTCAGACACGTGTTTCAGTATTCAGACACGTGTTTCAACATTCAGACACGTGTTTCAGCATTCAGACACGTGTTTCAGACACATGTTTCAACATTCAGACACGTGTTTCAGCATTCAGACACGTGTTTCAGACACGTGTTCCAACATTCAGACACGTGTTTCAGTATTCAGATACGTGTTTCAACATTCAGACACGTGTTTTAGCATTCAGACACGTGTTTCAACATTCAGACACGTGTTTCAGCATTCAGACACGTGTTTCAGACAAGTGTTTCAACATTCAGACACGTGTTTCAGTATTCAGACACGTGTTTCAACATTCAGACACGTGTTTCAGCATTCAGACACGTGTTTAAGACACGTGTTTCAACATTCAGACACGTGTTTCAGCATTCAGACACGTGCTTCAGTATTCAGACACGTGTTTCAATATCCAGACACGTGTTTCAACATTCATACCTATTTAACACGTATTTGATACCTGATTTTGACAGAAGCGTAGAAGTACCTAACCGCGTGATCAGACATACACAATATAGCATCATCATCAACTAATATATAAACAAATGCTTATTAACATATGTTTTAGTATGATTTCGATTCGCCTTCAGGCATGATGAAGATTGTTAAGCAAAAAGACTCGTTGAGTATTATGAACTTAGGGTCAAGCAATGAGAATGTTGAACAACCACAACGTCACAGCTCTTTGCTGCCTAATACTCTACGAACAATAATCTGTCGTCCAAGTAATTGTGGGAAAACAAATGTGATGTTATCTCTATTGTTAGATGCTGACGGCCTGAAATTTGAAAAAGTGTACATATATTCAAAGTCTTTACACCAACCAAAATACCAGATACTAAAGTAGACATTGAAGAAAATTGAGGGGATTGGATATTTCCCTTGTATCGAAAGTGATGAGGTTATAGACCCCACAGAAGCGAGGCCTAATTCGATTGTAATATTCGATGACGTGATGTTTGAGAAACAGAAGAAAATTCGTGCTCATTTTTCAAGAGGGAGACACAACTCAATTGATAGTTTCTATCTTTGTCAGTCTTTTGCTAAATGGCCAAAACATGGATTGCGCGACAATGCCAATTGCTTGATTATTTTCAAACAGGATGAACTCAATTTGAAACATATATTTACCGATCATGTAAGTACCGACATGTCACTCGAGAAATTCAAAGAGATATGTAGCGTATGTTGGAAAGATAAATATGGATTCCTTATGATAAACAAAGACTGTGATATGAACAAAGGACGTTATCGCAAAGGGATTGATAGTTATATATACATCTAACATGTATATATACCTTCATTTGAAATAGACAACCCGCTCAGCATGGACGTGGGTGTGAGTAACATGCTAAAAAAAAAACAACAATTGAAGAAAAAAATTTGGGAGTTAGCAAACGTTGTGAGGAAAAAATATATGGCTGTGAAATTGGGTAAAGCTAAAAATGATGAGATTCTAGATAACATGTTCAGGAATGTATCTAATCCCCTAGAGGAAATTGCGAGAAATGCTGAAATAATCAAACAAAATTCGTTGGTTAAACCTGAAAGTATTGTTTCTACAGCAACACAAATGAAGAACATACCAATCCCAAATATTGTAACTGAAGGTGAAGAATTCGTATATAACCCCCAAGATACTGAGGAGGATGTGTTTACACCCGAACCTACTATCGATCAGTTCCGTGAAGAATTCGGAAAACATAAGAAAGATAATGCAGCGGCTACAGAGGAGTTTCTGCAACAATACCCCACATTAGCACGTTATTACATGGAAGGATTCCTATTGGATGATGATGTCAAGAGATACGATGATAAAATGGGTTTGCTATATAATTCAACTTTAGACAAATGGTTCATGAGTAATCAACCTATAGAAATTGATAGTGAGAGTAATATAATTATCAAGGGTACTCCGTTCAAGGGTACCACAGGACTCTATAATTTGATATTTTACAGAGATGTTCTACCTGATACTTACACTGCGGAAGATGGGAAAAATTACAGTCAAATGATGGAAATGACTGGTGCCCATAGACGTAATAACGATCCAGCTGATCGAATAAGATACACAGTAAAATACAAACATGTACTGAAACCTTTGATTAATTCCTTGAAAAGACCCAGAGCCAAAACATACACTGGAAGTGCATATATCAAAAATGATATGCTTGAATATAACGAGGAACCTATCGAATATGTTTATTGGGATGACGTTAACGAAATTTTGGATAGACTGATACTTCTTGTTGCATCCTCACATGCCGGTAACAATAACGAGATAATCTCTATAATAGAAGAATTGATAGAGGCAGGGGTAATTGAATAAAAACCAGGTGTAAGACAAATTCATCACAGTTTTAAAGATGATTTCAATGAATAAGTTTGGCAGAGTCTCCTCTTCCATGTGGATGTATGATACGAATGTATTTAATGATAATTTCAAACTAGTTCACGGACTAGGATTATTCCTAACGAGCGATGGAAGTTATGTTATGGAAAATCGTAGATTGTGCAACGTAAAATCACCGAATGATGATGGAGATGTTGCAAATAAAGTATATGTTGATAAATTTACACACAAACTGAATCTGAAAACGGAAACCAGTCTTAAAGATACCTTCAATGTTAGGGTTGATAATTTGATCAAAGATATCAACAAGGATCTGGATGAACATGAATTAACGAATGAGAAGGTTATTCTCAACATTGATAAACATCTGATGGACATTCAGAATAAATATAATGAAATGGGAATCTATATAAAATCAGAGTATAAAACAATCAGTGATAGTGTGAGGGAAAACAGAAATGAATTGAAAGAGATCAATAACAGATTTAACAGTGTGAACATGCGTCTAAATAACATCACTAGTAAAGTGAAGGCGTTAGAACGACGGATGACATCTATGGAACCTTCTAAGAAGAGACCCCCATCATCTACAACAACAACAAAGCAGGCCTCTGTGAAACGTATAACTCCAAATCCTGTGAATATACCCAAAAAATTAATTCTACACTAGATTTCCTCACTGATAAGATGCGTAGAGAACAAGTGGTGCATGAGCTTCATAAGCCGAGTAGGCAGAATTTCAAACGACGCAGAACAATCATAAGGGACTTCAATATATGTGGAAAGACGTAAACCCTGGAATATGCAATACGACTAGGACGATGAATCAAAAGTCAAGATTGAGATATTTAAAAATATTTTCAAGGTTATACCAACATTTTTGTATTGAGAAAATTAATTTAAAAAAAATATTATTTTGAGATCTTTGGTCTTTCCCCCTCCCCTCTCCAAATAACAGTGCAATCTTGAATTCTCATCAGTCTGTATGGAAGCGTACGCGGGAGAAGGTGTTTTCAATACGCTTATAAAGAAGCTCCCGTTTGAACTTCAAATCAATACCAGGGGCAAAACTAGGAGGACGATTGAGAAGAGGAGATCCAAGGTATCAATTCATTCGATAAAGCTTGCACGATATTTCATGCAATATAACACTTATAATTGTAGCCAGTTATGTTTGGAATTCCTCTCTAACTCTTCAGTTGTGGTCGACTAACATTGCATTTTATTAGTATATAAATAGATTGTTGATGAAGTTTTCATCAATCATGTCTCAGACGTTCACTATCACGGGTAAGAGCTCTCGCTTATCTGTAGATTTTCACCCACCTATAGAACTAGATCCTCATTCATATTATTCTATCGCACTTGTTGGTTTGCATACGTACAATAGCATCCCGAACATTGAAGAAGGTTTTAATAAATTTTATTATGAAGATGTGAAGGGTGAGGAAAAAGTAGTTACTATACCCACGGGGTCCTACGAGTTGACAGACATCGAAGATTTCATACAAAGTACAGTTTGTGGAATAGGAGTGAAGCAAGAAGAGCGTGACCGGAAATTATCAATAAAATCTAACAACAACACTCTACACACAGAGCTGAAGAGTGATTTTAAAGTGAATTTTATTCCTCAAGATAGTATAAGTGAACTATTGGGGTTCAGCAAACAGAAATTGACATCTCGTGAACTACACGTATCTGATCGACCTATAAACATGATCAAAGTTCAAACTATTAGAGTGGAGTGTAACTTAACCGCAGGAGCATATTATAACAATAAGATAGCTCATACGATATATGAGTTTTCACCTCTTGTACCACCTGGGTTTTCCATTGATATAGAGCCAAAGAATCTTATTTATCTACCGGTCATCAACGAGACGTCCTTCGATAACATCACACTGAATATTTTAGATCAGAATTGGAAACCGGTAAATTTTCGTGGAGAAGAAATTATTATACGATTGGAATTGAAAAAGATGGCTAGGGATTATGGCTTCCAACAATAAATAATGTAATAATCTGCAAAGCTGGTATTTGGGAGCAATTGAATAAACTTATTTATATGGTTATTGCACACAAGCCAGGTATACCAAGTCCAGCTCAAGATATTACTAGGTTATGTTTGTTTACTGTTCCCTCAGGTCAAAACCTTATATGCTGCTACGGAGAGTGGAAACCTTGTTGTAACTATGCTAGAATAGCTACCCTTACTATGCAACTCGAGGGTTGCGGAGGGTGATAATTGCAGGGTTGCACTACAAGGTGTGCCCTGTCGTTGATAGAATGGATTATATTTAGCTGCCACCAGTTCCCTTTTGAGATGTTTTAGAGAATAGTTCAGGGAACGAAACTAAACTCGAAGGAGTTCCTCTCCAGTAGCACTTGGTATAAAATTGTTTAGTAGCGGGGCCTTTCCTGGCCGATTTATATACTAGGCTAGTATGACAGCTTCACGTTGTTGAAGATGTTCGGGATGACAATCACGACAGGACTATTCTCTTTCACTATAACGTTATCTAAGGGATGGTGTATCAATGAAGAACAATGCGAACAGTATAAGTTGTATATTGGGAAAAAGTATTCGTTTACAAAAACAATAATAATAATTAACAAATATAGACACTAAGTCCCATTCATATATACATAAAGAGGAAAATATGACGAATGGTCAACAAGAAACAAAAATAAAAATTTAAATTAATCGAAATTAATTTGATGCAAGTTTCTGAATGGTTTAAATAAAATATATATAATGAATTGATAAAACTTTATCAAGTATGATCAATCAGTGAATTATTGATTCGCCTGATATAACGTAGCCAGAGAGTTGTTTCTTTGCAGGCTAACCTTATTTTTGAATTGAATATACCACTCTGATGGAGTAACTAAGGTTATGAAATGGACCAGAGGGGCCACTGATAGTAAGGTTGAGATTCCAGAAGGGTGATTCTCCAACAAACAGCTATGATGCCTTTTTGACAACTACCTGGTTCGCTTTGTATATATTGATCTATTAAATTGATTCAACAAATTTGACAATATAATGAAACCCTAGTTTTCAAGATGAACTCTTTCTCTTAAATTCGCCGCTGATGGCTGTCTCAGTAGGGGTATATAAGAAACCTTCAAATTCTAAATAAAATACCCTTATTACAACTTTTGAATAATGATCCTTCCCAATAGTCCCACAAATAATTAGGTAATTGACTTTACACCTACGATAACCCTAATTTCAACTATACCTATCTTAAGTAGGTCTCATATATGTACTACCAAATATGAGAAATTCGGCAGATGGATCAATACACTTATATTACCTCAAAATACTCTATTAATGGTTACAGTCCTCTATATACCAACACAAAAACGAGAAAGGGGGGTGATGACCTCAAAATTCTTGACTTGAATTCAGACTAAATAGCTTGTTCTATAGACTTACCCTGACTCAGTATTTAATCCTAATCCACCAAGTAAACTTTTGACACTTGAGCTTACACTTCACGGCCTACACAAAATATATTACGCGACGTCTTTTTGTTAAGTTAAAATTACACCCCGGAGCTAGCTCTCTCTCGCACCCAGAGCAATTTGTCTAATCGTTAAAGGAAACAAATTTTCCAAAATATCAAATTACTTTAGATTTCTATCAAGTTACCAATGACGTTCTTCACAATTTCTTTTACAGGTTATTTTAGATTCTAATTACCAAACAATTTTCACTAAATAGAAAATGATATTAAAGTAAAAAGTGAGTTCTCTTGAAACTGATACTTGGAATTGTCTAAGGTGAATGAAAGTACTTTAAGAATGATAAAACTTGATTCGAATGAATTATTTGACTTTGAGTAATAAACAAAAGGAAAATATAGTTGAAAAAATAGAAATCTTGTAATTTGCAATACACCAAAAAAACAATCAAATGACTAAGTTAAAAATATCAATTAAAAGAATTAATGGATCTGGTTTTGAGAGAGACTCAGCTATATGTACAAGGAACTAGGCTTACCCAACAAGGCACGACTTTTTTCCTAAGAGTTTTCATTTTTATACTTCGGCTCCCCCCGAAATTGGCTTCCCAACACGCTAACATAAAATTCAAACGGACCAATGAAGTTGGTTGTATCCCGTTGCACTTTGCACTAATACACAAATCTGTATTTAGAGTTGCCTGTTTTCCCACATCGAGGGGCAGTGAGTGTCCACAAAAAATGATTTCTCCAAACCCTGCTGACTAAGTGATTAACTCCGTCTTCGTAGAAAGTGCAAGGTCAGCGGAATAGCACCTCGAAGGCTCTAATTCTTAAAAATCACGTACAACTTGTAAAAGGTATCGAGTGGCGACTTCATGTCGCCGGCAAGGAATTTCATTATTTAAATCAGAATAAAACTTCTAATTTTTGAATCCAGAATGTCTATGTATAGTCTGTTCCTGTCAGGGATTTAGAATTTTAGGTTTTGAAATGCCCGTAAGGACGGAACTACACGCTACTGAATGATTCGAGATGTACTCTCATGTGTCAAGTATACCTGGTTTACTTAGAGTAAATTAATTTCCAGGAGTTTTCCCCTGCTTACGCTACTTTGATTCAATCGTGAAAAAATAACAATCCCCAGGATTATTACAATAATAATCCAATACTTACCAGCATTCATTATATGGAAAGAATTCATCTGAGAAGGTTGTTGTTGCAGTAGACGTCACTTGAGAACATGGGTTTGGATTTCAGCAATAAAAGACATCTCCATAGTGGCCATCAGTCATTATCTACAACGAGTTCAAGGGAGAAGGTTGTTGCTGCAGCATTATCATTGAAGAAGGAGATGGTTTGCTTCTGCATCACTATCATTGGAAAATATAAATTTTTTGAAGTCCCTTGGTTACAATGTCGGAAAAACTTCAAATATTCAACGAGCCAAACTTCATTGAAGACATCATCCGGGAAGAAACTCATACCTACTATCCACGCACAACATCTTTTGGCAACAGCGATGAAATTGAGATATTAATCAATCAACAAGATGTGTTGGTAGATTTGGCCTCGTCTGCTTTATTCATCGAGGCAGAATTCCAGCCAGAAGCAAGTGGTGATGGTGAATGTAAACTAACGAATAATTTCGGAGCGTTTCTCTTCGAATATATCAGTTATGAATTGAATGGAAAAGAGATAGATAAAGTACGTGATCCTGGTATTGTCAGCACCATCAGAGCTTATCTAACAAATGCCAAACATGAATCTATACCTCTAGCTATTTCTGGATGGTCATTTAAGGATTCATTGAGTTCAGTCTACAATAATAAAATCAATTTATGGATACCGTTGAATTTTCTACTAGGCCTATTCATTGACTATAACAAAGTTTTGAGTGAAAAACATGAGCTGCGCTTGATAAGGTCTCGAACCAATAACGATTGCTATACTAATAGCACAGGCACGAAAACGGCTAAAATAAATGTAAAGACGATAGCATCAAAAGTGCGACATGTGTTTCCAAGTGATCAAGTTAAATTTCAAATGTTGGAGAATTTGAGTGCTGAGAAACCTATTTTGATTCCATTTCGCAGCTGGGATCTGCATGAAAATCCGTTGATGAAGGAGAGCACTCGCGACATTTGGGCTTTTAAAACATCAATGAATTTGGAACGACCCAGATAAGTGATTTTAGCTTTCCAAACTGATCAAAAAAATAATCCTGTTAAGCACAGTGCATATTTCGATAATATAAACTTGCTAAATGTAAAATTATACTTGAATTCAGAGTGTTATCCATATGAAGCAATGAAATTGAATTTCACCGACCAGCAATACGTGGAAGCATACCAGATGTACTATGATTTCCAGAAATCATTTTCAAATAAAATAATAAGCGAACCCATGTTAGATTATATAGCATTCAAGAATAGAGCAATTTTTGTGATTGACTGTTCAAAACAAAACGATGCTATGAAGTCATCAACAGTTGACGTCAAACTAGAGATGGAAAGTTTCCTGAATTTCCCCAAAAACACCAGGGCTTATTGTATCATCATTAACGATCGTATAATGGAGTATTCTCCGATTACAGGATCAGTTCGGAGTTTTAGTGTGAAGAACCATGAATCATAATGTTATTATTTTAATTCTAAATGATGTACTATCAAAATGTATTTTTCTAAATAAATGTTATTATTATTATTTTTGGTATTTTATTTCTCTCACTTTCCCGCAAAACATCACAATAATGAACGAGCCGTTTGGTGAAGTACAGTCCCTTGGATCAACCCATCAGGATTGTAATCTAAATTATAAATATCGCTTCAGAGTTGGACACAAAAAATTTATGTAACTATCTAATTAATAAATAAATATAAATATACTTTTGTTTTATTACAAGTTGTCACATTCAGAACAACGGTTATGAAAATAATAAATAACCGATCAAATCGTTGAAGCTTCTTCCTTCATGTGGGTTATCAATCTCAAACTTAATCTTTGAAGAATCTCAAATAAATCTACAGGTGATAATAGTCAAACATATTCATTTAGATTATCCAACATACAGATAATTTCTCGTAGGCTCGCAAATCATAACAATGTTGCATACAAAATAGTTTTAGGCAATTACATGGAAAATATCGATATTCTCAAATAAAAGGTAATAATAATAGTGGGGTAATTTCTACAGCAGATATTTACCCTCACAACCCTGATATCAATGTTCACATTTTATTCCTCATCAGCTCATCATAGTTTAGTTATATGATTAGTGATTGATTGATGTTTCATTTACATTTAGATGTAGTTGCAATATTATTATTATCGATATACACTTTTCGTTCTATTTATTAGAATATATTTTATATTTCCCGATTAATATTTGAGTATAAGCATATTTAACATTTAGCTATAAGAATAATAATTATTGTAAGCATAGTTAGTGATTGATTGATGTTTCATTTACATTTAGATGTAGCTGCAATATTATTATCGATATCTATCCATATGTAGTTACAATATATTCATTTCTCATTATTAGAATCTAATATAATATCATAGGGGGGTTTATTTTCGCTCGATTAATGTTCGAGTATGAGCACATTTAACATTCAGTTATAAGAATAATGATTATGTAACTGTTGTGTTGAAGAATGATAAATTTCCGATAATGAAATGATTATGTAAACCCGTGAAAAAATGTGTTTATCAATATATTTTACATACAAAGTACAGTTTGTGGAATAGGAGTGAAGCAAGAAGAGCGTGACCGGAAATTATCAATAAAATCTAACAACAACACTCTACACACAGAGCTGAAGAGTGATTTTAAAGTGAATTTTATTCCTCAAGATAGTATAAGTGAACTATTGGGGTTCAGCAAACAGAAATTGACATCTCGTGAACTACACGTATCTGATCGACCTATAAACATGATCAAAGTTCAAACTATTAGAGTGGAGTGTAACTTAACCGCAGGAGCATATTATAACAATAAGATAGCTCATACGATATATGAGTTTTCACCTCTTGTACCACCTGGGTTTTCCATTGATATAGAGCCAAAGAATCTTATTTATCTACCGGTCATCAACGAGACGTCCTTCGATAACATCACACTGAATATTTTAGATCAGAATTGGAAACCGGTAAATTTTCGTGGAGAAGAAATTATTATACGATTGGAATTGAAAAAGATGGCTAGGGATTATGGCTTCCAACAATAAATAATGTAATAATCTGCAAAGCTGGTATTTGGGAGCAATTGAATAAACTTATTTATATGGTTATTGCACACAAGCCAGGTATACCAAGTCCAGCTCAAGATATTACTAGGTTATGTTTGTTTACTGTTCCCTCAGGTCAAAACCTTATATGCTGCTACGGAGAGTGGAAACCTTGTTGTAACTATGCTAGAATAGCTACCCTTACTATGCAACTCGAGGGTTGCGGAGGGTGATAATTGCAGGGTTGCACTACAAGGAGTGCCCTGTCGTTGATAGAATGGATTATATTTAGCTGCCACCAGTTCCCTTTTGAGATGTTTTAGAGAATAGTTCAGGGAACGAAACTAAACTCGAAGGAGTTCCTCTCCAGTAGCACTTGGTATAAAATTGTTTAGTAGCGGGGCCTTTCCTGGCCGATTTATATACTAGGCTAGTATGACAGCTTCACGTTGTTGAAGATGTTCGGGATGACAATCACGACAGGACTATTCTCTTCCACTATAACGTTATCTAAGGGATGGTGTATCAATGAAGAACAATGCGAACAGTATAAGTTGTATATTGGGAAAAAGTATTCGTTTACAAAAACAATAATAATAATTAACAAATATAGACACTAAGTCCCATTCATATATACATAAAGAGGAAAATATGACGAATGGTCAACAAGAAACAAAAATAAAAATTTAAATTAATCGAAATTAATTTGATGCAAGTTTCTGAATGGTTTAAATAAAATATATATAATGAATTGATAAAACTTTATCAAGTATGATCAATCAGTGAATTATTGATTCGCCTGATATAACGTAGCCAGAGAGTTGTTTCTTTGCAGGCTAACCTTATTTTTGAATTGAATATACCACTCTGATGGAGTAACTAAGGTTATGAAATGGACCAGAGGGGCCACTGATAGTAAGGTTGAGATTCCAGAAGGGTGATTCTCCAACAAACAGCTATGATGCCTTTTTGACAACTACCTGGTTCGCTTTGTATATATTGATCTATTAAATTGATTCAACAAATTTGACAATATAATGAAACCCTAGTTTTCAAGATGAACTCTTTCTCTTAAATTCGCCGCTGATGGCTGTCTCAGTAGGGGTTTTTAAGAAACCTTCAAATTCTAAATAAAATACCCTTATTACAACTTTTAAATAATGATCCTTCCCAATAGTCCCACAAATAATTAGGTAATTGACTTTACACCTACGATAACCCTAATTTCAACTATACCTATCTTAAGTAGGTCTCATATATGTACTACCAAATATGAGAAATTCGGCAGATGGATCAATACACTTCTATTACCTCAAAATACTCTATTAATGGTTACAGTCCTCTATATACCAACACAAAAACGAGAAAGGGGGGTGATGACCTCAAAATTCTTGACTTGAATTCAGACTAAATAGCTTGTTCTATAGACTTACCCTGACTCAGTATTTAATCCTAATCCACCAAGTAAACTTTTGACACTTGAGCTTACACTTCACGGCCTACACAAAATATATTACGCGACGTCTTTTTGTTAAGTTAAAATTACACCCCGGAGCTAGCTCTCTCTCGCACCCAGATCAATTTGTCTAATCGTTAAAGGAAACAAATTTTCCAAAATATCAAATTACTTTAGATTTCTATCAAGTTACCAATGACGTTCTTCACAATTTCTTTTACAGGTTATTTTAGATTCTAATTACCAAACAATTTTCACTAAATAGAAAATGATATTAAAGTAAAAAGTGAGTTCTCTTGGAACTGATACTTGGAATTGTCTAAGGTGAATGAAAGTACTTTAAGAATGATAAAACTTGATTCGAATGAATTAATTGACTTTGAGTAATAAACAAAAGGAAAATATAGTTGAAAAAATAGAAATCTTGTAATTTGCAATACACCAAAAAAACAATCAAATGACTAAGTTAAAAATATCAATTAAAAGAATTAATGGATCTGGTTTTGGGAGAGACTCAGCTATATGTACAAGGAACTAGGCTTACCCAACAAGGCACGACTTTTTTCCTAAGAGTTTTCATTTTTATACTTCGGCTCCCCCCGAAATTGGCTTCCCAACACGCTAACATAAAATTCAAACGGACCAATGAAGTTGGTTGTATCCCGTTGCACTTTGCACTAATACACAAATCTATATTTAGAGTTGCCTGTTTTCCCACATCGAGGGGCAGTGAGTGTCCACAAAAAATGATTTCTCCAAACCCTGCTGACTAAGTGATTAACTCCGTCTTCGTAGAAAGTGCAAGGTCAGCGGAATAGCACCTCGAAGGCTCTAATTCTTAAAAATCACGTACAACTTGTAAAAGGTATCGAGTGGCGACTTCATGTCGCCGGCAAGGAATTTCATTATTTAAATCAGAATAAAACTTCTAATTTTTGAATCCAGAATGTCTATGTATAGTCTGTTCCTGTCAGGGATTTAGAATTTTAGGTTTTGAAATGCCCGTAAGGACGGAACTACACGCTACTGAATGATTCGAGATGTACTCTCATGTGTCAAGTATACCTGGTTTACTTAGAGTAAATTAATTTCCAGGAGTTTTCCCCTGCTTACGCTACTTTGATTCAATCGTGAAAAAATAACAATCCCCAGGATTATTACAATAATAATCCAATACTTACCAGCATTCATTATATGGAAAGAATTCATCTGAGAAGGTTGTTGTTGCAGTAGACGTCACTTGAGAACATGGGTTTGGATTTCAGCAATAAAAGACATCTCCATAGTGGCCATCAGTCATTATCTACAACGAGTTCAAGGGAGAAGGTTGTTGCTGCAGCATTATCATTGAAGAAGGAGATGGTTTGCTTCTGCATCACTATCATTGGAAAATATAAATTTTTTGAAGTCCCTTGGTTACAATGTCGGAAAAACTTCAAATATTCAACGAGCCAAACTTCATTGAAGACATCATCCGGGAAGAAACTCATACCTACTATCCACGCACAACATCTTTTGGCAACAGCGATGAAATTGAGATATTAATCAATCAACAAGATGTGTTGGTAGATTTGGCCTCGTCTGCTTTATTCATCGAGGCAGAATTCCAGCCAGAAGCAAGTGGTGATGGTGAATGTAGACTAACGAATAATTTCGGAGCGTTTCTCTTCGAATATATCAGTTATGAATTGAATGGAAAAGAGATAGATAAAGTACGTGATCCTGGTATTGTCAGCACCATCAGAGCTTATCTAACAAATGCCAAACATGAATCTATACCTCTAGCTATTTCTGGATGGTCATTTAAGGATTCATTGAGTTCAGTCTACAATAATAAAATCAATTTATGGATACCGTTGAATTTTCTACTAGGCCTATTCATTGACTATAACAAAGTTTTGAGTGAAAAACATGAGCACGATAACGATTGCTATACTAATAGCACAGGCACGAAAACGGCTAAAATAAATGTAAAGACGATAGCATCAAAAGTGCGACATGTGTTTCCAAGTGATCAAGTTAAATTTCAAATGTTGGAGAATTTGAGTGCTGAGAAATCTATTTTGATTCCATTTCGCAGCTGGGATCTGCATGAAAATCCGTTGATGAAGGAGAGCACTGGCGACATTTGGGCTTTTAAAACATCAATGAATTTGGAACGACCCAGATAAGTGATTTTAGCTTTCCAAACTGATCAAAAAAATAATCCTGTTAAGCACAGTGCATATTTCGATAATATAAACTTGCTAAATGTAAAATTATACTTGAATTCAGAGTGTTATCCATATGAAGCAATGAAATTGAATTTCAACGACCAGCGATACGTGGAAGCATACCAGATGTACTATGATTTCTAGAAATCATTTTCAAATAAAATAATAAGCGAACCCATGTTAGATTATATAGCATTCAAGAATAGAGCAATTTTTGTGATTGACTGTTCAAAACAAAACGATGCTATGAAGTCATCAACAGTTGACGTCAAACTAGAGATGGAAAGTTTCCTGAATTTCCCCAAAAACACCAGGGCTTATTGTATCATCATTAACGATCGTATAATGGAGTATTCTCCGATTACAGGATCAGTTCGGAGTTTAGTGTGAAGAACCATGAATCATAATGTTATTATTTTAATTCTAAATGATGTACTATCAAAATGTATTTTTCTAAATAAATGTTATTATTATTATTTTTGGTATTTTATTTCTCTGACTTTCCCGCAAAACATCACAATAATGAACGAGCCGTTTGGTGAAGTACAGTCCCTTGGATCAACCCATCAGGATTGTAATCTAAATTATAAATATCGCTTCAGAGTTGGACACAAAAAATTTATGTAACTATCTAATTAATAAATAAATATAAATATACTTTTGTTTTATTACAAGTTGTCACATTCAGAACAACGGTTATGAAAATAATAAATAACCGATCAAATCGTTGAAGCTTCTTCCTTCATGTGGGTTATCAATCTCAAACTTAATCTTTGAAGAATCTCAAATAAATCTACAGGTGATAATAGTCAAACATATTCATTTAGATTATCCAACATACAGATAATTTCTCGTAGGCTCGCAAATCATAACAATGTTGCATACAAAATAGTTTTAGGCAATTACATGGAAAATATCGATATTCTCAAATAAAAGGTAATAATAATAGTGGGGTAATTTCTACAGCAGATATTTACCCTCACAACCCTGATATCAATGTTCACATTTTATTCCTCATCAGCTCATCATAGTTTAGTTATATGATTAGTGATTGATTGATGTTTCATTTACATTTAGATGTAGTTGCAATATTATTATTATCGATATACACTTTTCGTTCTATTTATTAGAATATATTTTATATTTCCCGATTAATATTTGAGTATAAGCATATTTAACATTTAGCTATAAGAATAATAATTATTGTAAGCATAGTTAGTGATTGATTGATGTTTCATTTACATTTAGATGTAGCTGCAATATTATTATCGATATCTATCCATATGTAGTTACAATATATTCATTTCTCATTATTAGAATCTAATATTATATCATAGGGGGGTTTATTTTCGCTCGATTAATGTTCGAGTATGAGCACATTTAACATTCAGTTATAAGAATAATGATTATGTAACTGTTGTGTTGAAGAATGATAAATTTCCGATAATGAAATGATTATGTAAACCCGTGAAAAAATGTGTTTATCATTATATTTTACGCGACTGTTTGTCTACATGTTTTTAACTAGTATATATATATATATATATATATATATATACATATATATATATATATATATATATATATATATATATATATATATATTTGTATGTTTTCTTGGTATATTGGTTCGTATATATACTGATAATGAAATAAATCTTCTGCTTTGACGTTTCGACAATGTTTATTGCCTTTATCAAAATTGTTAATTGAATTAGTGTTTCCATGTAATTTAGAAAAGAATAGATGATTTCGATTAATGAAATGCGTCTGCAGCCGACTTGTGTTTTAAGATCCAACTAAAACTGCAGAAAACATTGGATCGGTTGTGTGTGAAAAAGTAATGTATGGCTAACTACAATTTGAAATAGATTGAATTTGGTTAAATACAAGACATTCCAAGATTGTAAAATTATAAATATCTAAGAATTATTGTATGAATCAGTTATTCTATGATAAGCATTTCAGATCTATCATAACTATTCAAGTTTAAGATAATTCTATGGAATTTAACCTCAAAATTGTTACTCTATAGTGTCATAGTTAAATAATACTTCATCTTTTTTAGGTTGAATTTTAAATGGACAAATGGAAAGTGGCACTTCAAATTAATAAAATTTTGTTAAGTTTGAATTAGATTATTGTACAGTTTCGAAAGATTGGAATCTATTTTGTCATTTACACAATTGTTCTTTTTAATTTGAATAGATTCTAATATCAAACGTTTGTTGTCGTTTGTTTCAATATTTAAAATTTTTGTATTGTTGTAGTCGAAACTGTACAATAATCTAATTCAAACTTAACAAAATTTTATTAATTTGAAGTGCCACTTTCCATTCGTCTACTTAAAATTCAACCTAAAAAAGATGAAGTATTATTTAACTATGACACTACAGAGTAACAATTTTGAGGTTAAATTCCTTAGAATTATCTTAAACTTGAATAGTTATGATAGATCTGAAATGCTTATCATAGAATAACTAATTCATACAATAATTCATAGATATTTATAATTTTACAATCTTGGAATGTCTTGTATTTAATCAAATTCAATCTATTTCAAATTGTAGTTAGCCATACATTACTCTTTCACACACAACCGATCCAATGTTTTCTGCAGTTTTAATTGTATCTTAAAACACAAGTCGGCTGCAGACGCATTTCATTAATCGAAATCATCTATTCTTTTCTAAATTTCATGGAAACACTAATTCAATTAACAATTTCGATAAAGACAATAAACATTGTCGAAACGTCAAAACAGAATTTTTATTTCATTATCAGTATATATACGAACCAATATACCAAGAAAACATACAAATATTACAAATGGTTCAAGAATACCAACAAAAGAATATATATATATATATATATATATATAAATATAATAAATAAATAAAAATTCTGTTTTGACGTTTCGACAATGTTTATTGCCTTTATCAAAATTGTTAATTGAATTAGTGTTTCCATGTAATTTATAAAAGAATAGATGATTTCGATTAATGAAATGCGTCTGCAGCCGACTTGTGTTTTAAGATCCAATTAAAACTGCAGAAAACATTGGATCGGTTGTGTGTGAAAGAGTAATGTATGACTAACTACAATATATATATATATATATATATTTGTATGTTTTCTTGGTATATTGGTTCGTATATATACTGATAATGAAATAAATCTTCTGCTTTGACGTTTCGACAATGTTTATTGCCTTTATCAAAATTGTTAATTGAATTAGTGTTTCCATGTAATTTAGAAAATAATAGATGATTTCGATTAATGAAATGCGTCTGCAGCCGACTTGTGTTTTAAGATCCAATTAAAACTGCAGAAAACATTGGATCGGTTGTGTGTGAAAGAGTAATGTATGGCTAACTACAATTTGAAATAGATTGAATTTGATTAAATACAAGACATTCCAATATTGTACAATTATAAATATCTATGAATTATTGTATGAATTAGTTATTCTATGATAAGCATTTCAGATCTATCATAACTATTCAAGTTTAAGATAATTCTATGGAATTTAACCTCAAAATTGTTACTCTATAGTGTCATAGTTAAATAATACTTCATCTTTTTTACGTTGAATTTTAAATAGACAAATGGAAAGTGGCACTTCAAATTAATAAAATTTTGTTAAGTTTGAATTAGATTATTGTACAGTTTCGAAAGATTGGAATCTATTTTGTCATTTACACAATTGTTCTTTTTAATTTGAATAGATTCTAATATCAAACGTTTGCAGACGCATTTCATTAATCGAAATCATCTATTCTTTTCTAAATTACATGGAAACACTAATTCAATTAACAATTTTGATAAAGGCAATAAACATTGCGGAAACGTCAAAGCAGAATTTTTATTTCATTATCAGTATATATACGAACCAATATACCAAGAAAACATACAAATATTACAAATGGTTCAAGAATATCAACAAAAGAATATATATATATATATATATATATATATATATATATATATATATATATATATATATATATATATATATATATATATTTACATCCCACTATACATAGGTCATCCTTCATATGATGCAGCAATAAGTCATCTCCCGGAAGGAGTGGAAATATATAAGTTTTCTTCGCGTATATTGGATTACTTTCCAATGTAGATGTCGAAGCTGGTCAAAAATAATAAACTTTTAATTTTGATTTTCAGATAAGTTCATATCTTTAGGTACTCCAACTAAATCACGATCCTTGAATCATCCGAACGAATATTTCATCATGCAAATCGCAGCTTTAGGTCCTCTTGTATATTCGAATTATACGAATTACAGTATATCCGTAGCCCAACAGTGTTGTTACATTTTACGTATTCACGGGGTTCATTCAAAGAGCATCTAAGTTTTACATGGTCGTGGGTCGGTGATTCACGAGGTATCTTGTGTAGATAAGATATGTATTGAAACTACCTATATAACTTAACAAACTCATTAGCTTATGTGTAGACTCATTTTATGTATTGAATGTAATTATGTTTTACTATAGTTCTAAATAATTCTTCATTTGATGTTATATTTTCATACGTTAAGGTACAGAGTTCAGGAATTGAATAAACATTCTACCGCCAAAATATGAAACACAAATGATCACAAATTTGACGATTCTTTTAATGAATCTTGAATGTCTGATATGTTTTCCCAATATCAGTTAACACTACAATATATATTACTGTTGAAACAATACAATTTTTTTCGATTGAGCACAAGAAAAGTGTTTACTCTACTGCTGTAAAATGTCTAATTTACGAGTATTTCAAATCGAATCAAATTAGTTTCTAGTGATTGTGGTCAAAAGCATGTAGGTGTGTAGTGAACAGTAGCTTAAAATTGGGTAAGAAAATAATATTTTTCACGGAATGACTATGTTTTTCAAGTAGTTTCGAATTTATTATCAATCCACAAATTTTTTATATTTTATATTCATAACGCAACACCTACTTGTGTTGCTGTAACTGGGATGAAGGCATTTCTCATAAATGTTAATCTGAAACTATCGAAAGTGACATTAATTTCCTCCAGAATAGTAGACTCCCGCAGATAGTTAATCTTGAAAAATTTCGGCTTCCGGATGGATTCCGCGTCACACTAGCAAGACTTGGCGCCAACGTTTCGTCAACCATTACAGGTGACATCTTCACGGAAGGCTTGAGACTTGAACTGAAACTGATTCTACTGGTTTCTGTAGCCGTATTTATTTTATGGGAAATCCTTCACGCTACACAGTTCACTGCCTTCATTCCGGTGGTAAACTCCGTTCTGATACCTGCCGTTGTGTGATTATGTGCGAAGTGAAGTTTTCGAGGATGGGTTTCAAAATGTTGGGAAGGTAATATCCTGAGTCACGGTTTAGATTATTTGGATGTTTTAGGACTGCAATAGCTTCAAGGATTTTTCGCTGATGGAAGTGTGTGACTCGGGCTAGGATTTCAGTATGTTCGAAAAGGATCTGATGATAAGTGTCAAACTTGTGTTCCGCAAGTGCAGATCTACTGGTATCACGAAGTCTTGTACAGCGCTCATGTTCTTTCACACTGTACAACCTGTTTCAGCAATGTAGACTTTACCGCAAGAACAGGGACATATCTAGACTAACATTTCGTCTTGAGAACAGATGAGTCAATAGCATCTTGCTCAAAAGTTTCCATAAAGATATAAGCTATCACCGGAGAAAATGGGGAACCCATGGCAGCTCCCGAGGACTGCTCGTAAAACTTGCCAACCTACAGAAGATATGTGGAAGATAGACAAAAATCAATTAACGGTAGTAAGTTCATTGAAATGTTTTTGCAGGTAACAGTTGAGAAATTATGGAAAGTGTGTCTGGAATGGGAACATTGGTAAAGAGTGACTCGACGTGGAAAGTGACGAGCAAATCGTCGGTGTCATTTTTTAGCGTTTGAAATTTTTCAACGAAATGAGAGGAATTAGGATAAGACAATTGGAATTACCTACAAGAGGTTTGAGAATATATGACAGATATCAAGAGTTCATAAGTAGGGGATCCGATAGTGCTGACAATTGGTCTAAGGGGAACTGAGGGTTTATGTATTTTAGGCAAATCATATAAAGAACAATGGGGGATAAGAATTGTTTTCTCTTGCGGAACCCAAGTTAGACAGTGGTGAACAATTCCTTTTCGAAAATACAAAAATCCCAGCCAGAGCCCCACACTTCTATCAGTGAAAAATCCTTGAAGCTATAGAAATGCTAAAACATCCAAATAATCCAAAATGTGACTCAGGATATCACTTTCTCAACATTTGAAAACCCATCCACGAAAATTCCACTTCGCACATGATCACGCAACGGCAATGTCAATTGCCGGAACGGAATTAATTACCGGAACAAAATCAGAATTCCCCTACGATAAATACGGCTACAGAAACAAGTATAATTAGTTTCAGTTCAAGCCTCACACCAGCCCTGAAGATGCCACCTGCAATGGTTGGCAAAACGTCGGCATCAATTCATGCTATCGTGACGCGAAATGCATCCGGAAATCAAGAATCTCCATTAATTTCCTCTTTTTTTATACAGTGTTTTTTCGATAGATTAATGACCAAACGTAAGCCACCATTATTTTGAGTTGAATTGAAAAACGTAATCAAGAAATGTCTTGAATTGGATTTTTGCTTTCAAGATGATAGAAAGTAATTCTCCCTGGAAGTTGTTGTTCATAGGTATCGAAACTAAACAGAAAATATTAGTAGTTTTGAAAGATAATTTTATTGTCAAATTTTGACCGATAATATGAACCTAGACACTAATACAGGATAATTCATAGGGTCGTAGGGTCATAAGTGTGATGGGGTTAACTGATGTGGATGAAAGTGGTTATAAGTCAACCATAAGTGATGAGCCTATCGACATTCGTTATTATGATACATAATGATCGTAACTTTCAAACGACCCGATATAACTAACTCAACTGGTCGAGATCTTTTACTCATCTTACTTAACAATCCGTATAGATCAAAACTAAAATTCAGTTCCGGAATAAGGAAAGACAATATTTTTAATGTATTAACAACATGCGTAGCATAATTATTAAAATCTGAGTAGTTTGGGCAGAATCGATTGTTTATTCGAATGCATAGAATCGAATATTCCGAATTAGAATACTGTCGAGAATCGAATGATTATTCGAATACAGGAGTATTGACTACTCCGATAAGAATCGGATGCATCCGAATACTTTCATAATTTGTATTCGAATAGTTCTATCACTACTACCAAGTACAGGTTCCAGAACGGAGTTAACCACCGGTAAAAGGCAGTAAAATTTGTAGCGTGGAGGATTTTTTTCCTACAATAAATACCGCTACAGAAGCCAGTAGAATCAGTTCCAATTCAAGCGTCAAGTCGGCCCTGAAGATGTCACCAGTAATGGTTGGTGGAACGTCGGCATCAAGTCCTGATATTGTGACGCGGAAATCATCCGGAAGCCAAGATTTTTCGAAATTCGCAGTCGGAATGTATTTTATGTTGATATAAATTATACGTACTTTGTAATAATAATAACCAATCATAAACAAAATCTCAAATATATGAAGTGTATGTTTCACTTATTTTTAATATTTTCTTCTGGTGTCATTTAAAAAAAATCCTTTCTAATCTATAAATAATGAACTTGCTTCTGTATATAGAAAACACCGACATAGTTCATTAATTTTTATTGATGAAATTATTCCAATTACATATATGTTATAATATTATTAACAGGGAATTGTGGTATAAGTCGTTTGGAACAATGTACAATCACAATCAAAATATCAAAACCTATTCAATAAGTTGAACTACCTAGTATTTGAACATCTTTGATTATGGAATTAGAATTTTGCAATCAAATAGGTTGAAATTCAGAATGGTCGATTTGATTTGAACACGAGACTTTTCGTCCACTAGACTGATTCTACCAACTGAGCTACAGAGATGACCTGATCTTTTTTCTATATGAGCGATCGTTTTTGCCCAAGATACCACATCTTCACTGTGTTAGGGGTTTTTCAATTATAAATAGTAATGAAAACTTTTAAGTATTTCAGAAATAGCAGGAATGTTGGTTAGTCATTGAAGGAATTAATTTTTGGAGCAGAATTTACCTCTACTCATGGAGATCATATTAGTTGAAGAAATCAAGCTGTTAAGATTAGAAATTTCAATACTGAACGCCATCATTTTTTTATATCGATAGCTAAATGGATACCAGTACAACTTTTTTAATGATTTGTGCAACTTTTTGATAATATTTGAAAAACAGTTACGAAAGATTTTATAATAGTTTTTTATCGAATAATATTTTAACTATGAATTAAAAATTTGTACACCTAAATTATTTTTTTTTGCTACATTTTTCGGTCTTGAGTATTTCATAATTGTCATAATTATGGCAATCAATAATATTGATTGGGCTGCTGGAATCTGTGAACTTTTCCGCATTTCTATTGGGGTGTTGCATATGAACATTTTTGAGAAAAAATAAATTATATTAAGCCGTATGCTTTTCATCCGATGTTAACAAGAAACCAACACTCAGTATACCACTTTTATCAAATGTTGACAACATATTCCCACTCGACACCATAAAAACGCGTATGTATATCAAATTTCATAAATTTTGTGTATATTTTGTAGAAAATATTCACTTATAATATCCCATGTGCAATATTTCCGGAAATAAATTTGTGCACTCAGAATATTCGATAAGAGAATTCCACACGGAAGAAAAATTAGTTTAAAATAATTTCAATGTGATGTTATTTGACATTTTTTCATGAAAATATGAGACATTACGACGGAATGCCATAATTTTATTATAGGATTTTGAGAGTTTGAAGTATACGAGTCCAAACGTCAAAAAAACTTTTGATGTTTTCATGCTTGAATTGAGTATGGTTATAATTCATAATGTTTAGCCACGGAATTGAAAATCCAGTTGTAATTTCTGATTCACCCACTTTTGTTGTACAAAATTTGAAAAAAGTGGATTAAATATAGTTTATTACATGTTGTTGAATCAAATTTCATTTACCAAAATTGATGGAAGTATGTGTTT
The DNA here is from genome assembly GCA_958510875.1 of Endomychus coccineus. Taxonomy (NCBI): domain Eukaryota; kingdom Metazoa; phylum Arthropoda; class Insecta; order Coleoptera; family Endomychidae; genus Endomychus; species Endomychus coccineus. Next base: position 314,354 of record CAUEHT010000086.1, read on the forward strand.
TCACCCAATAATTTTCTTTCGGCAACTGATTTACAATAAAATTTAAATATCAGTAGTAATTTTTCATCCACCCACTTTAGGTCTACAAAATTGTTAAAAATAGATCAAATATTGTTGAATTACATTTTATTTACTGAAAGTGGTGGAAGTATGTGTTCTTAAATAATGGTTTTCTTTCGGCAACTAATTTATGATAAAATTCAAATATCAGTAGTAATTTTTGATTCACTCACTTTAGTTGTACAAAATTGTGAAAATAGGATTAAATATGGTTCATTACATGGAAGAATGTATTTTTAAGTAACAGTTTTCTTGTGACAACTGATTTACAATAAAATTCAAATATCTTTTGATCCACCTACTTCAGTTGTTTTAAATTATTTTAAATAGATTATTTATAGTCTCTTTTATGTTTTTGGGTTAAATTTGATTTTCTAAAATTGGAGGTATTATATTTGTTTTTAATAAACGATAGTTTCTGTTTTTTAAGCGAATCAAATAATTATAAAATAGTAATATTGCTCAATGGAAATAGGCGGTCATGGCTATGACAGATACCATGACAAATGTCATTATTGTACTTTCTCTATATTTTGTACAAAATCAGTCGTCTCAGATTATATTTTAACAATGAGTTGTTTCAAAAATTACGAGACTTGTTCATGTTCATGTTGCGACGAATTAAGTCACGTGAAAATGTTCCATTCCAAACGAACATATTAACTGGATTTAATTGAATATTGTTCACCAGAAATGTTAAATGTGGCAAATCGTAAAGGTTTATTTAAGAAAATCCAAGAAAAGCTGTTGCGAACATCTATAAAATTCAACAAAATTGGCAAGAATAAATTGTCAAAATGGTTTCAAATTATTACATTTATTTGCTTAAGAACACAAACATTTGGTAAATTTAGAGTCTTCTGTCCTTCGCTATTCGCCATTACGATGAGAGGATTTTCAAGAGGAATATCAAAAACATTTAAATGTTGTTATGAAATTAAATAAAATGTAGATTTTAATAATAAATAGAATGAATTTAAATATTTAATTCATTTTTGTGAACGGTTGTTTTGTTATGTATTGTATCACTTCCAAACTCATTTGTCAAACGTCAGAAAATATCCACTATTTTCGTTGGTCGAATACTGTCGGTGTGAAATTCTCATTTTAATTAAATTTCAAGGTTCATCTTGAACACCTTATATCTTAGGAAATAATCGAATTCATGCCCACAGAAACTCTTCCGTGAGGAATCTCCACCTGAGCAATGGGATGCTTTCAGAAAGATCAATTTTATTATTATTTAAGTATGCATATAAAAAAGATTTCATGAATGGATACAAAGATTATGTAATTATTGTAACAGGAATCATATAATTTGGGAGAAAAAATACACAGCCTATGAAAAGTCTTTGATAACATGAAACGTAATATACAAATCGAAAATGACCATTGTTTGCTCCATTACCGACGGTACTGTAGATTGTAAATGTTTTCAGGCTGATAATATAATAAGACAGACATTATTCTGTGATAACTCACTAAATACAGTGTTGTCAATATCGCGGATGCCTTATCCACTGGAAATTTGCTATCAAATATGCGGTGGATTACTGATCCACTGCTAAATGAGACCGGAGTATACGTCATAAAGTATACGCCACATGGAGTCGCCACCAGAGGATACGTAAACGTTCGGAACTAAAATATACAAAATATCCAAAAAGTCGACATAAGTCATCCCTGTGAAATTTTGCCAGATGATAGAAGTCGTCAAGGTACATCGTTTAACACGTGATGTGATAGCTCCTCCGTATACGGAGGACCTATGACACCGGATGACCTACCCAATGCAAATTTTCAATGAGAGGAGGACCTACTCACCGTAGGATGTATATATATATATATATATATATATATATATATATACGCTTTAACGTATGGAGTTTGTAAAGGTTGTGCTCGTGAAGGAAGATAGTATAGATTGCTAATGGAGATATTTATATTATTATTGGTAGATTCCTCATCGAACCACCATAGTTCGTAGACGATGATGACGTCACAGACTGTTGAAGCATATGCTAAACAAGTGTCTGAATGTTGAATCACATCTCTGAATGTTGAATCACGTGTTGAATCATGCGATAAAACATGTGCAGGAATGTATTACAATCATTATGATTATTCACATTTTATTCCTCATCAGCCCATCATAGTTCGTGAACGATGATGACGTCATCATCGTTCGTAAACTATGGTCGCCGGGTTGAATCAGTTACTGTCATTGGCATGAAGCAGTGACGTCATCATCGTTCGTAAACTATGATCACCGGATCTTCAATTCAATAAAACACCACTTACTCGTCAAATCCTTATGTATTCCGATACACATAAAGCTATAGTCTGATGTTCTCCCCCACCCAAATTTGTATGCATCATATTGATTTTCCCTACATCAAAAATATGGAAATTAACATTTTGCATGTGACAGCTGCAAATGATAGAAACACACACACACACACACACACACACACACACACACACACACACACACACACACACACACACACACACACACACACACACACACACACACACACACACACACACACACACACACACACACACACACACACACACACACACACACACACACACGCACACGCACACGCACACGCACACGCACACGCACACGCACACGCACACGCACACGCACACGCACTCGCACACGCCCACACGCACACGCACACGCACACGCACACGCACACGCACACGCACACGCACACGCACACGCACACGCACACGCACACGCACACGCACACGCACACGCACACGCACACGCACACGCACACGCACACGCACACGCACACGCACACGCACACACGCACACACACACACACACACACACACACACACACACACACACGCACACGCACACGCACACGCACACGCACACGCACACGCACACGCACACGCACACGCACACGCACACGCACACGCACACGCACACGCACACGCACACGCACACGCACACGCACACGCACACGCACACGCACACGCACACACGCACACGCACACGCACACGCACACGCACACGCACACGCACACGCACACACCCACACCCACACCCACACCCACACGCACACGCACACGCACACGCACACGCACACACACACACACACACACACACACACACACCGGTGGACACCATGACACCTCATTGAAGACCCACATGACAGACACCATGATGCTCTGCGACTTAGGTTAGCTCTATAACCTTTAGCTCTATGGTTTTTATGACTACGGTATGTGATAGTTGCCATAACACCCCGTTGAAGACCTATGTGAGAGGCACATCGCTGAAGGAGCTTGTGATAGCCACCCAGTCAATGTAACACACGTGACAGCTCTAAAAAGCTAAAGTTAGAGTTTTTTTCCTCATTTACATGCATCATATGAGATTTTTTAACGAAAAAGGTGAAAATTCACATTCTACGCGTCAACGTCTTTCATTTGATACCCATAAAGCTATAGTTGGAGGTTTTTCCTCATTTACATGCACCATATGAGATTTTTTTTACGAAAAAATTGAAAATTCACATTCTACGTGTAAAGACCTTCCATTTGATACCCATAACGCCATACTTTAAAAAATAAAAATTTCAAATCCTTATCGCGGGAGATCGGTCAAACTGATCGATATATAAATAGTATATTCTCATTCAGCACGTCACGTAGATTCAGAATATGCAATAAAATGACCACTTCCGGTTTCACTTCCGGTATGACAATGTGTCGACCATATAACCCACTTCCGGTTCAACCTGATGATGCTTGAGTCGATGAAAATTTTGTTCAGCTCATCATGTAGATTCAAAATATGTAATAAAATAACGACTTCCGGTGTAGACCCCCTTCACTCTGATGATGATGCTTAAGTCGATGAAAAACGCATGTGGCTTGTGCCGTCACACACTGTATATTCTTATTCAGCACATCACATAAAATAACCACCGTCTCTAGGTTCTTCGTAAAATGCTAACATTACAGACTCATTATCATTCGAATGAGCTAGGCCTATTGCATGACCGATTTCATGTAATAGTACAGCAAACAAACTTGATTCGTTATAAGCGGATCTCGTTTTTGTTTCACACCAGTTTTCATCTGTCACTTGTTGGAAAATCCGAATGTGCAAGAATCGTTCCGGGTCCATCAAACAACCCTGAACACACACCATTGTTCGTAACTCTACGATGCATTCCTCTCTGATACGAAATGAGTATATCGGCTGTGTTACCACCAGTATATTCAAAGTTCAACCCCCGAATATTTGCTCAATACTCCAAACACTTCGGTAGTCATTCTAACCAGTTGAGCTGAGGCAAATCTGAATCTCCATGTCAATTTCGACTTCAACCATCTGGATGTTGTTTTGTATTGAGAAGGATCATAAGCCACTCCGCACCTTTTCGTATTCATCAATTTCAAAGTCTCATTATTTAGGATACCGTCCATTGGCAGCCTATAGAATTCTTGAAACACTCTCAATGCATCCTCTGTATCACTCAACCCGTTGGAATTTTCCGTCATATATCCATATTTTACTAGATATTCGTTCGCCTGGGCTCCGACGAAGCATAGAATGATTAATAACATGTTGCTCTATCGACAACTTTACACATAATGCCCTCCCTATCTGGAATTCTTATATATATCTACAATCGCGGAATTTTTGAAGCGTGTTCGCTGGAGAAATAAATGTGTGGGGCCTGTCCGAGCCTGGTCAATATTAACAAGTGTTGGTTATCAAAATATAAATATTTGCGGCTTCTAACGCACATCGCTGTAATCTTAATACGTTAGCTAGGCGTTTAAAAACAGATATGATTTATTCATTTAACCGCGATTGTTACTATAGAACGATAAGTTGAATTAATATTATTTTAATCTTATTAAGAGTGTAGTTTATTTCGTGAATATTCATAGACTGAAACATCTCAACTATTTACAATCGTATCTGACCAGCCACACAAATATACCTATATGCTGCTTTACATTGAAGTTCTCCCTAACCTCACATATTGCTTGCTATCTACCTCGAACGATCTTGTATATACAAGCTGATTACCAATACTCGGTCTCCATTGACTCTACCATACAACTATAGATCCTAGCGGAAGGTCACCTAGTGGGCAGAGACCACACCCTAACCTGTAATACAGGTAACACCTAGAGGTTAGAGGCGAGACCACACCCTAACCGTCTACCCGGCCGGTAATACAGGGTCAGTACTTACCGATACCTATCTGGAGCTACCCCATGTCCCGCCGTAACTGATAAGGAACCCCAAGGTCGTCTGATAAGGAGATCGTGCATGCACTACTGGTTGCCTACATCTGATAAGGCTCTCTATCAGGCGGGCCAAAGTAGGGGGGATACCTACTCTCGTTCAACCATATGATTTCCTTTTAGAAGGGAGCTATGTAGCAAAGATGTCCTATTAATTTTCAATTACAATTCATTCAGATTTCAAACCATGTGGCTAAGATTCAAGATGGGTTTTAAGAACACCCATTAACAGTAAATAAGAATAGGATATTCCTTGTTGCCTTTCATTACGGACAAGTCAAATATATGAGTTCATTTCTTAGTACGTCCGTCCCATCATAAGATAATCCTTTTTGATCTTTGTATTATAACGTGACCTTGCGGCTTTTCGGTAAATTGTTTACTGCGGTAAGCTTCGAATCCTCGGGCGCCAGATTTTTCCCAAAGGTTAACTCCTTTTGAGGACTTCTGCTAGGGTCCTCTCCACAAGGCTTGTCACTATGCTATCTAAAGATAGCCTTGTCCCTAAGGTAGCTACAGTGAAGTATAACCAGAGTCCAATGGGCAGAAAACAGTATCGAAATTGTAGGCTTTAATTACAATTGATACCTGGTTATAACTTAGCTCGTTAAAGATGGAGCAGAAATAATTTAATAAAACAGGGAATTCCAAATATTAAAATATACAATGATTTTAACAAGTACACTTTCAGAATAATCAATTTAAATGCAATTGAACGGTATTATTTCACAAAATTACACCCAGACGGAAAATGTAATGAAGCTCAAACGGTAAATGAAAACTCTTTCAAGATATCAACTCTACGATAAGTTCGGTAACTAAGTTCAATTCTGCGGTACGGAATCGCTTGACAAATGATTCAGGAATGATCAATTTGCGGAAAAGTACGAATCAAACAGGTCCTATAGTAATAGCTGTATTCGGTAAATATTCAGATAGCCATATTACTTCAAATGTTGTTAAAACGCACTACGATATATCAAACGGTTTAAATACGGTCGGTTCGGATTCGGAAGATATATCGTAATGCCCGAATATAAAATATTAAGCCATTTACCTTTTTGTAAAATTCACAAACACAAACGGAACACTATTGTTACTTCACAGTTTTTAAATATCTGACTCACACTCGAATAAATTCAAAAACACTAGAGAGCTACTTTACTAGTTGAAAATCAAAACACAAGAGAGCTACTGCACTGATTGAAATTCAAAAACACAAGAGATACTGTACGGCTCGAAATTCAGAAACACAAGAGAGCCATCTTTCGGCTGTCACGGCTTTTATATGTTTTCCGAGGTGCTGGACAGGTCTGCTCCACAAAATCCTTATTTTTGTGCCAATAGTTTTTACTTATGCCCCGAACAATGGTTAAAAGTGACGCTACTTTTTAGATCTAAAATTCGCGCTCATGATATCACACCAGTTCTTCCCAGCGGAGTAAACAAGTGTTATCGGAGTTTTTAGGTTGTTCGCCCTTTTTATACATAAGGCTGCACAAAGTTTGGTGTCTTAACCGGCCAGCCCCTGTTTTTGCAACATATTTTTATCGGAATGAAATGCAATTTTGAACGGGCATGAATTAGATTCATCTATTTGAATAATTATACTTATTTGAAATTACGGAGATTTAGAAAAGTGGCAATCACGGAATACACATTCGGAATTCATTCATATCTATTGAAATAATGAACTGTTCAAACTGAAATTACATGTAACATCCGTATTTACTGCCTGATCTAAATTAAATAATCTTTCGAAATTTAAGCTTCGTTACATCCCCCCCTGAGTTCGGTTAAAAATGAAAGAATCTGATTCTTTCATTTTTCAATTCTCATCCGAGAATTCATACAAAAAAAAAATCTAATACAAAGGTAAGATACCCTAACCTGACAGTAGATTAAGTCCACTACTTCTGCGCCAGGAAATGACGTCATCGACCGGATGTTGCGCGCGCAACTTCGGATGTAACGTTACTAACCCGCGACATTCAAACGTGTCCATAGAGCTTACGATGATCACAGAACTTTCGACCATAGAGGTCTGGGTCATAGAATGTGAGGTTAGTTTGACGTAACGTTACTAACCCGCGAAATTCAAACGTGTCCATAGAGCTTACGATGATTATAGAACTTTCGACCATAGAGGTCTGGATGTGAGGTTAGTTGGATGTGACGTCATCGACCCGCCAAATTCAAACGTAGAGGTGTTTTGGTGATGTTTATCATGGCCGACGTTGGAAGCGAATGTCAGAAGAATAAACGTCAAAACCACAATATGACTGATGTTGTAGCTACATCGCCGCCATCTTCTGATGAACCGATCATACTTAAATGTCAATGTCAGACCAGTTAACTTCAAACGACTACATCTATGAATGAACCGATCAACAGTCATGCATACCTGTCAACGTCAGAAATGTTAATGCAAGGGACGACATCTATGAGGCCACAATTCAAAATATGACTGATGTTATAGCTACATCACCGCCATCTCTTAATGAACCGATGAACTATCATACTTCAATGTCAATGTCAGAACAGTTAACTTCAAATGACTACATCTATGAATGAACCGATCAACCGTCATGCGTACCTGTCAACGTCAAAGGACGACATCTATGAGGTAAATGTTTTTGCACGGGAAATTTATGAACCGATGAACTATCATAGCTGGATGTCAATGTCAGAACAGTTAACGTCAAAGGACGACATCTATGAGACTCCAATTCAAAATGTTACCGATGTTGTAGCCTATATCGCCATCTATCACTAAACCGATGAACTATCATAGCTGAATGTCAATGTCAGAACAGTTAACGTCAAAGGACGACATCTATGAGGTATTTTGTTAATTTTTTTGCGCGGGAAGTTCCATCTTAATTCAAAAACGATTTACGTAAGCAGCTGTGAATACAATGGAGTCATTCATTAGGTCAACAAATAACAATAAGTGATATACAAGTCTAGACTTGTTAGTAAGCGAATTAGAATTGAGAGTTATGTTGACTACGAATTTAATTCTCGTTTGTTTAGTCATCTGTTACAGCTCAAACGAAACACATCGTTTTCTTATATCCTTTGTCTGCGGTCTTCTATTGAACGGAAAATGTAAGTTTAATTCAATTATTTAATTCACTGCCATAAAAACATACTTGTTTTGTCTCTTATTCAGAATAAACAGTTAAAAAATTATTCAATTCACATTCATAAAATTAATTAATTAACTTTTATAAAATAACTGTTGTATCAATTTTGTGTGTGTATTACGAATTTAAAGATCTTCAATTTTATTCATATTGTTTCAGATTCATGATGGATCTAACAAAACTTAATCATTGTGCTCTTTTGGAGAGAAAACCATTAAGGAGAGTTCCAGAACTCGAAAGCAATAAGCATTATACAATACTTCAAGCGAGAGTAGTAAGAACCAAATTTGGTGAATCCGTATTGCTCGAGTTCAATGAATTCTCTATCTTCCTACCCAATCGACTGACCAATCAGATTATCCCAATTTTGGAACAAATCAACATGAAACCTTGTTTGATTTTGATATACAGGGGAAAAGAGGATGTTAATAAAAGCAACCCGGCTTTTAAACTTGAATTTTTGGAGCTCAAGTAATAAGAAATCTAAGGTATGGTGTTTATACTAGCGTGTGTATATAGTCGATGAAATCATCAGTATTAATATGTCTCTTGAAGAATACACACGTAAATTGGAAGAATTCGGTGCGAAAGTAAAAGCTTTGAGTAGAGGAAAGTCCCAGGAAAGATCTGAGAAATGAATGTAATCGAACAGAATGGCAGCCAATGAATTATCAAATGATTAACGAAAATCAACTAGAGGTATTCACATACATAATCGAAACGATGCGGACCACCACCACCAATCACACATTCAATTATAAGCTCAAGCTATTATTTCCAAATGGTACAGAGGGGGATGTTATGAAGTGGCAAACATTCACCCCATCACCTACATCGATGTCTTCTCAACCACCACCACCAAACACACCATCACCGACACAGATAATAAACGAGATTTATGCGATGCAATGTTTCAATCTTAGTGTCTTATCAGTTTTACTACTTAAAATCATCATAAAAATTTTTAAGAAACATACAAATAAATACATATAATAATAATAAAGAGTTGTTTTATTGAATAATAGTAATAACATGTATTTAATGAATATATATACAGATATATTTAATTTGGTAGAATAATGTTCAGGAACCATTGCTGTAGATTATCCACGTGTTGAATTGTACACATATATTTTTTTCCATCATTACGATGATTCATGCAGCTCATCCTGTTTGAAGGTTCGAATTTTCCTGTTTCACATAGAGTATTATCAAAGTTACACACATCTACAATGTGTGGGAAAATATTCAGTTCTTGGCACTTTCTCGTTAAAAAATCAGCTTTTTGATGACCTCGAACATAAATATAGTCTGCCTTACATAGAAGATTAGATTTTAGAATATTATCTATTTCGGTGTATTCTACATCTCCAGAAGAATATTTTATTCCATGTACGAGTCTCTCCACATAACATATAGATTTTCGATCTTGAGCATTCAACGATGCAAAGGGTATGCATGGTTTAAACAATGAATAATGTCGTTTAAATCCAATCTGAATAGACATTTCTTTCGGATGGAACACATCGTCGACGACGAAACCTTGAATGTCAACCAAAGCGATTCTCATGGTGTCACGTAATAAACTGATCGAATTTATGTCTAAATGAGACTCTTGATGATTTCGGTGAGGGGTGAGTATTCCATTAAACAATCGTGAATTATGATGCAATAAGCTTTCGTATTAGCGGGAAATCCTTTATCTGCTTCGATTTCCAGTCGCACGTCGACAGTAGCTGATTTCACGGCTTCTTCTTGCTTAGAACAATCGATTACGTACAAAGCGCGTGTTTTGAAACTGCTATAACCCAATATTGAATGTTTCACAGCAGAATTCGTGTAGCTGGGGTAGAATTCAGTGTAGTTGTGGTGGGCGAGAACGTAATCATTTTTGGCAAAGTCCAAGTTCATTCGTTCACTAGGGAAATATTCTCCGTTTAGAGATAAGCGAATACTAGAAATGTGTACGTGATCGAATATCGTGGGATTAGCTTTCACATTGTTTCGCTTGTCTGTTTGGAAAAATACTATAACATAACGCGGTTTTTCAACTGCTGCACTAGTCTTGACAGCCCAAATTTCCCTTTTCGCGTCAGTCGTTATAGCAGGCAGTTCATGTGATTCCCATTTTCTGAATGGAATTAGGATGGGTATATCACTTTTGATGGCTCGCAATAGCTTTTCTCTAATTATGTCGTTGGGAAAGATATATTTGACTTTCAACTCCATACTGTCAATCGAAAATTTAACTGTGGTAGCATCGTTTGCAATTATAACACAATCGTTATCGTTTCGAGCTCGCACCAATCGAATTGTTTGTCGCCCAAATGTAATCATAGAATAATCATTGAAAATGTTGAATATATGCTTTAGTGGAATCAGTAAGCTGAAAGTCTTACTTTGATCTAAAACTACACTTTCTTCGGGGTAAGTCCAACCGGCAATAGACATGCGTAGAATCAGTAGGAGTGTAGCAAGTGAATGCCCTTACAGCACTAACTATTCCAGAATCTCGAACAGTTTCGATGTCTCGCCCACTTTCGCTGTAAGAGCATGAGTCGAAAAGAAAGGCTCCATAATTAGGTACTATTGAGACATTCCCAGCTCCAGTTATTTCTATTTTTCCTTTGATAGCCAATAGGGTATCCTTCATGGAAAAAAATGCATCCACTTGATTTATTCCAAACTCCACAATATCGCTGTTATTGAACGCCTTAACGAAAGGTGTGATCGATCTATATTCAGCTTTTCGTATCGACTCATCGAATTTCGGTTCTTGATAGATATCAAAAATTGATGAGACAACACTGTTGTTCAAATCCACATCGTTGATAGCATTGTTACCTACATACTTCCGCTTAGGCATTTTTTTCAAATTTAAGTCGAAACCCAAGAGATTGTAGAACTGATTGATTAGCTTTGGTGAGTACGTCACGCGGTTTTGGTGATTTGTTGAAGACTGAAGAAGATGGGATGTGTGAAGTTCTTTTATTGTCTCCAACAACCAAACCCATTTCAGACTTCTTGTAAATGTAGATGTAGAATACTTTCTTCCCCGCGAAAATTAACCGGATTAGAGTGTTGATCCAAAGCGAGTATGGTGATGTTGGTAATCTCACCGATATTGGACACTGGTAGATATAGAGGATTTTCTGGTCGTTCCACAATTCTATAACCAGGATCGTCAGTTATTGGGAAGTCGTAAATCGTATGCGCAGGTCTGTCTCGATAGAACGCTCCTACGGTAATGTTTGATTCGAAACGGATATTTGTAACTTTTATAATGTTCACAGGTAGATCGGAAACGTGCAATACACCTTTCCTTAATACTTTACGTGAAAACCCTAATATTTTAGCTAAACTATCATCCTTTTCGAACGATATATCGAGATGTGTACTGAATATTTCACACTTTAGGGTATTGTTATTGGGTTTCAGTGAGAATATATCTTCTTTTTGCTTCAGATTCCTTTTAATCAATTCTTCGATATCGGTTATTTCATAGTTACCTGCAGGTATTGCGATTTCTTTCAAAGTTTTATTCTCGTAATAGTAGAATTTTTCGTTGTCGATATTCGGTATGGAATTGTAGGAAGTGAATCCCAACAATGCTAAGTAATATTTTTTGTCTGGCCTCAGCACAATCGAAATCTGCGGTGTAAACGAGAATATATGGTTGGTGCTTGTTAACGTGAACAACTGAGACATGATACTAATAAAAATTTATTGAAACATCTCTATTTATATTTTAACATTAATAGATGGAATAAGTATGATTTCATAAAGTATGGGTCGTCTTTGCAAACTTCTTCTATCAACACTTGCTTCTCATGATGAGTCATTTCCTCGTTCTCCATGATGTGAGAAATCTGCTCAGATAAACATTGAGAACATAGTTTGCGTGGGGGTTGTGGACCATCGCAATCTTCATCGACATGTTCCTTACACTGCATATGACGGTAAAGGTATTCGAACATATGTTCCGGAACCTCTTTCTGATTGAGAAACACCACATCCAAATGTTTTAGGATGTATTCCATCGGTAGAAACATTAAATTCTTACGTGTAAGTTCGCTCGTAGGTTTATTGATAGCCTCGATCAAATTATCGTAAATAAAATTAATTATTGTTCTCAAACTATTTCCTCCTTCAGTTTCGCATATGTATTGTATTAATGCCGAAGCGAAATCCATGATGGATGTTACTCGCTAAATGTTTAGGTAAGACTGAGAAATTTCAAACACAAATGTCCACATGTTACTTGATTGTATTTCTGAAAAGGATCGTTGTTATAGGAAATCCGAACGTTCCCACCCAGATATCGAACGAGTTCCTTCGGTGGTTTTAAATTTCCAAACGAATCAAAATACTCTACATCTTTACCGTTTTTCTTGAATGCTACCCAATGAGTTCCGCTGTTTTTCACTGAATCTAAATTTAAAATGATGCGTTCTTGACACCACGGTTTTCTAGGTAGATTGTCTCGCATAAAGACACCTCGAAAATGTGGTATTTTCATTTTATTTGCGAAACGCACCAAATCCCGATCGTTCAGCGGTCTATCATAGGGTAGCTTTATTGGAAGTTTTTTTGTTGCTTCTTCAAAAACAATCCCAGGCCTCCTTTAGCATTTCGTCTCAAATATAAACCTTTACCCAACGATTCCATAGCTTTGTTGTGACGTTGATCTTCTTCAAGCTTCTTTTTCGCATTCTTAGCATTTATTACTGCATTCGCTATGGTACTCGCACCTCCTGCAACCGATCCTAAGGCTCCTAGAGCTCCTAAGATGGGTAGTAATAGTGGGAGGAATCCTCCAGATTTTGGTAGTGGTATTACTCTTGGTACTCTGATACGCTTTTTACCTCCAGCTCGTTTAATCGCAATCCGTGCTGCTTTCAACGCGTTCATAGCGGACTTTCTCAAAGAAGAAGATGGCTCCATTGACTTTGCGATGCTTCCAACGATATCTTTCCGGAAACAACATCCTCGTTGTCGCCTCCGTTTCTTGATACCCATACCTAGTTTTCGTTTAACCTTCATCCCACCGGTAACCAATAAACTAGAGAGTCTTTCACCTGCGCTAGCGTCTCTTGATTTAACTCGTTTCCAAGCAGCGTCCTCTAATATTTTATCGGCCTTATGACGTTCCTCCAGAGATTTGTTTTGTGAATAAGCTATATCGTGTTCGCGACAAGCGGAATCTAAAGGATTGATACCTTTATCACCGCGTGCAAGACGCTTTTCCAATTTAGTTCCAGGACCACAGAATTGATATGAAGGAATGTGTAATTCAAACGGGAGCTTGTTTATGAGTGTATTCAATAAACCTTCACCTTGATGAATCAACATTGTTAATGAGCATACGCTCTGGTGATTTTTCCTTTTATACGTTATCATTAAGTAGAAATGGTTCACACGATGAAGACCGTTCAACAAGAACAGAGACTTCCAATCGAGAATTTAGATTTAAAAGTTAGAACTAATCGCGTTGGTAAACATGGTAAACTGTTACCAAACTCTTTTCGTGCTTTAATTTGTGGTCCGAGCGGATGCGGAAAAACAAATGTTATGTTATCGTTGTTATTCAATCCAAATGGTGTCAAGTTTGAAAACGTTTACGTATACTCGAAGTCATTATATCAAGATCAGTACATACTGTTGCAGGAGATTTTGGAACGAGTAAAATGAGTTGGTTATTTCCCATATAAAGACAATGAAGAAATTATAAGTCCGAACGATGCAAAACCAAATTCTATCTTCATTTTTGATGACATATCCTGCGAGACACAACAGAAAATTCGAGAATATTATTCGATGTGTAGACATAGAAACATTGACGCATCATATCTATGTCAGACATACTCTAAAATTCCTAAACAACTGATTCGCGATAATTCTAACCTGATCGTGTTATTTAAACAGGATGAAATAAATCTAAAACACGTGTTTGATGAGCACGTATCCCCAGACGTTACTTTCGATCGATTCAAAAAGATGTGTTCTATGTGTTGGATGGAGAAATTTGGAACATTGATAATTGTTAAAGATTTCGATTTGAACAATGGAAGATACCGCAAAGGTTTCGATGTATACAGGGTGTCCCAATATTGCTGGGACACAGAGCTACCACGTATTCTAGAGGTCAAAATAAGTCGATTGAGCCCAATTTACCTGTATACCAAAATGTACCGTTTGTCCGTGAGAAGAGTTCAAAGTTTACTAAAAAAAATACATTTTTGTATGTTGTTCCGAAGTGCTTCATACAAATTCAATGAAATTTGGTAAATGTGTATTCTAGATGATTAGCTTACTTTTAGTAATCAAAAAAACCCAAAGAAAATTGTAGAGGGGTTGGAACCACCCTCACCCCTTGGCATTTTTTCCCCCATTTTTGTAGGGGTGGGAATACGGTTTTAAGACTTTTTTATCTGGAAGGCCTACTCATTATCTTCATTTTCTTACTCTTGTAAAAACTCCGTATTTTGCGTAGTTTCCAAGAAAAAAAATGTTTTCGCAAACACTGATAACCGATTTTCGGGTATAGGTTTAATAAAATTGTAATACAAAATTTAGTTGGCCGCGGACACAAAGACAAAACCAAATGTTATGATTTTGACAGGAAACATAGTTTATTGTTAACAGTAAATGTGTCAGTTATTTGTTCTCTTTTGCTTGTTTTTTTATTATTTCTTATTGTCATCACTGTTTTTGTTTAATTGTTATTGCTGTTGTTGCTGTTCCTTTGACGTCCCACAATTATGAATTTTCCTTTTAATGAACAGACCGACATGTTATTAGTTCTTGGATATTGTCAAGGTAACTGCCGCGAAAGTGTTCGCGTGTAACAAGAGAGGTATCCAAACCGGAGAATTCCAAACCATAAAACTTTTGCCCGAATCGAAAGACGTCTTCGAGAAACGGGGAGGTTGACCCCAGTAAGAGTTAACGCTGGAAGACCTCGACAAGCTCGAACACCTATTGCGGAAGAAGCTGTTCTTCAAATGATTGATAACAATCCTAATACCAGTACTAGAAGATTGCAACGAGAAGCTGGAATTCCAAAAAGCACTGTAAGTAGAATCATTAGAGATCAATTAATTCGGCCATTTCACATCCAGCCAGTGCAAGAATTGTTGCCACCTGACTACGAATTACGTTTAAGTTTTTTACAAACTATTCGGGAGCGCAGAGTAGTCGACAACGGATTCCATACTAAGATCTTGTTTACTGATGAGTCTTGTTTTACACGTCGCGGTATGACAAACCTACACAACGATCATGTTTATGCAGATGAAAATCCACATGCCATTAAAAGTAGACATTATCAACGTGAATTTAAAATTAATGTCTGGGTCGGAATTATTGGCGAATTTATAGTCGGACCGTTACGATTACCTGATCGTCTGAATGGCGATAGTTACCTCCGTTTCCTTCAACAAAATTTGCCAGAATTATTAGAAGACTTGCCTCTTAACTTGCGTAGAAATACGTTCTTCATGCATGATGGTGCACCACCTCATTTTGCACGTGCAGTAAGAGAATATCTTGGTGAACAATTTGGTGGCAGGTGGATAGGTAGGGGACAAGAAGCACCCATTCAATGGCCTCCGCGGTCTCCAGATTTAAACCCTTGTGACTTCTTCATCTGGGGAGAATTAAAAAGACAAGTGTACGAGGTTCAAATAAATAACATCGAACAACTGTGGAATAGAATTCAAAATGCTGTAAATGCGCTACGAGAAAATGACGATGTTTTAAGAAGAGTGCATTTCAATTTTTTACGTCGAATTGACCTCTGTATTAATGAAGGTGGAGGTCACATTGAACACTTGTTATAAAAATTATTGTTTGTCTTGTGTAAATGTATTGTGTAATTTGTGTCTAATAATTTTATTAAACCTATACCCGAAAATCGGTTATCAGTGTTTGCGAAAACATTTTTTTTCTTGAAAACTACGCAAAATACGGAGTTTTTACAAGAGTAAGAAAATGAAGATAATGAGTAGGCCTTCCAGATAAAAAAGTCTTAAAACCGTATTCCCACCCCTACAAAAATGGGGGAAAAAATGCCAAGGGGTGAGGGTGGTTCCAACCCCTCTACAATTTTCTTTGGGTTTTTTTGATTACTAAAAGTAAGCTAATCATCTAGAATACACATTTACCAAATTTCATTAAATTTGTATAAAGCACTTCGGAACAACATACAAAAATGTATTTTTTTTAGTAAACTTTGAACTCTTCTCACGGACAAACGGTACATTTTGGTATACAGGTAAATTGGGCTCAATCGACTTATTTTGACCTCTAGAATACGTGGTAGCTCTGTGTCCCAGCAATATTGGGACACCCTGTATATTAAAGTGTGAACGTGAAATCTATAGCAAATACACAATGGACGCTGAACGGTTAGCACGTAAGCGAAAAATCGCTCAATTGACACGATCTATACGGGAGAAATATCTCACATTGAAACTGGGTAAAACGGAAGAGGACGAGTCGATCAATAAATTATTTAAACCCATATCGGAACCACTTCGGGAAATAATCAAATCCAATAATACACCATTGATTAAACGTGAAATTAAGCAAGAAAAGGATGATGCGGATGAAGAGGAGGAGGAGGAGGAGGAGGAGGAGGAGGAGGATGAGGAAGATGAAAGAGGAACGGTATTGGATGTGAGCGATGCAAGTATGAAAACTGTTATTGAAGAGTCTGACAACGATGATGAGTATGACGTATTAGAATCTTACCCAGAGTTACTTCAAAAATATATCGGTGATTATTGGTCAGGGAGTAGAAAAGTCGATAAAGTTTATGGCCCAGTTTACGATGCTAGTTCGTTGTCATGGTTACTAGGAGGTAAATTGATCGATTTCAAAAATAGAGATACTATCGTGACACAAGGGAGAAAATTCAAAAGTACCGTCGGTCTGTGTGAACTTATATTCTATGACAAACCTAGAAATTTCACCAAGAAAGATAAGATGAATTACAGGATGATTCTGAACTTGACAAATCCCCACAGAAATAGTGCTGGAAACTTGAAAGGTACTCGAAGATACAAGTACATTAAAATAATTCGACCTCTAATTCATGAGGAAGCTCTCGGTAGCGGTATGCAATTGACATATAACAACGAACCAGTGGAGTACATGTACTGGGACGATCCAAACGAACTTGTGGAACGCCTAAAACTATTGATTGCTTCTCAAGAAGCTGGGAATACGTCGCACGATAATGAGATTGTTGCAATTATAAATGAACTTCGAGAGGCAGATATCATTTATTAGATGAGATACAATAGAGTTTGAAACAGTTATATGATGAGTCTCGACAAGTTTGGTAGGAGATCTAGGAGCGGAGGAGACGGTGTAGTGAACAGCGGCGATGTTCTCCGAATACGCTCGATGTTTAAGAACGTTTTGACTCATACACCAGACGGTGATGTGGATATTAAAAATTTAAAAATTTCCAATATGAAAACACCTACTTTAAATAACGATGCCGCGAATAAGAAGTACGTCGATAGCGCGATAATTGAAGTGGAAAAAAGGTTGAAGGAACTTCTTGACAAGTATGCAAAGGCTAATAATCTTATGAATAAAGCTTTAAAGAATCTTCAAACCGATGTGCAGAAAGTGATAGACGTATATAAGAAACAGACTGAGGATGATATTGCGAAATTAACTAATGACATTCATAATATAACTACACAACAAAATGTATTCATCACTAGTCTGAAGAATATTGATAGCAAATTGGTTGTGTTGGGAGGAAATTCTGATAGAGTCAATCCTAATGCGATAATTCAGCATGTTGCAACAAGGTAAAGAACAAGTTGTATATGAGCTTCATAAACCAAGTAGAAAGAATTTCAAACGCCGCCGAACAATCATAAAAGGTTTAGATGATCTGTGGCAGATAGATCTGGCTGAAATGGGTAATTATGCGCGTGAAAATCGAGGATTTAAATTCATTTTAGTGATGATCGATTGCTTCTCAAAGTATCTATGGACTCGTCCGTTGAAAACGAAATCGGCTGTAGAGGTTCGGAAGGCTGTTGACTCTATTTTTTTGAAATCTAACGGGCGTATACCCACACATTTACAAAGCGATCAAGGAAAGGAGTTCTTCAATAAGCAATTTAAAGAGTTGATGAAGAAACATAAAATCAATCAATATAATACTTATTCTGTAAAAAAAGCAGCCATTGCAGAACGCATTATTCGAACGTTGAAAGAAGCGCTCTATAAACATTTCAGTTTGAGTGGAAAATACAAATGGTTTGATATACTCGAAAAGATCACTGAAAAATATAATAAGCGTAAGCACAGAACGATCAATCTGGCTCCGTGTAAAGTGACAAAACATAACGAAAGTGAGATATTGAAGCGATGCTACTCACACGTCAAGCTAGTTCTACCACACAAATACAACGTTGGAGATGTGGTGCGTATCAGTAAGGCAAAACATATTTTCGAAAAATCGTATACGCCTAATTGGTCAGCGGAATTATTTAAAATTATAAAAGTTAAAATTACGAACCCTGTTACTTATCTACTCAAAGACATGAAAGATTCCACAATCACCGGATGCTTCTACGAAGAGGAATTACAAAGAACGAAGCAACCCGAAGTATATTTAATTGAGAAAGTACTCCGAAAAAAAGGTAATAAAATGCTAGTTAAATGGTATGGTATGGAGGATAAGAGTTGGACACAGAATACCGATATAGTATGATCTGCGCATGTTCGGATAAATATTTGGTATGTGTTGGTGGTAGAGAAGTTTGAATGCAACAGTCAGTTGTTGCGAAATGTCTTTGCAAGATAGTCGGTTTTCCAACGCGAATAGTAGTAGTAGTATTAGTGGTGATGAAGAGTTGGATAGAATTTTAGAAAAAATTGAAATAGCCTCAAAACATGAACAATTTCTATTAATGAATACTGTTTACCCACTGAGAGAAAATTTGGAGGTTAGATGTGGACTAAGCCCTGTGAGGAAATTCACTTCAACTATCTCGTTGCATCAAAGAAATCAATATGGAAAACTCGTCTTTGGAAGATACGAATGGAACGACTTCATCAATATAGTGCGGACGAAGATCAAGGAATTCTTTGAGAGTCAACATGCACATTTCGATTCTACACCTATAGCATGTGGATATTATTTAAAGTACTCCAAGTCACCAAGCACAATACTGATTTTTATTTGAGCGAGCAAGATGTACGTGAAATCATTAGAATTAACGATGAAGTGTTATTTCATCGAGTGTCGTTCCTTGAACAACTTGAATTTTGTTCATATTATTATAAGGTCATTGCAATAATTAAATCAATGAGGGGTCTTGCTAGTTATATGGAACTTTTGTATTGTTTTATAGATGTTGCACCAGAAAGCTTATTAGCTAATACTCTTAGAGTTTATGTTTTCGCATAAGGATAAAATTATGTATGATTTAGAGCTTGAGTGAGCAAGATGTACGTGGAATCACTAACCATGCTAGTGGATTAGTACTCTTGTATTGTTTTATCGATATTTCATCAACAAAATTTTTTTTTTTATTTATTGACTAATACACTTAGAGATATGTTATTTATATATAAATAAGGTTATGTATGATTTAGAACAATAAATGATTTTTATGTCAAACAGTCTTTCGGTTTGCTGTAAAGGGAGAGAGGAAAATGAAACAAATCATCATCATCATAGAAATATTTTATTTATTTTCATAAAACAATAATAAACATGGATATGAAGTATGAACAATAATATGATGGATATATAAACTTATAAAATTATGGTGATAAAGAATAATGACCATAAGGTAAAGTGTTTATCCCATTACCAATTATGTGTCTTTTGCTGTCGAAAGGGCTGAGGGCAATTTTATTTTGTTCGATTGTATACAATTTGAAATCGAATGAGCGGATAGATCTTTGTATGCGATACATCTCAATGCCTTCTTCTAAACATCTAACATAATCTTCGGATGTGATTGTGTTCCGCAACACATAATCCCGCACCCCCTTCGCTTTCTTTGTTGGGTTACGATCCTGAACTGTATAACTATACATCTTGGATCTTAACCCTACAAACATATCCATAATCATCCCCCCATTCTCATCCTTCATTAAGCCGACTACTTTTTTATTTACAAGTGGAATCTCAAAGTTGTTGTTTAGCGCATAATCGCTCGTATCGAATTTATGAATATATTTATTGATGATGCTCTGATAAATATCATCATCAGTAATTATATGATAGATCAAACTATCTGTGTCAGTATAACATAATCTTATCATTTCAGGATAAGTTGATGAGCAACTTGAATAGTGCTATCTCAAAGGCGTTCTTAGAAGCCGCTCTCAATCTAGTATTCAAATCAATATAGGCTTCCAACCACGGCGCTTGTTTAAACTCTAGAACTCTATGGACTTTAGTTAGTACCATTCCTAAAGTCAAACATTGTTTTAAGTTTCTATAATGAATGATATATCTTGATTTTTTATGAAAAGTTGTTAATAATTTTGGTAATTTACTACCCGGTGGAGCTGTATGAGTTGGACAAAGAGGGAGATCTTTATGAAGGTCATGCAATGTTGTAGGATACTCCAAATCAACCTCTAGAATGTACCCGATAGGGCTTTCATCGGAAACATGTTGTACGTCGATATTATCAACATTTTCAACCCACTTAAACCCATCGTAAGATAAATATTGAATCATAGCCCACCCATATAGATTACATACATCGAAATACATTAAATAACTATTTTCTTCTTGTGGATTATGATTATGCATATATTTATTGTTGGCTTTTGCAAATCGATTACTGCATTGACTCACACCCCCTCTAATCCCCCGTTCCAAAAATAATATCATATCGATATCTTTTAAATATTGTAGTGATACGTTTGTATATTTTAGCATACAATCCCATGTGAATGATGGAACAGTGAAGTAGTGTGCGGGATCTAAATCAAACAGGCCCACGCATTTGTTTCGGAAATTCTCGAATACATCGGCCAGCAATAAAACGTCTGTTTTCAAATACAAATCCGAATAATCACCTAAATTTTTACACTCAAATCGATTCCAAACTGATTGAGCGTGTTGATAATCTTCCTCACTTATCGATTCATCTCGAAGTTTATTGAAGAATTTCTCGATCGGAGGAAGATTTTCATCGTTTAATTTCCCCCACTCATCCATGTGTTCGTATGGGAAAACTCCTTTACGTGTTAATAGTTTGAAATTTTCTTGAGATAAGGGGGAAAACTCACGTTTCAAAATAGTCAAGTCATCCTCACTCAAATAAGAGACTAATTTATCTAAACTTGAATCTAAAAATCTACACGAGTCTATAAATCGAAATTTAACAATAGAATTTGTGGAGCTTCTGGTGAAACTTATATATTTCTCTTTATTCAAGGGGAGCACCTGAATATTTTGTTTAGACGATCTAGCCAAATCTCTAATTAATAAAAACATATCGTACCCACTCAAATTGTGAGCTACGACCGGTACCACAAATTTATATTTATAATTTAAATTGCAATCTTGGTGGGCTAATCCTCGATATTTTCCTGTAAAATGACAATGATCTTTAACACGAATGTCACCCTCTTTGAACAACACACCACAAATGTGACATTTGGTTTCATACATTATACTGACTATACTGATTCCACCAAAATCAATGGGTATATTACATTTCAGTTTTAGATCGATGAATTCTCCAATTTTATCTAATTGTTCAGTCAACCATTTAGCCGGATTAGGCCCTCTATAACTATTGTAACGTGATAGGGAATCGTTGAAATGACATTTCAGGTAGAAGCCTACGCTGTAAGCTTCATGTAGCTGCGTTCTGTTTGTGTATGAATTTGCACTAGATTGAGAGCAGTTTTGGATGGGTAATAATAGAGCTTCAAAATCAAAGTAGACAATAAAAGGTACAGGCAGTTTGTTTGAATGATTTTTAAATTTCAAATAATCCTCTTCGGGGAATGTTATTTTACAAGTATTCATCTTACCACAATCCTCGATATGATTATTGTACTTGATCTCACTCCAGAAATTATTCAAACATCTCTCACATAAGTAAGTTTTGTTTTTAGTGGTAATTTGAGAATTTACTAATCTTGATAAATTTTTAATTAAACAGTAATGAAATTTCACTATCGGATCTACTTGAATGGAGGAGGAGGATGATGATTCCTCTTCGCGGTAATACTTGTCTTGAATCAATAATAAATTGAAGTGTTTTTCGAGTTTATTTTTGGTTAGGTACGCAGGGAGAACCTTTAATTTCTCCCCATTTTCATTTTTACATAATTGTAGAACAAACACATGAATAGAAATATTATTATTTTTCTCAAATACAGGGATTTGTGAAATGGGTAGGGGAAATGTTAAATTTTGCAAATTCAAAATTGTACTAAAATGCGGGTATGAAGATATCCGATCTGGATGTGTGTTAGTAGCAGGATGCAATCCAGCTGTTACTGCCCAAGCAAAACAGTATTCGTCATAATTTTTAATGTTAATAACTGCATGCTTAAGTTGGATTGCTTTAGGTAAAACAATATAGGAAGATCCTGAATTGATAGTTTCATGTTTATTAATATTGATTTCTAGACTTATCACATCTCTGAGGCTCCACCCACTATCTCTTTCAGCGAATTGTTCCAGTTTAACTTGGAGTTTACCAATGACATACTCCTTAAACCACTCCAATAAATTGGTCAAAGTATCTATTGGAGCGGATTTTGTATGAAAATATTTGAATTCTACCTGGATAAGCTCTTCATTAACATTGGGTTTGATATATTCACAACAAAATGTTGTGGTGACTTTAATAAAATTGTATATATGTAAAATTTTGACAACTCTAGAACTAAAGAGATTAAAAGCATCATACAAAAAATTTAATGGGTCTAAATGTGAAATATTTATTATCAACCCAGTTCGAATTCGTTGAGAAAATGCAGACTTACCATCTTCCCAACGAATACGATCGCTTCGATTTTTATTTGCGGGGGCGGGTTTATTTCGAATTTGTAATAAAATTTTGAATCTTCTTATATGTCCCACATTAGCTTGAACTTGATTTTTCTCCCCTAAATTGAGTGAATCTTTACTTAAATGCCTATTGAAAGTTTGTACATATTTAGTACAAAAATCTATCCACTTTTGTGTCTCTTGAGGAGAGAATTTTGATTTAACGAGGTTCTTATGAGCTTTACCGATAATTTCAACAATTTCAGAACTAAGTTTCGCGATGGACGACTCCATAATAATAATAGGATAAACACCTCACCTTACAATAAATGAAACGATTTTAACGTTAAGGTTGCTGCTGCTACTTCCTCTCTGCTCCTATATCAATACTTGTCGGTACTTAATTTTTCCTCCCCTCGGAAAAGTTAGTCTATAGTTTTCTACTATTGGAGAAATTTTATCACGTTTTGGTAGGAACCACTGAAAACTCTGCAAGCTCCACCAGAACAGCTGCACCAAATTTTGTTTTGGTTGGTTTCAATCTCTTGATCTTATTTTCGAAATATCCGTTTCTCTAAAAACAAAAATGAAAGTCCTTAATAACATATAACAACAAAGACGAATTTTACATGTGAAATTGAAGTGAAAAACAACTTATTGACATGGAGTTAATTTGAATTGTTTCAATTTGAAGTGAAAAACAACTTATTGATATGGAGTTAATTTGAATTGTTTCAATTTGAAGTGAAAAATAACTTATTGATATGGAGTCAATTTGAAATAATAGTTTTCTTAGTAAAATAATAATATAGACTCACCTTTTAGATATAAGCACTACACAAAACACGAGTTGATTGTTTAAGGATCGAATGTATAATGACTAAGATCATGCAATCGCATTCCTAGATAACTAATTCCACTCACAGTTGCTTACATAAGTAATGACTAATGAAATGACAACTAAATTCGCTTACTAACAAGTCTAGACTAGAGTATATCACTCATTGTTATTTGTTGACCTAATGAATGAATCCATTGTATTCAATTATTCTCGTATAAACTGAATGTGATGACGCAGGTGTATGCAAACTTAATTGCTTCCACGTGTTCTCATATACTCAATGTGGTTTCTGGTGTAATAGTTTCATATACGTAAGTAATCATTTAACGTTTAGGAAATTTGTAGGTTATTTTAAAAGTTCATTATTTTTGGAATTACGGTGTGGTTCAATAATAAATGACAGTATAGCTACAACATGAGTCAAATTTTTGAAATTCCTCGCGCAAACATCAGCAAAACACCTCATAGATTTTGTACTTTGACGTTAGCTGTTCTGACATGGACATCAAGCTATGATAATTCATTAATATATCGTTTTTTTGAATTGAGATGGAACTTCCCACTCGAAAACATTAACAAAATACCTCATAGATGTCGTATTTTGATGTTAACTGTTCTGACATTGACATTCATCTATGATAGTTCATCGGTTTATTATTAGATGGCGATATAGGCTACAACATCGGTAACATTTTGAATTGGAGTCTCATAGATGTCGTCCTTTGACGTTAACTGTTCTGACATTGACATCCAGCCATGATAGTTCATCGGTTCATAAATTTCCCGATCAAAAACATTAACAAGATACCTCATAGAAGTTCATTATTTTTGGAATTACGGTGTGGTTGAATAATAAATGACAGTATAGCTACAACATGAGTCAAATTTTTGAAATTCCTCGCGCAAACATCAGTAAAACACCTCATAGATGTCGTCCTTTGACGTTAGCTGTTCTGACAAGGACATCAACCTATGATAGTTCATTAATATATCGTTTTTTTGAATTGAGATGGAACTTCCCGCGCGAAAACATTAACAAAATACCTCATAGATGTCGTCCTTTGACGTTAACTGTTCTGACATTGACATTCAGCTATGATAGTTCATCGGTTTAGTGATAGATGGCGATATAGGCTACAACATCGGTAACATTTTGAATTGGAGTCTCATAGATGTCGTCCTTTGACGTTAACTGTTCTGACATTGACATCCAGCTATGATAGTTCATCGGTTCATAAATTTCCCGCGCAAAAACATTAACCTCATAGATGTCGTCCTTTGACGTTGACAGGTTCGCATGACGGTTGATCGGTTCATTCATAGATGTAGTCATTTGAAGTTAACTGTTCTGACATTGACATTGAAGTATGATAGTTCATCGGTTCATTAAGAGATGGTGGTGATGTAGCTATAACATCAGTCATATTTTGAATTGTGACCTCATAGATGTCGTCCCTTGACGTTAACATTTTTGACGTTGACAGGTATGCATGACGGTTGATCGGTTCATTCATAGATGTAGTCGTTTGAAGTTAACTGGTCTGACATTGACATTTAAGTATGATCGGTTCATCAGAAGATGGCGGCGATGTAGCTACAACATCAGTCATATTGTGGTTTTGACGTTTATTCTTCTGACATTCGCTTCCAACGTCGGCCATGATAAACATCACCAAAACACCTCTACGTTTGAATTTGGCGGGTCGATGACGTCACATCCAACTAACCTCACATCCAGACCTCTATGGTCGAAAGTTCTATAATCATCGTAAGCTCTATGGACACGTTTGAATTTCGCGGGTTAGTAACGTTACGTCAAACTAACCTCACACTATGACCCAGACCTCTATGGTCGAAAGTTCTGTGATCATCGTAAGCTCTATCGACACGTTTGAATTTCGCGGGTTAGTAACGTTACATCCGAAGTTGCGCGCGCAACATCCGATCGATGACGTCATTTCCTGGCGCAGAAGTAGTGGACTTAATCTACTCCTGACGTTAAAACTTGAATTTCCTTCGTCGGGAACATCGCGGAATAGCAATATCTTACTTGGAACATAAAATGAAAATTCAGCTGCGAAACGGAGGACTGCACTTCTTCTTCGAAATGGGAAAACTTAAAACTTCTTCTTCCCAACGGAAAGCTTGAAACTTCTTCGTCTTCGGAATGGAAAAACTTGAAACATCTTCTTCGGAACGGAAACACAAAACTTCTTCTTCTTCAGAATGGAAAAACTCGAAACATCTTCTTCGTTGGAACGGAAAACTTAAAACATCTTCGGAATGGAAACACAAACTTGGGAACGGAAAACTTCACATCTTCTTCGAAACGGAACTTCTCCTTCGGAACGAACAAACATGAAACTTCTTCTGCTTCGGAAAACAAAACTTCTTCTTTAAAACGGAAAAACTGACTTCTTCCGCGGATCGGGATACTTGAAGGTTTCTTTGGAATGCCAAACTTCTTCGGAAACTTCATTTTCAGAACGGACACTCGAAACGTCTTCAGAATGGAACATTTCTTCTTCGGAAACTTGAGGATGTCTTCTTCTTTGGAACGGAAACTTCTTATCATTTTGTTGACATGGGCACGTTCGGCAGCGTACGCACCGCGGTCTCGGTGGTACTACTAAGGATGGACGCGCTGTCTGGTTGCACCTTTCTCTCCGGTGTCCTGGATCTCCACATAGCTCACATAATCCCCATAACTGGACGGGTACGTAGACCAGGTGCGTCGGGGTTGTCGGCGTAGCTGGGGTTTTGACTGTACCCTCTTCGTAAAACGGTCCTACATGACAAGAATAAAATTGTTTCCCTTGGCGGATCTTGGTAACGGTCCTACCAAATCGGGGCTTACACATTTTCAAGGAAACTGATTCAGTGTCGGCTGCATAAATCCAGGCTTCTGCTGTTGAGACACTTTGAAAGCTTAGCACTGCGTACATCCACGCACGTACTTCGCTATATCGCGGAACATCCCCGGCCAATAATACTTGTGGGATATTCGCGCAATCGTCTTGGCAATACCTAAATGTCCTGCAGTCGGACTGTCATGGTTTTCTTTCAGAACGTTCAACCGGAGCGGTTTCGGAACACAAAGCTTCCATGGATCTCTCATTTCCGGTTCGGACAAGTCATTAGAGTCCCAGAAGTGGCGGTACAACCGATTATCTTTAACACAATAATCCGGATACGCTTCTGGACTCTTTTCAACTTCGGCTTTCTTTGAATTGTACCAGTTACAATTCACGGGGTCATTCAGTACAAATAACTCTTGATTGTCATTTGTTTCCTCCTTGTTCGGTAATGGATCGCGTGACAGGGCATCAGCCACACGATTCAACACTCCTCTTAGGGGACTTCTACCCCAGGCGGGTTTCACCGTTGGCCTATCCGTAACCCGGAACCAACACGGGGCTAAAACACTCTCATTTTTCACTTTACTGTCTTTCGTCTCTACAGCGGTCCCTACTTTAATTTCACTTTCACACTTATTCGGTAATTTCGGTTTATTATCGGTATTACAATCAACGGCATTTTCAACGGCACCGGCGGACTCCTTATCCGCGGTGCGGTTCACAACACTGGTGCGGTGAGCGGTTTTCACTTCGTTCGTTGAGGCCAGTTCAACCGGGATCTGCTTCGGCCTCGCTACCTCGCAGTCCCGCGGACGTTTCCCTGTCCCGGACATGGACAATCTCGCAACATTATCCCAGGGCGGCGGCATCTTGAGCAAAATAATTTCGGTGGATTCCGACAATTATTTTTGCCATGCCCCGTTTCCCCACATCTCCAACATGAGATGGGCTGTGTTGCGGTACTTGGCTTCAGCCTGGTAGGGCACTGCGTTCTGAAGTGGCGCGGAGACCACAATCCCCTCAAGTCTGTTCAGGGATCTCAGGGATCTGCGGTATCCCGGACTTGACTGGCGATGACGGTTCAGGTGCAGGTTGCCCACCCTGCGGCTCCATAGTCCTCACTGTTGGACTGGGAATTTGTGCCTTCACTGACACTGGATACATCCTCTTCTGCATGAGTTTCTGCTCAGCCTGCAGATTCTCATATTCTTTTGCTTGTAGCATTAACGACGGCACGTCGTTAAAAGTCCCTTGCCGGATAAATTGCCTATACTCCGGCAATGAATTTCGGTGCAACCAGAACAATTCCCGTTCTGTGGTCATTGCACCATGTCTCCTGATAAGTGATTGCATATCCACAACATATGCAGTGGCGCTCTCATTCATGCGTTGATGCCTGCGGCTGATCTGTACTTCCAGATCAATGTGGCAATTGGCATCCATGAAAAATAAGGTGAGGTCTCTTTGGAAATCAGCGAACGTAGCCCAGCGGCTACGATTATTCCGATACCACAAAAGTGCGGTGTCATCCAAAACTTCTGGTAACGATAACAATAAAGAGTCTTTCGGTGTATTTAGCTGCATAGCTATCTCATCTAGGCGTTCCAGGAACGAAGCGGGATCTGACGTTCCATTGAATTGAATTCTGTATTGATTCAAACGCGGAGCACTACCCGGAGCTGAATAACTATATCCAGGCACATGCTGAACATGACTGAACGGAATATTGTACCCTTGCGAAATAACAGTAACAGGAACATATTGGGCGGGTACCTGCGGAACAAATGGTACCTGCGGAACCTTGGGAGCTTGTGGAACAAACGGTAACTGTGGAACCATCGGTAATTGCGGAACGGTCGGTATTTGACTCCACGCCGGTGTCACATCTGACGACGTGGTCCTATAAATCGGAGGGTTCATAGGATTCGGCGGGGAAGAATAGACCGGCGTTTGAATCGGTGGTGCCGTCATTACCACAGTGTTCGTGTATGTCACTGTATTCGTAGTGGACTTAGTTGACCAATACAACGGCAGTATCCTCGGTGTGCTCCTTATTGCCGGTCTTGATTGAACACCAGAAGGACTAAACGTCGGTGTTGTGTTTAGTGCTACTTCTGTTGTCAAAGCCTTAGTTAGCGTTGCCATGGTACTGGCAATCTTTTCCAACATTCCACGCGGAGGGCGTATTATTCCTTTACGGACCCCCTTTACGCACCTACGGCGTAAATCTTCGGCGGATCCATTATGGTCAATATCATGATTGGCCAGCACTTCCAGAAGTTGTGCTTTCTTCAGTAAGTAAATCCAGTTGACTTTCGAATCAACTTCCGTAGTCTCAGTCTGGCTATCCTCGCTATTAGAGCAGAATTTCGCCATTTCGTCAAAATGTGCTGCCATTTCCTCCATACTGGTAGGCGCAGGCTGCGGCACCCTAGGTATAGCACCTGTATACCCAGGGAACTCCATATTATCCAATCCAATTCAAAATCAAAATTTTCAACCCCAAAAATAAATTATTTTTCTCAGGGGTAGGTAACGGAAGAGGGTGCGGTAACCAAAACCAGTCCACACCTTCCTTCCAATAAGGCAGAAGCAATCAAACCACTTGCCCCAATTTGGGTAACGTAACTTTGATTTCGGGAGGTAACTCCAAAACGGTTGGGCCAATCCGCCCAAAAATGTTACCAACGGCTTCCTTGGTATCGATTTACTTGGAAAGGAGCTATGACTCGCCCAATCAGGGTTACGATTGACTGGGAAAATCAGAGAGCAAAATAAGGGCAAAAATCGAAATTTGGGCAAAACACTGAGGTGTAGTTAACAATTCTACACCTCACGGAACAATCGATTTTTCAGTCAGATTCTCTGTTAAAGACTTGATGTTTCCCCTGAAACTAGGGGGCGGATCGAAAAACAAATTTCACCAAACAACCTTGGTGAACACGGGGAACAAGTTTCTGTCAAAACTTTTCCAAATTTCCAAAATTCAAAAACAAACTCCTGGGGATGGATCGAAAACGTATTCGAAACGTCGGGGTCTTGAAGCTTGTTTTTCTGTCACACTTTATCTGAAATTTCATTCAAAACGGACTGCACAAAGTTTGGTGTCTTAACTGGCCAGCCCCTGTTTTTGCAACATATTTTTATCGGAATGAAATGCAATTTTGAACAGGCATGAATTAGATTCATCTATTTGAATAATTATACTTATTTGAAATTACGGAGATTTAGAAAAGTGGCAATCACGGAATACACATTCGGAATTCATTCATATCTATTGAAATAATGAACTGTTCAAACTGAAATTACATGTAACATCCGTATTTACTGCCTGATCTAAATTAAATAATCTTTCGAAATTTAAGCTTCGTTACAGTATCTATGAGATGAAACGGATGTGAATCGGCAGCCCATCTATGCTGGGCGCCATTGAAACGGATCCGCCTGGGTCTGTATATATTGACCCAACTAGCTCAATTTGAATTAGTTTATTTCAGGGCTCGTAGTGAAACGTGCCTTGTGATTCTAGACTGGTGAATTGTTTGAGCGCCAATTGCTTACTGAAAAACTATCAATATAAATGAATTCACAGCCTAGAATACAAGCACCACGAGATGGTTTATTAGTTGACGGAAATTAGAAAAACAATATAAGTTCAACTTAACAATTTGATTTATTCCAGATGGAATTTGGTGATTAACAAAATAAATTTACAGTTTATATAATGTATTAATTTATAAATAAAAGGAATTTTGAAGTAACAATTACAAAATTAAATCAATTTGTATATAAAGAATTTTGGGTAAATAGTTATGAAATTAACTCAATTACTTAATTGAAAGAATGGATAGTTAAATAGTAAAGAGACCACGAATGACTCTAAAAAAATCTAGCGAAATACAATTTTGGTGAAAAACAAAATCAGAAAATGAAATAGTGGTCACTCAACAAGAAAATTTTACCCTCCTTGGAACTCGTAGGAACTGGAAGCTGGTCCTGTCAGGAAAGTCACTAAACCGTCTTGGAGTGAAGGGGTGAGGAACCTCAGACGTTCAAACCCTGTAATGTCAAAGAACGAACAGTACCTGACTTGAGATCAAAGGACAAGTAACACCGTCGGCCGGAATAACCGAATGATTCCACCTCCGATAATGTTATCTTCCCCAATATGTAATACACTATAACAAAATTGATATCTTGAAGAGATATAAATTTAGACAAAAATATAATTTAATCTGCAAGAACCATATAATCACAAGAATTACTTAAAATTGAACAATAATAATACGTGACTGAATCAACGATACAAATAAATGAGATAGAAAGAAAAATAATCAAATTGTGATTGAAAATAACTAACCAAAACGTTGAATTTGCTAGTTAGCACAAATCTAGAAACTTGAATTGAATTGCATCAAATTGAGGTATTACTCTTCTCTGAATTCACGTGAACGCAGCAGTCCTGATAATTAAAAATTCAATAAGCAAAATTGAATAATACCTTGTGAGAATTCCGAATACTATTTATAGCACGATGCAGACGAAGACAGCTCTGAATACTACGTATCAGATTACAAAATGGCGACTCTTACGAATCACAAAAAAATAGCATGTGCCAATGCGGAATTAAACTTACAAGGACTACAGAAATATTATCATGAGAACCTGCCTACGTTCCGATAGATTATTCTCTTACAAGAGTTACAACAATCAATGCTGTGATAGAAATGATATTCTTTGAAATATGCTATCCGCAAAATGATTGGGCTTGCCCCCCTAGGCAAATCGAGATAAAAAATCCGCCGAAATACTATCACAATCAGGCTTTGTACATCCAGACATTTAATAACAATTCTAAATCAAATTAAATAGCCTGATGTGATGATATTTCGGAAGCAAAATTAAGAGAATGTATTGTATGACAATGAATTACGAATTCTCGACTTACCTAGACAAAGGAACAAACCACAATGAGTTCTCTTCGACTTCCGTTAATCTACCTCCCACTTCGCGATATATAGTGACATCTCACATCAGGAACGGTAGTATCAATAATCTATGTTTTATTGACCGGCAGATATCTTTAAATATCATATGACAAGTTTCCTCGCCGAAGAGAATTCTACTCTGTTCTTTAAAGAGTTCTATATATAATCACGTAACGCAACCCGTTCGTTACAGAGACGGAAACT
Source organism: Endomychus coccineus (assembly GCA_958510875.1). NCBI lineage: Eukaryota > Metazoa > Arthropoda > Insecta > Coleoptera > Endomychidae > Endomychus > Endomychus coccineus. The sequence continues at coordinate 346,756 of CAUEHT010000086.1, forward strand.
AAATATATAGTTGCTGAATCCTTGTGAAGGAAGGGTCATCGTAATTTGTAAAAATACCGACAAAGTCAAAAAGGTCCCTCACAGTTCCAAGAGGAAATTATAAATCACGAAGTTAACAGAAACGGTTCGAAAGGAAACAAGTGTTTTACAGTATATTGGTAGTTTAAGATATATTTTTATTGATCAATAAGAAGCGGCAAATGGATCAATTGCTATGGTTTAAACAAAGGTTTTTTACCCTGTCTTTTCCTTTGAAGCTACAATACATTCACGTAACCATAATATGAGACGTGCAGGACGCAGTCGTTCCTTATTAAATATGTGATTAGAATATTAAGTTGATATAATTTCCATTCATACCTAAATTCAAGGAAGTCTAAATGAAGTCATGAAATCAAGGTCTTTATCAACAAAAATAGAATAGCTCTTTTATATTCAGTCTAGGCAAGTCTATCTCTTATTGGATAAAAGTTACTACCCCCAAACCTACTACTAGAATAGGAGTGGTTATCCAAGATTATAAAAAACCAAACTCACCACACTAAAGTCAGTTATATTTTAACTTCTTGAGTTGAATCTTACTTTGATTATTTCACGAATCACTTGAATCATATTTTAGAAAACTTTCCATGTTTACTAGTTGAGTTTGCGTTGTGGTGTTTATGGTAGAATTTCCGCTAAGTTCTTTTAGAATCAAGTCGTATTACTTAATACAAAAGATTTAGAATCCCTTGAATAGTTGAATCATAATAGTTTTGTTTAACTCTTTACCCTGGTGCATCCAGGCTGAGTTAAATTAGTTTCATTTCATATTTAGGTTTTAATAAGTTTGATTTAGAATTAGGAATTGATTAATTATTTTCTAAATCTATTATAATCTCTTGTTTAATACTTTAGTTATATTCCATTTTTTAACTTTTAATTCATTGTTTATAATTGTTTATATAATTATTATTATTATTAAATATTTTATACTTGTTTTGATTGAGAGTTTTTCTACTCAGCTTAATTTATAAACTACCCTCGATAACACAGTGAGTAGCTAGTATTAGCTACCTCCCGACCGGAAGTGGTCCGCCATTGCTGATTGTAGAGATAAGGAGTTGTGCTGTGATTGTATAGTATGTTTGGAGAGGGGGCGTGGCTTGTGTGTGATTGGTTGTTGGATTTGTATGTGGATGGGTGTGGTTTGTTATGATTGGTTGTGATAAGAGAGCGATTGGATGGGGTGATGGAGTGGGGCTTGTGTGTGATTGGCTGTTGGAGTTGTATTGTACGTGGGATGGGTGTGGCTTGTTGTGATTGGTTGTGATAAGAGAAAGAGGGATTGGATGGAGTGATGGCGGCTGTTGCGCTATGACAGAGATGACAGTAGCGCCATCTGTGGACAGCGGGGTTGTTCAATGATCAGTAGTAACGCTAGCGCCATCTGTCTACTGAACTGTTGGAACATATGTTAAAGCACAACTGATCTGATTAATTAATAAAACAATGGTTTCTATAGTCATAATTTTATTGTATACTTATTCTATGAACATAGATAGACAATTCTTTGGCAATGAATTAATGTCTAGATCACCCATCATCAGCAGCATATTTCTCTGATATTATCAAAATTTCGAAAGAGGACGTCGAAGCACAAAATTTGTAGTGATGGTGGACTTATTCTATAGTTGACATCGACTTCACCCGCTATCTCAGAAAATATTTGAAACATCTTAAAGGTGTGAGAATTGGAAGTATCTCTTCGGATGCTGCGCATGTCCATTATCTCACATCGGTATGGTAGTAGTGCGATTCGATAAAAATCGACACCCATATCATGTAGCACTCTAAAACAATCGAGTATATACGATCCTGGTTTGGAAACTATACCCGAAATTTGATGTAATATGATTTTTCCCATCCTTCTATGTTCATATTTTAACTGACCTTCTATATTCATATCGATTATCTCCCAATCTTCTGGAGGTGGATCGAAATCTCCTCCGAAATAGAAAATATCAGCATACGCCCAATCGGTTGAGACCCCCACAAGGAAAGTTACGAATTCTCCAGCGATTATCCAATTTTTGGATGGTAAGTGTAATCCTTCGAGGATTTTCATAAAATTTGAAGGACATACGCTTATTACGAATTTCTTTGCATCGCACACGGTGGTAAGCAGACTATGAATAAAACTGTTGTATAATCGAGGAGACATTATTACAAACTGATTGATTATTCAACTTATTTGGACGTTCGCCTTCAAGACATGCGCAGATTATACTACAACATCAGTATTGTCATCTGTAGACTTTGGTTCAGTGAACAGTAGCACCATCTGTTAACAGAGCTGTGGGAACAGATACAGGCATCTTCAAACAGATCTGTTAGCGACATCTGTTATCAGAGCTGTTCGATCGGCTAACAGAACTGTTGAAATAGAAGCAACGAAACAGGCACCTTCAAATACAACTAATCTGATTTTATTAATAAGACAATGTGGTTTCTATATTCATAATTTTATTGCATAAAACTTATTCCATGCATGGTATAATAGACAAGATATTATTGATATCATTAACAATATAATTATAGAAGAGATAATGATAAGATAATTATTAAAATTACTACTAGACTCTTCATCAGCGATTCTTGTTGAATTTTCAAATTTGACATTTGTTATTGTTGTTGTTACCTCTTCACCACTCGCTTCAATTATAAGAGGTCTCCAACTAGTGTCACCAAATGTTCGATTGAAGAAAACCAATCTAAGTTTATAGTAGATTATTTGTAAAGATGATAACGATGAGGATGAAGGGTTTCTCAACAATTTCAGATTTCCAAATGTTATGTTCTCAAAATCGTATTTAAATCCTGGCAACCCTTTTCCATAGAAGTAATCTACATCCATTCTAAACCAATATTTCGGCCAATCATCTTCAAACGTGTTATTAACATTGAAACAGATGAAACTTTCGATAACATCTGGAGACTGATTGATGTAAATAACATGATTCTGAATGATGGCGTGAAGGATGACGAAACTTACGCTCAGGAAAGCCATCTTGATAGAACTGAATTAATTATACTATTTTCAAAGTTTTTATACATTGTAGAATGTGAAATGTTCATAATCTTTTAGAACTCTTTCGGGGGTAAAATTGATAGCTTCCAACAAACAATATCCATTAGCCGAATTGAGAATTGATATGATTCTCTTAATCTTCTTTAAATTGTCCAGCTCTGGTATTTGTGCAGCCGATATCAATGTTGTTTGATAATAGCTTGCAAAATTCAACTGCTCCAGATAACGGAGTCTATAGTTGATTAGATCTTGTAAAATGATGATAAGTTTGAAACATTTCCCATCTAACAGAACACAGGATCCAAAATGATTTATTTTAAGCAGTTTTGTATTCAGAATTTTCACACCTTCCACAAGATCATTATCTGAGTTCGTAGAGAATTGTAATGAGGTGTTATTATCATTGTCAAAGTATTCCATAATTTCGTTTTTTCGATCGATGAATATATTCCATTCGAATGGCATGAAAGAAATCTTGTGGTATAATTCATTTGTTAATTTAACGACTGGAATATATCCTCGTGCAGCACTTAATCCAACTTATATTGAATTCAAGTTATATAAAGGATATGTCACTTCACAAATTAGTCTCGATTCTTGAGAGATGCGTTTTTCATATTCAAGTTGCGTATAATCCATTTCAGTTTGATATAGCAACAAATCAATAGCACTATCAGAGCTCATCTTTCACACAACACACAACTTGTTCGTTTCAACAACGACGAACAACTGATCAATCATAGTACATCTTTCTTTGGAATCCAGCTGTTATGTTCAGACCCCAATCCTAGCCATTTAACATATAATTTTTGTCCCCTCCTACGTAGAATTTTTTCAACTATATATACATCTGGTTGCTTAGTTCTGAATTTCCGATTCATAGAATCCTCCAGATAATGGTTTTCCGAACATATCTTCTAATAAATATGTAATGGGGTTGGTAAAATGAACTCGACGAATTTTAAAGAGCTCCGTAGACCAGCTGGGCGTATATCCTTTCTCAAATAAGCATTTCGTTTTGCTTATTCTAACTATATCGCCAACATTGAATTTGTGGGGTAATGCTCTTTTCATGTGTGAATATGATCTATTTAGAACCGATTTTTCATTGCTCTTTGTAACCTTACAAGGTGCCATGCCAATAGTTCGATGTTTACGCTTATTATAATCTAATACAATCTTATCTAAAACGTCAATCCATTTATATTTTCCACGCAAGCTGAATGACTGATAGATTTTCTCTTTCAAAGTTCTTATCACCCTCTCAGCTATAGAAGCTTTCATAATAGAAAAAGAACTATAATGATTGTTATGATATTTCTGCATCAGTTCAGAGAACAATTTGTTATAGAATTCCGTCCCATTATCAGATTGAAGATTCTTAGGAATTCTATTCTTACAATCACTTAAAATTTTGTTAAATGCATCTCGTACTTCTCCAGCTGTTTTCGTTTTCAACGGTCTCGTCCACACATATTTGGAGAAACAATCTATCACAACCAATATATATTTGTATCCGGCATTATCCCGAACGTAGCTATTCATATCAGCAAGATCAACCTGCCATAGATCGTCAATTCCTTTAATAATTGTTCTCCGACGGTTGTAATTTTTCAATGCAGGCTTATGTAACTCACGAACTATTTGAACCTTTTCTTTACTATACATGTCTATAATCAGCCAGAGACGGAAAATTGTATCATATAGATTAGACAGCTTTGGATGAATACGGATCAATGGTGTTATGATCTGCTTGCTCTTGTTTATATTATATTTTGTTTTTGGTTTACTAGGTGTATGAACTTGACCAAGTCTTCTTCCAGTTTTAATAATTTTGCACTATTAAATTTGTCAGCACTCTGTAACTTCTTAATAACTTCATTAATCTCTTGTAGGCTTGTGAGGGGAATCGTTTTCAAACTATCATCATAAATTTCTAGTTTATTTTTCATCTCCTTCATACCTATCTCCAGCTGAATTTGTAATTGTTTTATATCGGAAAGAATTTTGCCCTTTAACTCTTGTATGTTTGCATCAAAAATTTTAAACTTATCTTCCGATGTAATTCGTAATCGTTCTACTTCAGAATGAGTTTTATTAGTTTTAAGAACAATTTTTTTTGCATAATCCCTCTCAAAATTGCTAAGATTGTTTCTCAGTTCTATTTCCAATTGACGTCTATTAACAGAGATCGAATTCTCTACGTAACGTTTATTAGTAGCATCAGTTTGATTAACAGGTTCCTTCAAGTTACACAATATGCGTTTTTCATATCATAATTTCCGTCCGAAGTGAGTTGTAATTCACAAGGATGATAACGTTTCAAACCCGTAGCTTGAGATGAAATAGACGAACGACCGAACTTGTCGATACTCATCTTGATACTAAACATAAATATTGATATGGCTAATACTTATTATTCAATAACATGAGCTTCCTTTAATTCCTCAATTATAGAAATAATTTCATTCGAATGATTGTTATTGCTTGCAGATGCGAATGAGCTCAAGAGACGTAATCTATCTACGATCTCGTTTATATCATCCCAATAGATATATTGAATAGGTTTTTCATTATAACTCATCATATCGATACCAGCACCACTGTAAGATTTACTACGTTGATGCTGTTTCCCAACAACCTCCATCAGTGGCTTGATAACAAACTTATATTTATATGATCTACTACCTCTTATCTGTTTAGACGGATCATTCTTTCGTCTAGCCGCATTCGTCAAGTCCAAAAATTTTTTATAGTTCTTAGAATCTTCTTCAGAGACTTCAGGGGTAGGATTATTCATAAATATCAACTCATAAAGACCTTGAGTTCCTTTAAATTTATAATCACCAATACTAATAATATCCTCCTTAGGATGTATATCTAATATCTTATCTCCTAATATCCATTTATGTGTAGTTGAATCTACATGAGGGCCATATACAGAATCATATTTCTTTATATCATCATCCAATAACATTCCTTCAATATAATAGCGAATTAAAGGAGGATACTGCTCGAAATAAATTTCGATTTGTTTTTCGTGCTTCTTTTTATAACTATGAAATTCCTTACGTAGTTCTCGAAGACTCACATCACCTGAAAATCCCTCTTCTGCTTCTTCTTCTTCCGGTTGACTTTCAAATACTTCTTCTTTTTCAACCGGTGTGAAATCAACTTTGGATGGGGGTTCCACTTTAATTTGGGGGATCGATGTTTGAGCATGCTTCAATGATGATACTTTTCGTTCAATTTCACTAGTATGTTTTGAAATATCACTCAATGGTTTAGATACAGTGCTGAATATTTTCTCTACAGCCTCATCATGTTCAGCTTTACCTAATTTAATGAACATATATTTTTTTCTGATTATATTAGCAAGGTTGTTAATCTTCTTCTTCACTTTTCGAGTTTTTATTTCATTCGGAGGAGTCATGATAATCTTCACACAGCCGTTTCCAACCGATCAATGATTCCACATTGACACATCATAGGTATATAAATGAATCAAATTTTTTCCTATATCTCCTATTATGTAAATCACTGTCTTTGTCTATCATGATAAAACCGTATTTCTCTTTCCAACACTGACAACATATATTTTTAAATTTCTCAAATGGCATATCACTAGTTACATGATCATCGTATATATGTCGAAGATTAAGATCATCTTGTTTGAAAATTATCATAGTATTAGTGTTATCACGTATTCCAAGTCATTTGCATATGACTGACACAGATAGAAACTGTCAATTAAATTATGCCTACCTCTTGAAAAGTACGCTCTGATCTTATCTTGCTTATCGCACATTACATCGTCAAATATGATAACGGAATTGGGTTTGGCCTGTAGAGGATCGATTACATCATCATTTTCAGAGAATGGATGATATTCCAATTCTAGAATCTTAGCTAACGTTTCCTGAAGAAGTTGATACTTTGGTTGATTTAACGATTTCGAGTACACATATACATTTTCAAAACGCAAACCATTTTGATCGAACAACAGAGATAACGTTACATTAGTTTTCCCACAATTACTAGGGCCGCAGATTATTGTTCTCAAAGTATTCGGGAATAAAGAACCATGTCTATCACGGATTGCTATAACATCTGGTTCATCATCAAGATTCATTATATCAAGAGTGATCTTCTGTTTCACAACTTTCATTGTGTACTGCGGCTCATCTTCCAACTGGAATCTATTTATAATAGTCTCATACAAAAAATGTAACAGTCTCGAACCTGATGCATTACGGTGAGGGTGTTGTTAACTCGCTAATAAATAATCTACCGTTCGAAGTACACATACCAGGTTATCAGTATTGTGGTCCTGGTACTAAACTGAAGAAGCGCCTGAATCGTGGAGATCCTGGAATAAATGAGTTAGATAAAGCTTGTCGTCAGCACGATATAGCTTACTCTCGAAGTGAGAACGATTTAGATACTAGGCATAAGGCCGATCGTGAATTAGAAGAAAAAGCTTATAACAGATTGCAATCAAAAAGCGCAAATTTCCGTGAGAAGATTGCAGCTTGGTTAGTGAATAAAGCGATGAAGGCTAAAAGGAAATTAGGTATGGGTATGAAGAAACGAAAAAAGAGTGGAAGGAAATCTGGTAGAGGTATTAAGAAACGTCAGAAACGAGTAGGATTTCATAATAGTATAGTCAAAGGTATTCGTAAGAAAATGAATAAAACCGATTACGCCGATTTGAAAAAATCCTCACGATTCGCTTTGAACGTTGCTAAAAATGAAATCAAAAGAGTGGGAGGGAAGAAGAAAGTAAATTTACCAAGAGTAATCCCCCTACCTAAAACAGGTGGATTCCTTCCTTTCCTTATACCTCTGTTCGCGGGGCTATCAGCTGCAGGTGCTCTAACTGGTGGGGCAACGTCCATAGTCAATGCGGTTAATAAATCAAAACAAGCTCGAAGAGATTTAGAAGAGGCACAACGTCATAACAAATCGATGGAAGCTATAGCGCTTGGCAAACTAGGGTCCGGCTTATACTTGGGAAAACATCAAAAAGGTCTTGGACTATATCTTCAGAAACAAAAAAACTACCATTAAAGCTACCCAGAAGACCTTTATCAGATATTGATCTTAAGAAATTCGTTAAGATATTGAATATTCCACATTTTCGTGATGTATTCATGCGAGATGAGCTACCGATCTCTGGTCCACTCCAAAATGAGTGTGCTATTGTTAATCTAGATTCGAAAGATCATAGAGGAAGTCACTGGGTAGCTTTCATAAAGAAGAAAGATGCAATTTTGTATTTTGATAGTTTTGGTAATTTAAGACCACCTCGAGAACTGATATCCTACTTTAAAAATTGTACGATACTATACAATCATGAGTCGTTCCAAAAATATAACACTTACAATTGTGGACACTTATGTCTTCTGTTTCTATATAACAACGTTTCTTATTCATAGCAACTCAGTCATATCGAACACGTTCACATTAAAAGGTACGAGTAGTAGAATTGCTGCGGACTTTTACCCTCCAATTGAACTAGATCCTAATAGTGAATATTCTTTAGCATTAGTTGGATTCCATACATATGATAGTGTGCCTAATATAGAAGAAGGTAGAAATAATAGGTTCTATTATAAATCGGATAAAAGCAAGAATATTATTCAGATTCCCACAGGTTCTTATGAGATAGCAGACATTGAAAGTTTTCTACAGAAATCTCTATCACCAACTGATAAGCAGAAGAGAGATAGCAAAACTCTGTTATCTTTGAAACCGAATAATAATACTCTAAGGTCCGAGTTGAAAAGTGTATATGAAATAGACTTTTCCCCTCCAGACAGCTTAGGTTCACTTTTAGGATTTTCCAAAAAAGTATTGAAGGCTAACGAATTACATCAATCGGATCTACCTGTGAATATCATCAAAGTAGTTACCATACGGATAGAGTGTAATATAACAGCAGGATCATACTACGATAATAAGTTATCACACACCATATACGAATTTTCCCCATTAGTTGACCCTGGATTTGCTATAGACATAGAACCGAGAAATCTAATTTATCTACCAATTATCAATAAAAAGTCCATTGATAATATTACCTTGAATATTCAAGATCAGGACGGTGAAGGGGTCAATTTTAGAGGAGAGCAAATAATGATTCGTTTGGAGCTGAAAAGAAATGGGTTTAACGTTTCATAATTCTGAAAAATCTTCAAAACAATACTTAAGTCAGAATTTACGTCCAGTGCAATCAGTATATCTGAAACAAGAGCCTGGAAAGGTTGTTGCTGCTGCATCATTATCAAATTCAAATATTTCATTCTTAAAATCATTGGGTTACAATGTCAAACAAACTTCAAATATTCAACGAGCCAACGTTCGATGAAGAAATAATAAAGGAAGAAACCCATACATACTACCCACATACCAATTCGTTTGGAAATAATGATGAAATTGAAATTTTAATAAATCAACAAGACATCTTGGTTGATCTATTTAGTGCCGCATTATATATAGAAGCTGAATTCAAAGTTTCTACCGACGGTATTGGTGAATGTTCTCTTTCTAACAATGTAGGAGCATTTCTTTTTGAATCTATAAGCTATGAACTTAGCGGAAAGGAAATTGATAAAGTGCGAGATCCTGGAATTGTTAGTACGATCAGATCATACTTACTTTATAACGATAACGAATGTACAGCATTGAATACATCTGGTTGGAATTATAAAGCAGCGCTTTCTACATTCAACCCTACAAATAAGTCATTTGTTCTACGAATACCACTAAATTTCTTATTAGGTGTATTTTACGATTATAGAAGAGTATTGAGTGGAAAACATAAGCTACGTTTGATTCGATCCAGAAATGATGAACGTTGTTATCACAGCACTGATACAAAGAAGGCTACAATAATTGTTAAGACTATAGCACTGAAAGTGAAACATGTTTTTCCTAACGATGAAATCAAATTAAAAATGCTGGAAGATTTGAGTATCAACAAACCCATACTGATAAGTTTTTGAAGTTGGGAAATCTATGAGAATCCTTCATTGAGAACAAGTAATAAAGATATATGGACAGTGAAAACTGCTACAAATTTAGAACGTCCTAGATATGTAATTTTAGCATTCCAAACGGATCGTATAGATAATCCTAAGAACCAGAGCACATATTTCGATAACATCAATATAATTAATGTGAAATTATACCTAAACTCTGAATGTTATCCTTATGAAGCTTCAAAGATGGATTTCCCGAATCTTCAATATACCGAAGCGTATCAAATGTATACAGATTTCCAGAAAAGCTTTCTCAATAAAACTTTTTCAGAACCTATTATAGATTATACATCGTTCCAGAAAAAATCTCTCTTCGTTATCGATTGTTCAAAAAAACAAAACGATTCGATTAAATCTTCAACAGTTGATGTGAAATTGGAATTTGAGAGTCACATCAATTTCCCAGATAAAACAAGAGCTTACTGTGTAATAATAAATGATAAGATTATTGAATATTCGGCAATGACCGGAAATATCCGTAATTTGATTTGATAAGTTTAATCTCTCTCTTCAATATTCAACATTCACCAATATGAGGTTCATCGTAATAGATGTACAAGGCTTCAAAGTGCCGGAATTTAGAATAAAAGAAATGTGTATTACGAATGGAAAACAATCAAGTCACTACCTATTCAATTATCCCAAACCATATAGCGAGTTAGATGAAAACTGTAAGAGACAAATTCGATATCTCGAGAGGAATCATCATTGTATTCCATATGTTAGCGGGTTTATCAAGAATAGGGAATTGAAGAATATTTTAAAAAAACATACAGTTCAGATGAATATCAATCGTATATATGTTAGAGGAAAAGAAAAATCGTTAGCCATAAGACAACTTTTGGAAGAAATTAATGGAGGAGGATCGATAGTTGTTATAGATTTAGAAAATGATGTCAACTGTCCAAAACTGATAATGGGTGAACCTCTTTGTTTGAACAATCATACTTCAAATAATTGTTACTGTGCTGTGAATAATAGCTTACATATTCATAATTATCTTATAAATTTACTACCATTGTAAACCGATGATAATAAATGATATAAATAATAAATTGATTTTTATTTTCCTCAGTCTATATCCTGAACTCATAGGAGAGACAAAATGATGAAGCTTTGTGGAATTTGTAATAAAAAAGAGATTAATACAAGTTTTATCTCTTGTAAACATAGATTGTATTGTTCAGAGTGTATATTCAATTTGAAGATTATATACTGTTTTGAGTGTGCTGATAAGAGAAAAATAATATCGAAAATATCTATAGATAACTATCGTGGTATTGTGTTTCATCCCTACTCTTCTCCAGGATAATTAAATAGATGTAGTGTTAGAAATATATCATTATGAAAAATGTATTCATATAGTATGTTACTTGTACAGTTTGTGTTAACTCTAACCTTACTTCTTGGAACTTTCTCATCCAATATAATATTACATAAGTCTACATTTAATTCTGACAATGGAAGTGCATCATTCAATCATAATTTAAATCGGAGTGATTCCATTCGTTTAGAATATGAAAATTTAAATCAACAAAGACCTACCTTTACTATTTTCGGATCGAGGAAAAATCATTCTCCACATCATAGAGTTTCTACCCACCCTGAACCTCTTTCCAGAGAAGAAGTGAGAAATGATTATGAACATCGTATATCTTTTATAAATGTTCAACTCACAACTTGTAAAAGTAGATTGAAAAATTTAACCTTGGAATTATTGGATGTGAATAGTAAATATATATTAGAGCGTATATATATCGAAAAATATTGTGAAAGTTCTCCTACCGTCACTACCACCATTTCTACAACCATAGATGCTCCCGCTAATAATCTTCTGCAAGAGTGTAGATCGGATTTATCTACATGTGTTGCAAACAATCTCGGATTGAAATTTGAATCAGATACGTGGGCATCTAAATATTATGAATGTAATAAACCGAAATCATCCAGTTTGATTACAGTTGGCAAAGATAGAAGTGATGTTCTACCTGAACCTGTCCTATCTGAACCGTCAAATATTTCAATAAAAAATGTAGAGTGGGATTATATGAGCTGTTATCAAGAGTTGCATCGAACAAAAACTAAATTATCAAATTGTGTGCTGGAAGCAAAATTAAATCAATCTGCATTATGAAGAATGATATTCAAGAAGAAATTCGATGATCATATAAATAATTTAAATTTTCTTAAAATGCATCCAATTATACATTACATAGATTACAATCATATAACTCATGCGTTTAATTATCTGAAAATAAGTAAATAAGAAAACCAAATATATGTTACATAAAATATTTATTATAATAAAAATGTAGATTATATTTATAAGTAATATATAATATATAATATGTAATATTTATAGCACTAATCGTTTTCTTCATCCTCCACCTCTGGAATAGAATAATGCCCCCAAGGTAACGTTTTATTATTTTCGATAATGTAACGTTTATTGTCACGAGCGCTTAAAACAATTTTATTTTGCTCAATAGTATAAATATTATAATTATGAGATCTAATTAATTTTTGGGTTCGCATTATCTCAGACTGATTTTGCAAGCAAGTGACATAATCCTCAAAGTTGATACCATTTTGAACTATATTGTATTTAGTACCTTTAGCTTTCTTAGTATCAGATTTCCCTTGAATTCTAACGGCATACATTTTTGATCTTAAACCTACAAATTCCGTTATTATTTCCCCACAGTATTCATCTTTCATGAGACCTAAAATTTTCTTATTCACGAGTGGAATTTGAAAAATGTTGTCTAGTTTCTAATCACTGGTATCAAACCTATGAAGATCTTTTTTAATAACTTCGTCATACACATCTCTACATTTGATATGATAAATTAAACTATCCGTATCAGTGTACAATAAAGATAGTGCATTCGGATGAGGGAATACTTTCATCATATAATTATAATGAAAGTCATAAACGCATATTTTCGAAATATCTAACACACACATACCAACATATAGAGGTTTATTAAAGACTATCTCAGTTTTATTAAGTTCTATTGCTACAAGATTTTCATCAAATATTTGGCTGCTATTGAAGTTTGGTTTCGCAATATATGATCTTGCTCCACATTTACCCTCCCACCTTGATACTAATTTGATATCACGATGCTTCCTAACATTTTCCATGAATTTACCAAAACAAGCGTTGACAAACAATTTGAAGAGAGCTACTTCGAATGCATTTTTAGAATTCATTCTCCTTTTTGTATTCAACTCAATATATGGTTTTAACCAAGGAGCTTGATTGAATTGTAATATTCTATGAATTTTAGTTAATCTTACTCCTAATTTTAAACATTGTTTCAAATTTCTATAATGTACTATATATCGATATTTGGAATAAAGGGTGGTTAGTAGCTTTTTTAATTTGGAATGACTTGGACACATGTGTGTAGGACATAGAGGTAAATCTTTATGTAAATCGTGTAATATTTCAGGATAATCTAAATCAACTTCAAGCATATAACCTATATCAGATTCATCTGAAACGTTTTGAACTTGAAATTCTTCAAAATTCTCAACCCATTTGAAACCTCCATAAGGTAGATATTGACTCATGGCCCAACCGTAAAGATTACATACATCGAAATACATTAAAAAACTGTTCTCTTCATCTGGATTGAAGTCCATCATGTATTTATTATTTGCTTTTGCATATCTATTACAACATTGACTGATACCACCTCGTATACCACCTTCCATAAACATCAACATATCTACATCTTGGATATATTCTAGGGAAATTCCTGTATATTTTAACATACAATCCCAAGTATATCCTGGAGAAGTATAGTAAAATCCTGGATCAAGATTATATATGCCAAGAGATTTTGAACGAAAATTTTCGAAAACATCTGCCAATAATAGTACATCTGTTTTCAGATAAAGGTCACTATATTCACCTAACGATGAGATATTGAAAGTTGACCACACATTACATGCATGGGTATATTCGACTTCCTTGATTGGTTCATTGTTTAATTTATCATAGAAGTGATCAATAGATGGTAGATTTATATCATCCAATTTTTCCCACGAATCAAGATATTCATAGGGAAAAACACCTTTCCTCATTAGCAGTTCAAGTTTCTCATTTGATAGCTCTGAAAATTCTTTCGTTAAAGTTTTGAAATCATCTCTTTCCAAGTATGATACTAATTTGTTCAGAGGTGAACTTAAAAAACGACATGAATCTATAAATCGAAATTTGACAGTTGATTTAAATCCACCTTTAGTGAATGATATATATTTTTCTTTATTGATGGGTAATAATTGAATTGATCCAGGAGAATTTTGTAATAAGTCTTTTATCAAGAGATGTGTATCATAATTTGAAGAATTATGTGCAACCACAGGTACAATGAATTTTTTTTTTAAATTCAAATTACAACTTTGATGAGCCACACCACGGTACACTCCTGTGAAGTGACAGTGATCCCTTACACGAATATCTGTTTGAGAGAACTTTGAACTACATATGTGACAATGCTCTTGCGTTCTGAATTCAATATTTTGATTCGTGGTTAACTTCTTCATAGGTTCGATATATTTCAATAATAATCCTATTTGTTCTCCAACTATATCTAATTGTTCTGACAACCATTTAGTACATTGAGGACCTCTATAATATTTATAAATAGATAAAGAGTCATCATATGAACATTTTATATAAAATCCTACACTGTATGCTTCATGTATTTGAATTTTATTGGTACTCGAGAATGTAGGATCTGGTGTACATTGTTGAATAGGTATAAGCAAGGCCTCAAAATCAAAATAAATTATGAAGGGTATAGGTTCTTTATGAACAAAATTTTTGAATTTTAATATTTTCTCATTTGGAAAACTCACCTTGCAAAAATTATTATCTCTACAAAATATTAAATGTTCATCTAATTTTTGTTGAACATGAAAATAATTTAAACATCTATCACATATATAGATTGTATGTTTTTTCGAAACTTGAGCACTGATCAATCTAGATAAATTTTTAATCCAACAATAATGATATCTTACATTCTCATCATCATGTTCTCCATTCAAAGAATATTGATTTTGGATTAGTAATAAATTGATGTGTTCAGATAATTTTGTTCTTGTTATGTATGTGGGAAGCACCTCATAATTCCCATTTTTCTTTTTTCTTACCAATTTCAAAGTATACACATTTATAGAAATATTATTATTTCTTTCGAATATCCCAACTTGATTGATATGTAGAGGAAAAGTTAAATTTTGTAATTTCAATATATTAGAAAAATGTGGATAAGACTTAGTTCTATCAGAATGCTTTTGAATAGGGTAAAGAGCTGAAATAACGGCCCAAGCAAAACAATACTCATCCTCATTCTTAACATTGATTACGGCATTCTTATTTACAATTTCTTCTGGTAATCGTATATAAGATGAGCCATCATACTCCGCACTGAGCAGTTCAACTTTATTTATATTTATTTGAAGATTGATAACATTCCGCAACATCCACCCCGAATCAATTTCTTTAAATTCATCAAGTTTATTCAATATAGGATGAATTATAGTATTTTCAAACCACTCCCGAAGATTGTCGGTAGAATCAAACTTCGCAGTTTTAGTATTGAAATATTTGAAATCTGTTTCAATTAAATCTAGATTAATATTGTTTTTAATATATTCACCGCAAAAGATTGAATTTACTTTAACTATATGATAATCAACAATTATTCTAGATATTCTAGATTTAAACAGATGATAAGCATCTTCTAAAAATGTGTGAGGATCTAAATGTTTCAAATTAATTATAGTACCACATCTTATTTTAGTGGAAAATGCAGATTTAAGATCTTCCCATCGAATACGGTCTGATCGATTCTCTCTCATGGGATTATCAACCCCCATCCCTCGATGAAGATTTAAATTTTGAAATAGCACCTTCAACCTTTTGATGTGAGAAATATTTGTTTGAAGTTGATTTACATGTCCTAAACTCATAGCAGAGTTCAATAAATGATGATTAAATTTCCTTAAACGATTACTGCAAAAATTAACCCATTTATATCTCTCTAATTCTGTGAATGTTATATTTCTGAAATTATCATAAGCTTCATGAATTATCTTTACTACTTCTTTACTAATATTTGATATATCACCCATTTTGAGGATTATGTATAAAACTATTTAGATACAGATATTTTCTGAGCAAAATAAAATAATTCTTTGTTACGTTACCTAAAATGGGGGGAGAATGAGGAGGTTCAATGATGAAATTATTTTGCTTTGCGTGGTTTCTTAGATGATGATGATGATGATGGTTGATTGACAGCTTGGTTTGAAGGTTCGATATTCTCCTTTACTTCACTTGTCTTAATGAACTCCAATTTGATGGCAGAATTAGCTTTCCCCACTTCCTTTCGTCCTCTATAAATGATAGAATATGTGCCGTCGTTGAATTCTTCAACGTGTTCCATCAAGATACTGCTTATTCTCTTCGGAATGAAGCAAACGAAGTCCCCCAGATCTACTAAAATAGTAGGTCCGAAAGCAGTTTTGACTATTTTTGCCTTATAGATTATATAGGGCTTGCCGAGGACGAGGTTGGATGTCTTGCAAACGTCCTTATTCTCTAAAAGAGAAATTTCGTTAAGTTGAGATAAATCCATAATATCTGAAAAACCCCCACATCGATTTTAGACTATTGGAAATATGATTTAGATTGGGATGAACTTACTTAAGAAAATAATATACAAAGTTTCAATAAACGTGTATAGCACACAAATTTGGTCGTGACGACTCGTTTGAAGGATTGAATGAATGATAAAGTTCCAATATCAAAATCATAACGGTCTAATTATTTCACAATCATATACATTGATAAACAAAACAACGGGAAATCTGTTATCAACTGGCTTAAATTGATTGAAAATAATCAGGTTTCCTTTTCAACAGGAATAACGATTTGATAAACTACTATCGCTTTTTCTAATCCTTCATGAACAGGAAAAACCTACTTTCGATTAGTACCAACTAAACTAATCTGCTTCCTTTTCATATATCATCAGGAAAAACTAATCAGTTTCCTTTCACATAGGTCAACAGGAACAGGAAAACTAGATTGATATGAGTATACTATCTAGTTAGTTCTAATTAAATGTTGATATTACAATTAGTAAAAAGTATATGTTCCAATGGAGATGAGATGAAGTACATGATAACCATATATGATTAATACTATGCCTAATATATTATTATTAATCTAAAAATAAAAGAATATTATAATATAGTGTGTGTGTGTGTTTTTTTTTTTTATTGAATGATGTCTGTCTACACCTACACAGACCATCTATATTCAGATTTATCAGTTTCCTATTACAGGTTTGATCTGTTTGACACAACAGACACCTGTATATGTTCGAACTGTTCTGTTAACAGATGTCGTTAACAGATCTGTTTGAAACATCAGATCAGCTGATAACACTGTTCTGCTATCAGAGGGTGCCACTGCTCACTGAACGACCGCTGTCCACAGATGCCGCTACTGACATCTAATTAATCACATAAGTTTTGCTTAAACATCTGTTTCAACAGTTCAGTAGACAGATGGCGCTAGCGTTACTACTGATCATAGAACAACCCCACTATCCACAGATGGTGCTACTGACATCTAATTAATCAGATCAGTTGTGCTTAAACATCTGTTTCTGTTCCAACAGTTCAGTAGACAGATGGCGCTAGCGTTACTACTGATCATTGAACAACCCCACCGTCCACAGATGGCGCTACTGTCATCTCTGTCATAGCGCAACAGCCGCCATCACTCCATC
Source organism: Endomychus coccineus (assembly GCA_958510875.1). Classification (NCBI taxonomy): domain Eukaryota; kingdom Metazoa; phylum Arthropoda; class Insecta; order Coleoptera; family Endomychidae; genus Endomychus; species Endomychus coccineus. Next base: position 364,689 of record CAUEHT010000086.1, read on the forward strand.
CAATCCCTCTTTCTCTTATCACAACCAATCACAACAAGCCACACCCATTCCACGTACAATACAACTCCAACAACCAATCACACACAAGCCCACTCCATCATCCCATCCAATCGCTCTCTTATCACAACCAATCATAACAAACCACATCCATCCACATACAAATCCAACAACCAATCACACACAAGCCACGCCCCCTCTCCAAACATACTATACAATCACAGCACAACTCCTTATCTCTACAATCAGCAATGGCGGACCACTTCCGGTCGGGAGGTAGCTAATACTAGCTACTTAATTAAGGTGTTAGTGTCTCAACCAAAGAAGAGTGAGTATTACATATATCTATTGATCATATTGTGGCCTGATTTGCCTAGCTAATGAGAAACCCGCGATGCGGGTCTCTTCCTGGTTATTGGTTCACGTACTGCAAGTTATATTGATGTTAGTTAATGATATATAAGAATGAATTTGATAAAATAAGTAAATTGATAACCTTTAATAAATAAAGTAAAACCAAGGAAGGGCTCGTTATAACAATTTCGAATAAGTGTAATTATTCAAATAGGTGAATCGAAATCATTTCCGTTTAAAATTTGCATTCATTCCGATGAAATATGTTGCAAAAACAGGGGCCTGGAGAGCTAACGCATCAAAATTTGTGCAGCCTTATGTATAAAAAGGGCGAACAACCTAAAAACTCCGATAACACTTGCTTAGTCCGCCGGGCGAAACTAGTGGATCGTCATGTGCGCGAAATTTAGATCTAACAAGTAGCGTCACTTTTATACAATGTTCGGGGCATCAGTAAAAAACAAAAAAATAAGGAATTGGTGGAGCAGACCTGTCCAGAACCCCGGAAAACATATAAAAGCCGTGACAGCCAAAAGATCGCTCTCTTGTGTTTTTGAATTTCAGTCAGTTCAAGTGCTCTCGTGTGATTATAAATCAGTACCGTTGAAGTGAATTAAGACAAGAATCGAAGTAAATTAATTATCTGAGTTTTGAATAAGATTCAAAACTGTGAACTAATAATAACTTTTCCGTTCAAGTGAAGTGTTATACAAGGTAAATGATAGCAAATGAGTTTATATTTTTGGGCATTACGATATATTGATTTCTGTAGTTTATGATTGTTGTTGTAATTGGTAAACGGTTGTACGATAATTGAGTTCCGTAGTATTCAGTAATTTGAATTGTAATAAGTGAGTTTATGCCATCATAGATCAGACCGCGCACGATTTGAATTCGCGCATGGATTGAAATATTCAAGTAATTGTATAGTGTGTATCGAGTGTGTATGTTTGAACGACAGGGGCGTCTTTGGGTATATTTGTGCACACTGTGACATACCGGAAGTATAAGTATATCCTAGACGACCAAACCACCAACGGCTTGTGCACACTGTGACATACCGGAAGTAGAAGCTAAGGTGGTTGTGTGATTGAGAATCGTAATAATTCCCTTAATACTATGAGAAGTCCTCGGCCGTGGATAAAGGGGTTATTGCAGATACTATAGTTAGGGTTTGTGCACACTGTTACATACCGGAAGTGTAAACCCTAATTGTCTAGATTCTGAATCTGAAAAGTATATGGAATCTACACTGCCATACAATTACCGGGCGCTCCGTGAAAGTTAATACAAGGGTGGGTGAGATGACAGAATAAACTCAATTAGAGTAATTAACCGAAAAATAGTAAAATCTGATATCGTACAATCGGAAAACTAGTGCAAACAATATTTTTCGAACCAACCGAATTAATAACCGAATATATCGTAGTGTGATTTAGACATTTCATTTATTAGTGCTGCTATCTAAAATTTACCGAATACCGCTCATTACGCTGGGACCTGTTTGATTCGTACTTTTCCGCAAATTGATCATTCTGAATCACTTATCAACCGATCCCGTACCGCTGAATTGAATTTAGTTACCGAACTTATCGTAGAATAGATAGGTTGAAAGAGTTTTCATTTACCGTTTGAGCTTCATTACATTTTTCCGTCTGGGTGTAATTTTGTGAAATAATACCGTTCAATTGCATTTAAATTGATTATTCTGAAAGTGTACTTGTTAAAATCATTATATATTTTAATATTTGGAATTCCCTGTTTTATTAAATTATTTCTGCTCCATCTTTAACGAGCTAACTTTTAACCAGGTATCAATTGTAATTAAAGCCTACAATTCTGATACTGTTTTCTGCCCATTGGACTCTGGTTATACTACACTGTAGCTACCCTAGGGACAAGGCTATCTTTGGATAGCATAGTGACAAGCCTTGTGGAGAGGACCCTAGCAGAAGTCCTCAAAAAGGAGTAAACCTTTGGGAAAAATCTGGCGCCCGAGGATTTGAAGCTTACGCAGTAAGCAATATACCGAAAAGTCGCAAGGACACGTTATAAAATGACGCCCACGAGCAGGGACTTTTGGAAATTGACCGAGGGGGAATTTTGTTTTTTTATTCCGAAAAGTGAAATGTTGAATAATTTATTGCAATTGAACCGGTAGTCCGTTTTGCATGAAATTTCAGACATATTGTGACAGAAAAACAAGCTTCAAGACCCCGACGTTTCGAATACATTTCCGAAACATCCCCAGGAGTTTGTTTTTGTATTTTGTGAATTTGGAAAAGATTCAACGGAAACTTGTTCCCCATGTTCACCCAGGTAGTTTGGTGGAATTAGTTTTCCGATCCGCCTCCCCGTTTCAGGGGTAACATCAAGTTTTTAACAGAGATTCTGACTGAGAAATCGATTGTTCCATGAGGTGTAGAATTGTTAACTACACCTCAGTGTCTTGCCCAAATTTTGATTTTTGCCCATATTTTGCCCTTTGATTTTCTCAGTCAACCTTAACCCGGATTGGGCAAGTCATAGCTCCTTTCCGAATAAATCGATACCGAGGAAGCCGTTGGTAATATTTTTGGAAGGATTGGCCCAACCGTTTTGGAGTTACCTCCCGAAATCAAAGTTACGTTGCCCAAATTGGGGCAAGTGATTGCTTCTGCCTTATTGGAAGGAAGGTGTGGACTGGTTTTGGTTACCGCACCCTCTTCCGTTACTTACCCCTGAACAAAATAAATTATTTTTGGGGTTGAAAATTTTGATTTTGAATTGGATTGGATAATATGGAGTTCCCTGGGTATACAGGTGCTATACCCAAGGTGCCGCAGCCTGCGCCTACCAGTATGGAGGAAATGGGAGCACATTTTGACGAAATGGCGCAATTCTGCTCTAATAGCGGGGATAGCCAGACTGAGACTACTGAAGTTGAATCGAAAGTCAACTAGATTTACTTACTGAAGAAAGCACAACTTCAGGAAGTCCTGGCCAATCATGATATTGACCATAATGGATCCGCCGGAAACTTACGCAGTAGGTGCGTAAAGGGGGTCCGTAAAGGAATAATACGCCCTCCGCGTGGAATGTTGGAAAAGATTGCCAGTATCATGGCAACGCTAACCAAGGCTTTGACAACCAAAGTGGCACTAAACACAACACCAACGTTTAGTCCTTCGGGGGTTCAGTCAAGACCAGCAATAAGGCGCACCGAGGATACAGCCGTCGTATTGGTCAACTACGTCCACTACGAAGACAGTGACATATACGAACACTGTGGTAGTGACGACATCACCGATGCCAACGCCGATCCATTCTTCCCCGCCGAATCCTTTGAACCCTCCAATTTATAGGACCACGTCGTCAGATGTGAAACCGGCGTGGATGCAAGGACCGACCGTTCCGCAAGCACCGACCATTCCACAATTACCAATTGTTCCGCAAGCCTATAAGGCTCCTCATGTACCAAATGTTCCACAAGCACCTGCCCACTATGTTCCGGTTACTGTTATTCCGCAAGGGTATAATATTCCGTTCAGTCATATTCAGCAAGTACCGGGATTTAATTTTCAAAATCCAAACAGTGCTCCGAGATTGTATCAATACCGAATAAAATTTGATGGAACATCAGACCCCGCTACGTTCCTGGAAAGACTGGATGAGATAGCCATGCAGCTGAAAACACCGAAGGACGCATTGTTGCTGTCTTTACCGGAAGTGTTGGAGGGAACAGCGTAATTGTGGCATCGCAATAACCGACAACATTTGCAGATTTCCAGAGGGATTTCGTAATATTTTCCATGGATACCAATTACCACATTGATCTGGAAGTACAGATCAGCCGCAGGCATCAACGCATGAATGAGAGCGCCGCTGCATATGTTGTGGATATGCAAACATTTATCAGGAGACATAGTGCAATGACCGCAGAACGGAAATTGTTCTGGTTGCACCGAAATTTATTGCCGGAATATAGGCAATTTATCCGGCAAGGGACTTTTAACGACGTGCCGTCGTTAATGCTACAAGCAAAAGAATATGAGAATCTGCAGGCTGAGCAGAGAAACTCATGCAGAAGAGGATTTATCCAGTGTCAGTGAAGGCACAAATTCCCAGTCCAACAGTAAGGACTATGGAGCCGCAGGGTAGGCAACCTGCACCTGAACCGTCATCGCCAGTCAAGTCCGGGATACCGAAGATCCCTGAGCAGACTTATTGGGATTGTGGTCTCCGCGGCCACTTCAGGACACAGTGCCCTACAAGGCTGAAGCCGAGTACCGCAACACAGCCCATCTCATGTTGGAGATGTGGGGAAACTGGGCATAGCAAGAATAATTGTCGGAATCCGCCGAAATTATTTTGCTCAAGATGCCGCCGCCCTGGGATAATGTCGCGTGATTGTTCGTGTCCGGGACAGGGAAACGTCCGCGGGACAGCGAGGTAGCGAGGCAGAAGCAGATCTCGGTTGAACAGGCCTCGACGAAGGAGGTGAAAACCGCTCACCTCACCACAGATGTGAACCGCACCGCGAATAAGGACTCAGCCGTAAATAATAATACAAAGTGTAAACTCACCGTCACTGAAAATACCGTAAATTGTAATACCGATAATAAACCGAATTTACCTAATAACTGTGAGAGTAAAGTTAAAGTAAATACCGCTATAGGGATGAAAGACAGTAAAGTGAAAAATGAGAGTGTTTTAGCCCCGTGTGATGGAAGAATTATTTTTAAAAATACCGCTGCTCAAACTTTAGGTGAAAACCTACCATTTATAAAAGTCCGGGTATTAGGTAACACTTTTTCGGCTCTCGTGGACACCGGAGCCACCCGTTCTTTCATCAATGACGCAGTTGTTAGTTTATGTCAGGATTCCGGGTTAGAACCAGTCCCCATTAAGGCCGTAGTAGCCAATGGTAGTTTGGTTCCTAGTACTACCACGTACCGAATCTCATTGCATTTTGGATGTGGTGAGATTGAAGCTGAATTCATGCATCTACCGTCGTTATTATCGGATATGATAATAGGAATAGAGATTTTGAGCTCCGGTTTATTTACAATACATCTACCATCCGCTGGGGTGTATTATAAGGACAATTTGTGAAAAAGTTTCCAATGAAGCTAGTTCCGGACCGAAGGCAGTCAAACGTGTGCGCTTCTGTGATGAAGTGGAGACACAACTCGCAACATTGTCGGAAACTGAAATTGAACCGATTTCTGAAAACAGAAATGAAATATTTTGAAGGAATTACAGGAACCTTGCCGCTGGTTCAGCATGAAATAAAATTAACAAAGATCGATTCGATGAAGCAGCGTTACCGACCGCAATATCCGAGGATGCAAGCAATCATCAACGAGGAAGTTGATCGAATGCTGGCAGAGGAAGTCATCAAGCCGTCAAGTAGTCCGTGGAGTTCACCCGTTGTGGTGGTGAAGAAGAGAGATGGAAAACCGAGATTTTGCATTGATTTCCGGATGATACAACAAAGTCTCCGTGAAAGATGCATATCCACTGCCATATATAAGTGCCATCTTGGACAAACTCCGGTGTGCTAGATATATTACTAGCATTGATCTGAAGCAAGGGTATTGGCAAATACTGCTGACACCGGAAAGTAAACCCATCACAGGATTTACTGTACCAGGCCGTGGCTTATTCCAGTTTATGGTAATGGCCTTCGGTTTACATTCCGCACCGGCAACGTTTCAGAGGCTGATGGATACCATCATCAGACCAGATATGGATCCACACGCTTTTCCTTACTTGGACGACATTATTGTTCTGGGAGAAACGTTCGAGGAACATCTCACGAATTTGAGAGAGGTTTTCCGCCAATTAAGGAAAGCTAGTCTGAAGATAAACCCGAAAAAATGCCGGTTCTGCCGCACGTCGATAAAGTATTTAGGACATGTAGTCACCGCCGAGGGTATTCATACCGACCCTGAGAAAATCGAAGCTATCCAGCAGATTCCAAGCCCGTCTACAGTGAGGGCACTCCGTCGTTTCTTAGGAAAGATATGTTGACCAGTGCCCCTGTGTTGGCTTGTCCATACTTCAACAGGCCGTTTATTTTACAAACCGATGCTTTGGATGTGGGAATTGCTGCGGCATTGACACAGAATATAGAGGGAGCCGACCGAATCATTGCCTACGCTAGCCAAACATTAACAGCCGCCGAGAAGAATTACTCTGTTACCGAGAAGGAGTGTTTGGCTATTGTGTGGGGCATTGATAAAATGAGACCATATTTGGAAGCATATAGATTTACCGTATTGAGCGACCACCAGTCATTGAAATGGCTGCACTCAATAAAGAGTCCGAGTGGGAGATTGGCTCGGTGGAGCATTTTCCTACAACAGTACGTTTTTGAAATAAAATATCGTGAAGGAGTGTTGAATCGTGTGGCTGATGCCCTGTCACGTGATCCGTTACCGAACAAGGAGGAAACAAATGACAATCAAGAGTTATTTGTACTGAATGACCCCGTGAATTGTAACTGGTACAATTCAAAGGAAGCCGAAGTTGAAAAGAGTCCAGAAGCGTATATGGATTATTGTGTTAAAGATAATCGGTTGTACCGACACTTCTGGGACTCGAATGACTTGTCCGAAAAGGAAATGAGAGATCCGTGGAAGCTATGTGTTCCGAAACCGCTCCGGTTGAAGGTTCTGGAAGAAAACCATGACAGTCCGACTGCAGGACATTTAGGTATTGCCAAGACGATTGCGCGAATATCCCACAAGTATTATTGGCGGGGGATGTTCCGCGATATAGCGAAGTTCGTGCGTGGATGTACGCTGTGCCAAGCTTTCAAAGTGTCTCAACAGCAGAAGCCTGGATTTATGCAGCCGACAGTAGATCAGTTTCCTTGGAAATGTGTGAGAACCGATTTGGTAGGACCGTTACCAAGATCCGCCAAGGGAAACAATTTTATTCTTGTCATGCATGACCGTTTCACGAAGTGGGTACAGTGCAAACCGTTGAGAAAAGCTACAGCGCAAGCTGTAACTCAAGTCTTCTACGAAGAAATCATAACTCGTTTTGGTTGTCCGGAAACCGTTATCAGCGACAATGGGACGCAGTACGAAAGTAAAATTTTCAAGACACTCCTGAAGGAGTTTGGGAATAAGCACCGCCTCACTCCTACATATACTCCACAATGCAATCCCGTGGAGAGAACAAACCGAACTTTAAAAACCATGATTGCCCAATTTTTTAATGGAGACCACAGAAAATGGGATAAGTTTCTACCCGATTTTCTATTTGCACTAAATTCTGCCCCACATGAATCCACCGGATTTTCACCTGCCTTTTTAAATTTTGGCCGAGAACTTGAAGTTCCGAATTCGATAGTCCGTTCTTTTACGGCTCCGGTGGAGACCGAGGAAAATATTCCTACCGAACAGATTTCAGAACACCGAACTAGGTTAGAGAAATTACGCGAAACTTTCCAACTGGTCCTCCAGTTATCCCGTGCTTCTACCCACCAAAGCCGTTATTACAATCTCCGTCGTAGAGATTGGCGTTGTCACGTGGGTGATAAAGTAATGAAGGTAGAGCATCATCTGTCTTCTAGTGTCCGACATTTTGCCGCTAAATTGGCCCCAAAATATACCGGTCCTTTTACGATAATCAAAGTAATTTCTCCGGTCATTTACGACTTGAAAGGCGAAGATGGCAAGCAAATAAAACGTGCCCATGTCAGCGAAATCAATGGTAAGAAAAGAAGTTGTCCGTTCCGAAGAAGCAGTCAAGTTTCCGATCCGAACCCGTCAAGTTTTTCCATTCTGAAGAAGAAGAAGTTTCAAGTTTTTCCATTTTAACGAAGAAGTTTTGATTTCCGAAGCAGAAGAAGTTTCAAGTTTGTCCGTTCCAAAGAAATTTTCAAGGTTCCATTCCTAAGAAGATGTCAAGTTTTCCGTTCTTGAAAAGTTGAAGTCTTAAGTTTTCCGTTTCGAAGAAGGAGTTTTAAGTTTTCCGTTCTGATGAAGCAGAAGTTTTAAGTTCCATTCCGAAAAGGAAGAAGTTTTAAGTTTTTTTTTCGTTTTAATGAAGAAGTTTGGTTTTCCGTGCAGAAGAAGTTTCAAGTTGTCCGACCCGAAGAAGAAGTCAGTCTTCCATTCTGAAGGAGAAGTTTTCCGATCTGAAGAGGTTTCAAGTTTTCTATTCCGAAGAAGAAGTTGGCCAACCCAAAGAAATCTTCAAGTTTCCATTCCGAAGATGTTTCAAGTGCCCGCTCCGAGAAAGAAGTTCTCCGTTCCGCAGAAGAATTTTATGTTCCAAGTAAGATATTGCTATTCCGCGATGTTCCCGGAGAAGGAAATTTGAGTTTTAACGTCAGGTTAGGGTATCTTACCATTATATTAGATTTTTTTTTCTCGTATGAATTCTCAGATGAAAATTGAAAAATGAAAGAATCATATTCTTTCATTTTTAACCGAACTAAGGGGAGGATGTAACGAAGCTTAAATTTTGAAAGATTATTCAATTTAGATCAGGCAATAAATACGGATGTTACATGTAGTCCAGGCAAATGGTAGGTTTTCACAGCCCCCATAGAATTTTTCAACCAAATTTCCACCAAGTATGGGTATTGGTATAAGAAAATATGTTTCACTATTCCGGAAGTCGAGGGGGGTAGGATTAATATATACAGATATATATAGATATATATATATATATATATATATATATGAGAATTTTAAAATAATTGAGTTTTAATTCAGCATCCTCTGACCGCATACCTGATAATAATATCGAATAATTTATATACAGCACGGTTGAAAAGAACCTTATATCTTCTATATATATATATATATATATATATATATATATATATATATATATATATATATATATATATATATATTTATATATATATATATATATATATATATATATATATATATATATATTTACATCCCGCTATCTCCAGGGCGTCCTTTCACTATTCCTACTCTGAGCGTCCAGTGCGTATTTCTCATGCAATCCCTACTATAACGTATGAATATATTCCATCTTTGAACAGTAGAGGTCGTAATAAGTTCATAGCCTTAATATTATAGGGAACAATTTTTAAAATTTGCATTCTACTGATTTCAGAGCGTCCGTTCATAAAGCCGCTCCTGAGCGTCCAAAATATACAGTAAAGCTTTCAAATTTCGGGTACTCAGCGTCCCCGCAGTATAGTTTGCTTTCATACACCACATTTCTGAGCGTCCAGCGATGTTGCCAGTTCAGAAGGCTTATAATCGATATGAAGGATTTTACAAATCAAAAGATAATGCTAATCCTTTCGGACCGTTGTTGAATAAAACTGTTTTGTTGGTCCTCTATAACAGTCCCAAAATTTACATTGCGTATCATATTCTTTCTTGAATAACTGATGAACATTTCAGTTATATTTAAAGTTCAAAATAGAAAATATCCAATATGTAATGTATTTTTGATAAGAAAATGTATAGATAATTTTATTACTTAACTTGAAATTGCGTAATTTTCTAACCAAACGAAATTTTCTGTGGGAATTGAGGTGATCATACATAAATTTTTAATAAAATTTGAAGGCAATGAGAGTGAAAAATTCCTTAACTAAAAAACGCACTTCATTCAATATAATCGAACTTAAAAAACAAACCATACCTTCTCTTATTCTATATAGACAGAAAAATAAATAACTATATAAGAAATAGACAGAAAAATATATAACTAAATAATAGTCTTTCTATAACCCAATGGCAGTAATTATCCACATGAGTAAAAAATTGTCCACATAGGTAAAAGGTATTAACTTCTTAACAACCTCTGTTGAGCTATAAAATCTTTTTTGAAATTGATTTGAAGAGCAGTTTTGAAAATGCGTATCCAAGATCATCTTTTAGCGTTAAAAGGAATTTCGATTATACATTTATAAAACGATTGCAAACATTTTTTAGCTTGAAAGAGGATACTGAATACATTTATTCAATCTACAGGTAATGACAAATTTAAACAAGTGGAATAATATCTTTTTCTTGTTATACACAGGAGTTGGGTCAAGGAATATGTGAATGAATAAATCAATTTTTTCTATTGAACTCAACAACCAGTCTGTGGTTACTTACAACATTCAAAGCATCCAAAACATATTTCTAAATGTCTAAATATCGGAAAGTACGCGTATAGTGGCTTTCATTCTGCACTTTTCTGAGCGCCCAGCAATCTTATTTAAGGTAGCTGAATTCATAGGAAAGATTTTACGAGTCAAAAGCAATGGAAATTGAAAAAATACCTCACGATATTCTGTTTTTAATTCATGAAGACTTTCATAATCGGCGATTAAAAGTCCGAAACAGAATTCTACAGTAGAGTTGATTAGAGGAGCAAGTTTCACATAAGATATGTTGTGATTAACTGACCTCATGTTGTAGAATTGGAATATCTGGTTGATTGAGAATTTTCTCAACTTTGTTGTTATGGACTAAGCAATATGAATAAGAAATAATCACCCTTCAAAAATTCAATTGTGGAAGCCGTTACTTTGTGATAGTTTATCATTTTAAGGAAATAATAAATGAAACTACTTTGTTACACTATCACTGATATTTAATATAGTCGTTACTATAGTTTCAACACCAAACATGTCATCTTCAGACGGAACGAAGGTATGCATTTGACAAGTATTATATCTACTATATATAGGTTAAAGAAGGAATACAAACAAATTTTATAGCTATAGGAAATAGTTCTAGGAAAAACCAGAGAGGGGTAAAGTGATCAGGTAGTTCCGTGAGAAACTTAGTGGAGAGGGTATATTTACTAACGGACTTTAAATACGAAAATCAGGTTATTAATACATTGAAAAGATTACTGTAATATGAATCTAGTTGATCGCTTAGGATCTTATTATCATACATCTTCATTGCTTTGAAAATTCCCTTTGACTCTAATATAATTAGTTTTGAAATTTTATCCTGACTATGTAACATTTGGAAATTATTCAAAATAGGAAAGATATGGCCTGTTTCTAAAATATGATTTGCAAATGAAGAATCGGTCTTATTGATTTTAAAGGAACGAAAATGTTCTCTATATCTAACTGCTATGTTACGGCAAGATAACCTATGTATGATGTAAAACCTATCACACTCTGAACAAGTTAGTTTATAAACTCCGGAACTTTGTCAGTTTTATATTTCGCATTGAACATAATATGAGATAATTTGTTTGGGGGTTTAAAGCTGATGGTCAGGTTATGATGGGATAACTTGTTTGCAATTTTTTCGCTTATAGGACCAAAATAAGTTAAAGAAACTTATTTTAATGAGTTATCTTTGTCTTTCATAAAGGGGTAAGTGCTATTGTAAATTAATTTTTGTATTTCTCTATTTATTAATTCAGAAATTACTTGAGGAACGAAACCGTTATTTGTAGCAATAACTTTAATTGTATCTAATTCTTTACTAAGATTTTCTTGAGATAAGGGAAGGGAAAAGGCTCTATGTATCACTGAATGAAAAGCAGCTAGTTTATGACTATAGGGGCTATGTAAAGAGGTACAAATTACTGTATCTGTGAAAATAGGTTTTCTGTAAATGTCGAATGAGATGCTATTATTATGAAGTAATAATGTTAAGTCTAAGAAATTTATTTTGTGATCCTTTTCTGTCTCTAATGTGAATTTTATGTTGGGATAAATATTATTGATGAATGATAAGAAAGCATCTAACTGTCTAGATGTACCTTTAAATAGGGCTAAGATATTGTCTAGGTATCTGTACCAAAATTGAATATGTTTTTTGTTATGGCAGAACTCATTATAGTATTTTCTTTGTGAGAAATAAAAATATCTGCGAGAAGTGGACTTAATGGAGAACCGATAGCTAATCCGTTATTTTGAGTATAAAATTTGTTATTAAACTGACAGTACTTTTGACTGAGGCATATATCGAATGTCTGTTCTTTCTCTGATTTTATCGAAGGATTAATATGTGACTTTTCAAAGATATTTGTCACTGAATTCCGACATACATTGGGAGGGATATTTGAAAACATATTAGAAACATCAAAGGATATCAAGATACCGTAGTTAGGTATAATTTTTGATTTAATTTGTTTGTATTCCTTCTTCAACCTGTATATAGTAGATATAGTACTTGTAAATTCATACTTTTGTTTTCGTCGGAAGATGACACGTTTAGTGTTGAAACTATAGTAACGACTATAATAAATATCAGTGATAATGTAACAAAGTAGTTATATTTATTATTTCGTTAAAATAATCACCCTTATTCACTATAATTATTTCTTATTTATAGTGCTATCCACAGTAACTCTTTTATAGTTTATTAGTCAACAAGCAATATTAAGGTCTACTACAGAGGATTTTTTCGCAATGACATGATTTTCAACTATTATTGAAAATATTCTTTTCTAACAAGCTGGGAACATGGAATGGTATCTTCGCTTAGTTGGTCTCAATTTCCAGTTCCACAAGATGGATGACTTTCACCCATAGATGACAACATAGTCTTCACAAAATCATCAAAGTCTGATGCAGACACAATAACATTTGAAAATATTCAATATCCAGATTGAAGATCGGAAATAATTTCAATTTTTTATATCCAGAAATAGACGCTCAAGATGAGTCGATAACTTTATCTTCGAATTGGATAGAAATTTCAATAATGCTTTGCAAAGATATTCTCTGACTAATCGGCTGTGTTTAATTCAGCAAAACTAATAATATCCCTGGAAATGATTGAAAAGATTGTTCTCATTACCAGCTGTTGAATGCGCTGATATTGTTTTTACAGACATATAGATATGTCGAAGATCACCTCTTGCGAGAACGGAAACATAATCAGTAATGATTTCATACTTGTAGGGTTCACTATCATTATCTGTATGATGGGAAGATGACGATAAGTGTCTCCTAATAAATGTGTCCCAATTTTGGCCTATGGACAAAGTCATAGAGCAAACAGAGAAATACATCGGCTATTCAGATTTGAAACAACGTACGGAAATTCGTTCACTATTCCAAGTTATAACGGAATTCATCATAAAAAACTAGCGCGGAATTTCATTTAGCGACAATAAATGGATTCCGCGCGAGAAACTATACTTTTTTTAATGTTTTAAAATGCACCTGAATGCTTATGATTGTTTTGTGTGAATGTGAGTGTATGTAAACGTGTGGTGTATATGTGACCGTGACATGATGTCGTTATAGGGTGTTACATATCAAAATCATCATCATCTGATATACTGATTTCTGACTCGGGGAAATTAGAACATTCTTCAACTTCACAATGCTTACATATGAGCTACAAGGTAATCCTAAATTTTTCACAAACATTCACCCGTACAATTTTATTCACAATCACGAGGGATTATTTTAAACAATTCATCGGGACGTGCATTTTTATTGTTTGTATAGGAGTAAGTTCGTTCGGACTATTCCTCCAACCCCATTTCTTCGGATCAATGGTTTGATTACCGAACACGCTAACAATATGTTGCTTTGCAGCATTATCGTATGTTCATATGGTTACCTTGTTGAAATCTTATGTAGAGTATGGAAGATCGGGAATTGTAATTTGCTGATAAACGTGTTAAACAAAGAGCTCCCAATTTTTCATGCCAGCGAACGATTACATTATGCCAAGGCATCACAAGGTAACCATATGAAAATACGATGATGCTGCAAAGCAACAAATTTTTAGGATTATTACCAAGTTCAGGTTTGGATCGGTAATAAAACCATTGATCTAACGGAATGGGGTTGGAGAAATAGTCCGAATGGACTTACAAACAGTAAAAATGTACATTCCAATGAGTTGATCAAAATAATCTCTTGTGGTTGTATAAAAAATTGTACTGGTAAATGTTCGTGCTTAAAAATAGGACCACCTTGTAGCTCATTATGTAAGCATTGTGAAGGTAAAGAATGTTCTAATTGCCCCGAGCCAGAAATCAGTATATTAGATGATGATGATTTTGATAAGTGTATGGATGAAAATAAACACGATGATGAAGATGATGACGATTACAATGATGTTATCAATGACAATTGCGACGACCAAATTTTATCAAACTTAGATGATGAAGCGGATCACGATGATCCATATATCAGTAATGATCATATTACATCATTAGCAATATATGCTGACAGTGATAACGAAAACTTGGGTTATTTGTGAATAATTAGACATATAGATAATTTTCCGATGAATATGAAATGTAAAAGAAAAAAAAATAGAAATGTGAAAAAAGAAAAATTATTTATTAATCTTAGTTTTTTTTTGTTTAAATATTGAAATTTGTTATGTAACACCCTATAATGACATCATGTCACGGTCACATATACACGTTCACACGTTCACATACACTCACACATTCACACAAAATGATTATAAGCATTCAGGTGCATTTTAAAACATTTAAAAAGTATTATTTCGCGTGAGGAATCTATTGTACCGGCCCTCGCTTATTGCCGCTAAATGAAATTCCGCGCTAGTTTTCATGATGAAATTCGTTATAACTTGAAATTGTGAACGAATTCCCGTACGCTGTTTCATATCTAAATAGCCGATGTATTTCTCTGTAGTTTGCTCCAAGACTTTGTTGATAGACTCAAAATTGGGCCCTTTAGAGGTCCAAACACATTTATTAGGATAGCTTCATTTCTACTCGACTCAAATCGATCTGCTTGGATTTAAAATAGTCGCTATGAAAATCTCTTAAAGAACGTAGAATTTGAATTCCGTGAAAAATTCCTAACCCCAAAAGATTTGAATTTTTAAGCTGTCTAAAATTTTCAAAATGACGCCAAAGTTATGTCTTCAAACCAAAATAATTGAATTTCGAACATTGAGTGCAGAATAGTAGAATATTTCGAATCAATTTGGTTTTAGATCGAGAACTTAAGTATTTCGTCTGGAATTCGTAAAATACAGATTTTTCAAAATGGCCTTTTTTGGCCCAAAAAAATGAGGTAGGTCAAAATACCAGGAACCGAAAGAATAGAAATAAATACTATGTTTCCACCGAAATAGAATATGAAATAAACAAAAACTCTTTGACATATACTCCATTTTTCAATGTGCTAAAAAACAGAGTAAATGGACCCTATCTTGGCCCACACCCTCTAATCGATTTCGGACCAGAGCCAAAAATGGCGTATTAATTTTTCCGAAAACTTTTGTTCAAACATTTCTCCATACAACTCATAGCTTTGTCTCAAAATGCAAAAAATTGAGAAAAGGCCATTATTGCTTCCAAAATATGGCCATAGCTTTTTGAGCACAGGGTTAATGCAAATTTGAACTACCCCATCGTTTTCAGCGTGTCAAAATACTTAGAATAGACCGCAATTAGACCTCGCGGAAATTAGGACAAAAATCGTCGATTTTCCTCCTTAAATGCCTGGACTATTGACAGAACGGGCTATCCCTTTATTCGGTGCCGCACCTGCTGGTGTGATCGGCAGTGAACGTGTTGTCATAATATTTCTCTCTACAATCGGCAATCGGCCAGATGATTAGCGCTTCAAATGACGCGCGAAACAGAGCGAATAGTGTCGAGTATTTCGACAATCCCTACTACTCAATATCTCAAAAACGGTCGTACCTCTTTTGAACTTTCAAGCCAGTAAGTTTCGAGAATCATTCCATAATTTGTGTTAAGATTTCTGATAAGCAATGAAAGAGTTCACACTTTACCACTATAAATGAGAAACAATCGCTCTTATCCACTAACAATACTGTTCTGTTTACTCTGATGATGGCTACTTGGTAGCTGAAAGGTCCCAAGTACTTGACAGTATTTCAATTTTATAAGTATGATAGTTCCTTATTCATAGTGTCCAAATTTTGAGTGGATTGCATTTATCATTTGGCCGCTACACGAGAACATACTTCATGCCATATAACTCGATTCAAGATTAAATGGCAAAAATTAACAAATATAACATGTGTTGACAATGTCCGTCTTTCTAGTCGATTCCTCATGGATGATCTCTCTCAAATAAGCCTTCCTTATTTCGAATTATCTCGTATTGCTCTATTACTATTTGTTCAAGATTTCTCTCATTTTCAATTTGCACCTAGTACATTTAAATAACTCCATGGAACAGAATCTGAGGATTGTTAGTCAGGTAAACGAGGAGGCCACGCAACTGTACGGCATTATCCTCTTTTGGGGGTTAATCTAACTAAAATGAGGAGGTGCTCCATCATGCATAAACCAACTTACTGATCTATTTGCGTATGGTACATTAACTATTAGATCTGTAAGGTCGTTCTCCAATAAATTGAAATATGTTTCACCATTCAAGTGAGGAGGAATTATAAAAGGTCCATTTCCACCATTTTCGAATGGATTTTCCATGAAAATGTTTTTTCTGAAAAAAATTGTAAGAATGCTTTTTTGAAGCAAAATTTTCCCAAAAACCTATAATTAATTTCAGAATAAAATAAAATGATGCGATCCAAAATAAAGCAGAAAATGTGTTGCAAGTCCCCCGTACGGTCGCTTCTGTTAAGAAGCTTCGTCGACCGGTACCTACCATATAAAAAATTTTGCATCGATAATTACTAAAGCCAAATTACCAAAATTGAAAGCTTGGCATGTTATGGTTCCTGAGTCATAAAACGAAAAACATCTTTCAGTCTTCATCTTTAAAGCTTCGTAGGCTCTTTATTGGAACATTTCCGGACTTGATTTGATATAAATTTTTCTTATTTTTTTAGTTTGGCATATGAAATTCCGGATATGCTATATAGACATCTAGATATGGATCACCTTCCGCATAAAAGAAAACAAAATCAGTAATGATTTAATTCCTATGGGCCTCATTATCATTATCTGGATGAAGGGAAGGAAACGGGCAGACGATAAGCTCCCCGAATAACCGTTTTTTGGATAACTGGGAAATTTCCTACTCGGGACATCTTTGTTTTCCAGTATTACAGCTGCTGTCCTGATGCACAACAGTTTCAATAAAATGGAGAAGGGCATACAGTAGATTTGTCGTAGGAATCGGTTGGAATGTATAAATGAGGGTGATGGCAATATATAAAGGAATATTAAAAAATTAATCAATAACTGAAGAAATATAATAAACTATTTAACTAGCTTAATATGGAATTAAAATCAATCTAGAAATTAATATTGAAATTAAACCTTTAAATATCATTTATAGATAAATTCACTTACAGATTCTAAATCTACTATGCGAATCGGACATAATAACATATTACTCCATCTATACATTTTGACCAATAATAATAAAGATTCTTGACCCAGTATGAATTATATATGAAAATTCTCGGGAAATATGTCACATTAAACTCTGTTTTACCACCCTGTTTTTGAGACGAAAATTTAAAACAGAGTGTAATGTGACCTATTTCCCGAGAATTTTTATATATAATTTTGACCAATCTTATATTCTGTTCTTTCATTTGCGGATCGAATTTGATTCAATAGACTCTACAACAAAAGTTTAATTAGATGGATTCACCATATAGATGTCGCAACTCTTTTTTTCGATTAAAACTCTAAAGAAAAATTACGCTGCTAAGGTTATCAAAACTTATAATCTCAACCAAATGATCCAATTATCATTTATCTGAACCTATATTTACGGACTCGCCGATCATCGAACACTTTCAAGTTGCAGAGAAGTTTACTTTTACGGAATTTATCATTTGGTTTTTCAGCAATACACGAAAATATATTATGTAAAATTATCTCTTGATTGCGATGATGAGGCGACACAGAATTAATGTCGTTGGGAATAACGATGAATTGATATTACCTCAAAGTTTATTGACCCCTACGTATACCCTGATCTTACCCAACAAGCCGCGCGCCGACTCGCCAATTCGTTACAAATAATGAAAATCATGTGGTGAACTGCTTACGCTCAGTTTGAAATGCAAGAAAAATGAGAATAATGCGGAATAACTATCAGAATACGGCGTTGTCATTTCTCCTCGACGTCGAGGACGCCTACAAATCGACAGGCTGAAAGTATTGCATACACCTGACTAATGCACAGGGACGGTAGCGAACGCCTCTAACGGCAGTCACGTTGTACTATCAGTATACTTTTAATACACAAAACGACAGGTTGCACTAGCATCTGAGCGTCCAGACAAATTTTTGCCAACGGGTTCAGCGAACAAATATGAATGATTTACTACGGGGAAACTTCCAAGCGTCCGTATACGGACGCTCTGTAGGAACCGGACGCTTGGAAGATAGCAATCAGTCAATGTACGGACGCTCGGAAAGTAGTAGGATAAATATATATATATATATATATATATATATATATATATATATATATATATATATATATATATTTGTATGTTTTCTTGGTATATTGGTTCGTATATATACTGATAATGAAATAAAAATTCTGCTTTGACGTTTCGACAATGTTTATTGCCTTTATCAATAATTTTGATAAAGGCAATAAACATTGTCGAAACGTCAAAGCAGAATTTTTATTTCATTATCAGTATATATACGAACCAATATACCAAGAAAACATACAAATATTACAAATGGTTCAAGAATATCAACAAAAGAATATATATATATATATATATATATATATATATATATATATATATATATATAAACAAGTTTAAAGTTTCTTTGCCTAATTGGCCACTATCGTGTATGTAACTTAAGAGATATAGAATTAAATTTTCTGAATTATGAAGATAACTTAGATAATTTAACATAGGATTATAAAGATGAATAAACGTAAAAGATTGAACCATAGGCGGGATTCGAACCCACATTTCTGGATTTCTAGTCCAGGGTGTTTACCAATTACACCACTTCGGTCCTATTAGATTTTTATATTTTTGTAAATATAAACCTCTGAAAGGATAGTAGATCATTGATGAACACAATGCGATTCGATGCCCTACCATAGAATAATCCTATGTTAAATTATCTAAGTTATCTTCATAATTCAGAAAATTTAATTCTATATCTCTTAAGTTATATATATATATATATATAGATAATCTACGTGTTTGAATAAGCCGCTACTCCCAAGAAAAATAAACTAAATAAATATATATATATATATATGTGATTTTTGTGAACAAATTAATGTAGCTCCGAAATGGTGCACTTTAGCGAAAAAAGTTTCAAACCAATAATTTTCAGTTACAAAGATAAAATTGATATAAATTAACCTATATGACTTACATCTTTGATGAGGATGATTACAGACGTTCACTGCGATGAGGATGATGAGTAATAAATTACATTTTTTTGATTCATTTGTATTGAAGATTAGTAATATTTCATAAAATTATTATTCCAATTACGACAGATTTTACAACAAGCACGCGGTATTAGACGTGACAACAGAATATTTAACCCAACCATAGAATTGATACGTCACACTGAAACAATGCATCAAGAACAAGGCAATTAATTAAAGGAGGATGTCATCTTCTATGATTTGATTGGATATTCTATCATTCCTGTCAACGTTATTGTATGATGAATTTATGTCTAAGGTCACTCAAATGGTTAATGTCTGTTTTTTTATTTATGCAATTCTTTTCTTCAAAGATGTGTGCCTTTTCTAAAAAGGATCTTTTATTGCAGAAGGTCTCACTAGCTAAAACCTTCACTGATTTAAAATTCATACGATGGTCAAAATTATTAACATGTTCAGCCAAGGCACATCTTTCAGGATGTAATCTACAATCGCTTTTATGAGAACTGATTCTGGCACTCGTGAGGTTTGTCCAACATACTTCTTATCACAGTTAAGACAAGGAATACTGTAAACAACATTCGTTTGTGAAGTAAGAGGAACTTTATCTTTTAATTTACTATGTAAGGTTTTTATCGTTAAAACGATGTATTAAACAAAATATTCTTTACCATACTTGAAGGGTATGCGTTATCTATGAAGAGGTTCAGAAGGATATTTAAATTTTTACTATGAAAACTAATGTCAGAAATTCTTAACACTCTATTTTTCATTGGTTTGACTAAATTCACATTCATAGATTGTTCATGATACTACCTATAGTTAATGTATCTACCTGAACTGCAAGGTTTTCTTTACCAATCTATTAAAATTCTATTATCACATGTTCTTACGAATTTTGTATCTAGAAATGATACTGACTGTGCACAATCTTCTGTTTTGATGGTGAATTGTATATGAGGGTCAAAACTATTAAGGGTGTCTAGGGTTTCATCAATACAATTGTTAGGTAGAGAAATAATGATGTCATCTACATATTTTTTTATAAAATGTGGTTTGAACGATAAAACTGGTATTAACTGTGTCTAATATATCATCCATCACATACGCTGCTAAAATTGGTGAAATTGGAGTCCCCATGGGAGTTCCAAAAGTTTGTTTATAAAATTTATTATTTAATGAAAAATATGTGTTATCGAAAAGAAAGTTTAAAAGAGTTATGAATTGTTCTTCATTGATATTACACTGCAGACTAATACTGCTCCATTGTTTGTGGATTGCTCTTTGGCAAGCCTCTAAATAAACATTACTGAATAGGGAGACCACATCCAAACTGGCCAAAATATAATTAGGTGGTAATATCGTGTTGTTAAATTTCTCAGATACCTCAAGCGAATCTTTTATGTAATATTCATTATCAAAATCGTATGCTTTAGTCAAGATAATTGTTAAGAAAGAAGCAATTGCTACTGTAGGAGCATCAATTGAAGCAACAATTGGTCCGACTGAAAGAACTGGTTTGTGTATTTTGGGTAAAGCATAAAATTTCGGAGAAATGCCATTATAACAAGTCAATTTCTTTTTTGTAATCTCATTAATTTGTTTTGTGTCATATAATTTTATTATAATAGCATTTCCTTTTCTTTGAATCGAAGTAGTTGGATCTTTAGTTAATTCAACATACGATGAATTGTTATTAATAATATCCAATGACAGTGTTAGATATTGTTCTTTATCCATCACTACGGTTACATTACCTTTATCTGATAATGTTAAAATTGAATTTGAGTTGTTTTTTAAGAATTTTTTTGATTTGTACAATAAGTTACGAAACATAGATGTCGGATTGTGTGAATTATGAATATGATTAGTGATGATATTTGTTATTCTGGCTATCATGATATTTCGCTCAGTGGGGTCTGGGATAGTGGACGTAATGTAATCAACATCTGCTAAAATATTCTTAATATTCTTCACCAATCAAAGGTTCTATGCTAAATTTCGGACCCAAAGCTAGAAAGGCAGGAACATCTTCAGGTATGGTTGTATTTGAAATATTTTTTATCCATTTATTATTGGTTTCTAATTTTATCTGTTTTTGTAATTGTTTTAATTTATTTAATTTGTTTATATTTTTGATTTTGACTTTATGGAAAATTGTGTTATATGACTTTTGTTGTCTACTACTAAAATTATGGAAAATTAATTCGGAGGTGAGTGAAATTATCTTACTTTTTAATGACAATAACAAGGTATGCAGTTTGTTCACTAAATTATGATTTGAGGAAATTTCAATATTGAGTAATTTCATTCCTAACCTGTGGTTTTGAAGTTTGAAGTGAGAGTGTGCTTCTTGTCTTAATAATAGATTTTCAATCAGTCTGGTAGATGAAGTGATGTGTGCCAGAAGAATGTTGTGAAATCTGCATTGTAAGAGGAAACATTTTTCATTTGATTCTTTGGCTAGTTCCATTTTTGTTTTTGACCATGCTTTCAAACATCTCAGCGCCGCGTTTCCAAATGTAGTTCCAATATATTGATATAATCCCATGCCTGTAGGTTAGAGGAAGGGTAGTCGTTGCTGACTAAGGAATAAAATCATTGAATAGTAGGATTTTGTAGCAAGTAAAAGAGAACTCTTTAAAGGTAGCCCCAGCTTTAGGAAATTTTTATTTCCATCTTCAGGGAAACTACAATAATTTTCAGTTACAAGAATAAAGTTGATATCATTTAACCTATATCACTTACATCTTTGATGAGGATGTTAACATTATGAAGGGAAACGTTCACTGCGATGAGGATGATGAGTAATAAATTATATTATTTTGATTAATTTGTATTGAAGATTAGTAATATTTTGTAAAATTATTATTCCAATTACGACAGATTTCACAACAAGCACACGGTATTAGACGTGACAACAGAATATTCAACCCAACCATAGAATTGATACGTCACACTGAAACAATGCATCAAGAACAATGCAATTAATTAAAGGAGGATGTCATCTTCTATGATTTGATTGGATATTCTGTTATTCCTGTCAACAGTGTCAACTTTATTATATGATGAATTTATGTCTAAGGTCAATAAATAAGAATAAATTTCACTCAAATGGTTAATGTCTGTTTTTTTATTTATGCAATTCTTTTCTTCAAAGATGTGTGCCTTTTCTAAGAAGGATCTTTTATTGGAGAGGGTCTCACTAGTTAAAACATTCACTGATTCAAAATTCATACGATGGTCAAAATTATTAACAAGTTCAGCCAAGGTACATCTTTCAGGATGTAATCTACAATCGCTTTTATGAGAAGTGATTCTGGCACTTAAGGCTCGTGAGGTTTGTCCAACATACTTCTCATCACAGTTAAGACAAGGAATACTATAAACAACATTCGTTTGTGAAGTTAGAGGAACTTTATCTTTCAATTTACTATGTAAGGTTTTTATCGTTGAAACTGTTCTATTTGCTATTTTAAAATTTGAGAGATTATGAAAAATTCTGGATAATTTAGGAGTGATCTCCTCAATATAAGGTGAAGATGTAAATGTAATATGAACTGGTTCAATATTAACTGCACTGCCATCAATGACGTTTTGTGAAGAGTTCACCACTGTTAACAATTCTGGGACAGACGATGTATTAAACAAAATATTCTTTAAAAAAATTCAATTGTGGAAGCCGTTACTTTGTGATAGTTTATCATTTTTACGAAATAATGAATAAAACTACTTTGTTTTACTATCACTGATATTTAATATAGTCGTTACTATAGTTTCAACACTAAACGTGTCATCTTCAGACAAAAAATGAATTTATTAGATTTAATATTTGTTAAATTCATTTTTCGTCTGAAGATGACACGTTTAGTGTTGAAACTATAGTAACGACTATATTGAATATCAGTGATAGTAAAACAAAGTAGAACTGGTTTGTGTATTTTGGGTAAAGCATAAAATTTCGGAGAAATGCCATTTTTTTTTTTTGTAATGTCATTAATTTGTTTTGTGTCATACAATTTTTTTTTCTTTGAATCGAAGTAGTTGGATCTTTAGTTAATTCAACATACGATGAATTGATATTAATAATATTCAATGACAGTGTTAGATATTGTTCTTTATCCATTACTACGGTTACATTACCTTTATCTGATAATGTTAAAATTAAATCTGAGTTGTTTTTCAAGAATCTTTTTGATTTGTACAATAAGTTACGAAACATGGATGTCGGATTGTGTGAATCATGAATATGATTAGTGATGATATTCGTTATTCTGGCTATCATTATATTATAACGTGTACCTTGCGACTTTTCGGTAAAGTGCTTATTTCAAATCCTCGGGCGCCAGATTTTTCTAGAGGTTAACTCCTTTTTGAAGACTTCTGCTAGGGTCTTCACCACAAGGCTTGTCACTCTGCTATCTATAGATAGCCTTGTCCCTAGGGTAGCTACAGTGAAGCATAACCAGAGTCCAATAGGCATAAAACAGTATCAAAATTGTAGGCTTTAGTTACAATTGATACCTGGTTAAAACTTAGCTCGTTTGAAGATGGAGCAGAAATAATTTAGTAAAACGGGGAATTCCAAATATTAAAATATATAATAAATATAACAAGTACACTTTCAGAATAATCAATATAAATGCAATTGAACGGTACTATTTACAAAGATTTCACCCAGACGAAAAATGTAATGAAAGCTCAAACGGTAAATGAAAACTCTTTCATCATATCTACTTTACGAAGTGTTCGGTATTTAAATTCAATTCAGTTGTATGAAATCGGTTGACAAATGATTCAGAATGATCAATTTGCGGAAAAGTACGAATCAAACAGGTCCTAGCGTAATGAGCGGTATTCGGTAAATTTTAGATAGCAACACTAATAAATGAAATGTTCAAATCACACTACGATATATTCGGTTATACAATTCGGTCGGTTTGGCAGATATTGTTTTGCACTAGTTTTCCGATTGTACGATAACAGATTTTACGGTATTTTCGGATAATTACTCTGATTGAGTTTATTCTGCCACCTCAACCACCCTTGTACTAGCTTTCACGGAGCGCCCGGTAATTGTATAACAGTGTTAGATTTCGTACATCTGGCAAATTCAGAATCTAAACAATTAGGGCTTATACTTCCGGGTAGACACAGCGTGCACAAGTCCTAACTATCGTATCTGCAATAACCCCTATATCTACGGCCGAGGACTTCTCATAGTATTAAGGGAACTATCACGATTCTCAATCACACAACCACCCCCAGCTTATACTTCTGGGTAGACACAGTGTGCACAAGCCGTTGGCGGTTTGGTCGTCTAGGATATACTTATACTTCCGGGTAGACACAGCGTGCACAAATATATCAAAGGCGCCCCTGTCGTTCCAACATACACACTCTGTTCACACTATACAATTACTGGAATATCTCAATTCACGCGCAAATTCAAATCATGCGCGGTCTGACCTATGACGGGATAAACTCAAATCTAACAATTCAAATTACTGAATGTTACGGAACTCAGGTATCGTACAAACGTTCACCAATTACAATAATAATCATAAACTACGGAAATCAATATATCGTAATGCCAAAAAATATAAACTTATTTGCTATCATTTACCTTCTGAAACAATTCACTTGAACGGAAAACTATTGTTACTTCACAGTTTTAATCTGACTCAAACTCGGATAATTAATTTACTTCGATTCTTATATGATCACACTTTTACGGTATTATTGGAAAATCAAAATCACCAAAAAGCAACTGCACTGATTGAAAATTGAAATCACAAAAGAGAGCGACCCGTTATCTGTCACAGCTTTTATAAGTTTTTCGAGTTTCTGGACAGGTCTGCTCCACCAATTCCTTATTTTGTGCCGAGGGTTTTTTACTTATGTCCCAAACAATGCTCAAAAGTGACGGTACTTTTTAGATCCAAGATTCGCGTACATGACGCTCCAGTAGTTTCTCCCTGCACACTACACAAGTGTAATCGGAGTTTTTTGGTTGTTCGCCCTTCTTATACATAAGGTTGCACAAAGTTTGATGCGTTAATTTGGCCAGACCCCTGTTTTTGCAACACATTTTATCGGAATGAAATGCAATTTTGAACGGGCATGAATTTGATTCATCTATTTGAATAATTACACTTATTCGAAATTACGGAGATTTAGAAAAGTGACTATCACGGAATACACATTCGGAATTCATTCATATCTATTGAAACAATGAACTGTTCAAACTGAGATTACATGTAATATCCGTACTTACTACCTGATCTAAATTAAATGATCTTTCAAAATTTTAAGCTTCGTTACAATATTTGATTGGTAAAACAGACCTATTAAGAATATTTTAGCAGATGTTGATTACATTACGTCCACTATCTCAGACCCCACTGAGCGAAATATCATGATAGTCAGAATTACTAATCATATTCATAATTCACACAATCCGACATGTATGTTTCGTAACTTATTGTACAAATCAAAAAAATTCTCAAAAAACAACTCAAATTTAATTTTAACATTATCAGATAAAGGAAATGTAACCGTAGTGATGGATAAAGAACAATATCTAACACTGTCATTGGATATTATTAATAACAATTCATCGTATGTTGAATTACCTAAAGATCCAACTACTTCGATTCAAAGAAAAGGAAATGCTATTATAAAAAAATTATATGACACAAAACAAATTAATGAGATTACAAAAAAGAAATTGACTTGTTATAATGGCATTTCTCCGAAATTTTATGCTTTACCCAAAATACACAAACCTGTTCTTTCAGTCAGACCAATTGTCGCTTCAATTGGTGCTCCTACAGCAGCAATTGCTTCTTTCTTAACAATTATCTTGACTAAAGCGTACGATTTTGATAATGAATATTACATAAAAGATTCGTTTGAGGTATTTGAGAAATTTAACAACACAATATTACCACTTAATTATATTTTGGCCAGTTTGGATGTGGTCTCCCTATTCAGTAATGTTTATTTAGAGGCTTGCCAAAGAGCAATTCACAAACAATGGAGCAGTATTAGCCTGCAGTGTAATATCAATGAAGAACAATTCATAACTCTTTCAAACTTCCTTTTTGATAACACATATTCCTCATTTGATAATAAATTTTATAAACAAATTCTTGGAACTCCCATGGGGGCTTCAATTTCACCAATTTTAGCAGCGTATGTGATGGAGTGTATATTAGACACAGTATTACCAGTTTCATCGTTCAAACCACATTTTATTAAAAAATATGTAGATGACATCATTATTTCTCTACCTAACAATTGTATTGATGAAACCTTGACACCCTCAATAGTTTTGACCCTCATATATCATCGAAACAGAAGATTGTTTACAGTCAGTACCATTTCTAGATACAAAATTCATAAGAACGTGTGATAATAGAATTTTAATACATTGGTACAGAAAACCTTGCAGTTCAGTTATATACATTAACTATTTGTCGTATCATAAACAATCTATGAAAGTTAATTTAGTCAAACAAATGAAAAATAAAGTGTTAAGAATTTCTGACATTAGTTTTCATAATAAAAACTTAAATATCCTTCTGAACCTCTTTATAGATAACGCATACCCTTCAAGTATGGTAAAGAATATTTTGTTTAATACATCGTCTGTCCCAGAATTGTTAACAGTGGTGAACTCTTCACAAAATGTCATTGATGGCAGTGAAGTTAATATTGAACCAGTTCGTATTACATTTACATCTTTACCTTATATTACGGAGATCACTCCTAAATTATCCAAAATTTTTCATAATCTCTCAAATCTTAAAATAGCAAATAGAACAGTTTTAACGATAAAAACCTTACATAGTAACTTAAAAGATAAAGTTCCTCTAACTTCACAAACGAATGTTGTTTATAGTATTCCTTGTCTTTACTGTGATAAGAAGTATGTTGGACAAACCTCACGAGCCTTGAGTGCCAGAATCACTTTTTATAAAAGCGATTGTAGATTACATCCTGAAAGATGTGCCTTGGCTGAACTTGTTAATAATTTTGACCATCGTATGAATTTTGAATCAGTGAAGGTTTTAGCTAGTGAGACCCTCTCCAATAAAAGATCCTTTTCAGAAATGGCACACTTCTTTGAAGAAAAGAATTGCATAAATAAAAAAACAGACATTAACCATTTGAGTGATATTTATTTTTATTTATTGACCTTAGACATAAATTTATCATACAATAACGTTGACAGGAATAACAGAATATCCAATCAAATCATAGAAGATGGGACTCTCCTTTAATTTGTTCCATTGTTCTTGATGCATTGTTTCAGTGTGACGTATCAGTTCTTTGGTTGGGTTAAATATTTTGTTGTCACGTCTAATACCGCGTGCTAGTTGTAAAATTTGTCGTAATTGGAATAATAATTTTATAAAATATTACTAATCTTCAATACCAATGAATCAGAAAAATATAATCTATTACTCATCATCCTCATCGCAGTGAACGTTTCCCTTCATAATGTTAACATCTCTGTAATCATCCTCATCAAAGATGTAAGTCATATAGGTTAATTTATATCAATTTTATCTTTGTAACTGAAAATTATTGTAGTTTCCCTGAAGATGGAAATAAAAATTTTCGAAAGCTAGGACAACCTTTAAAGAATTCTCTTTTACTTGCTACGAAATCCTAGTTTTATTCCTTATTAGTCAGCAACGACTACCCTTCCTCCAATATACAGTTTGAGTCAGTTTTTTGTAGACAAACTCCAACAGGAGATAGAACAGATGTTTTTAAGGAGAAAAGTTCTCATAAACATATGTCGTAGAAGACTTCGTTTTCGAGATACAGGGTGTTGAAATTGAACAAAAAATTTCGTTTTTTGCGAATATCTCCGGAACCGTTTATTGTACAGAAAACAGCTTCTGTACGCATTTTCAACTCATAATAAGCTATGCTCTGTGCGATAAAATTTTTTTTTTTAAATGGTGAAGATTTTGAAGGGGTAGTGTGTGTTTTCCTCCCTCAACTTCTACGCCACTGGAAAAAGTACAATTTTGAGACAACCGTTTGAACCGCCAATGTTTTCTACACAAAAAAGGTACTCCTGGTCATAAGCTCTAAAGTTGACCGTTTTCGACAAAAATCAACTTTTATGTTGAAAAACATGTTCAATTCTTACTAATTAAACAAAATTTATTCAAACGTTGGAACAAGTAACAAAACCAAAAAATTGACCATGTTTTTCAACATAAAAAATGATTTTTCTCAAAAACGGTCAACTTTAGAGCTTATGACCAAGAGTATCTTTTTTGTGAAGAAAACATTGGTGGATCAAATGGGAGTCTCAAAACCGTACTATTTTCAGTGGCTTAGAAGTTGGGGACAAAAACACCCACTACCCCTTCAAAATCTTAACCAATTATGACTAAACAAAATTTTTTTCATCACACAAAACATAGCTCACTATGAGTAGAAAATTCTTACGAAAGCTTTTTCCTGTACGATAAACGGTTCCGGAGATATTTGAAAAAAAGGAAATTTCTCTTTCAATTTCAACACCCTGTATCTCGAAAACGAAGCCTTCTACGACATATATTTATAGAAACTTTTCTTCTCAAAAACATCTGTTCTATCTCCTGTTGGAGTTTGTCTACAAAAAGTTGACTTACCCTGTATTACAGGGTGACATAGAAAAAAGTACCGTGCATAGTGTCAGGCGATAGATTACACTAAAATAAGAAAAAAAGTTCTTATGAACGTAGGTCCTCAACGCCTTCGTTTCAAAAGATTGAATTTTAATTTTTTGTTTGGTTTTTTTTTTAATATTTTTGGATAAACATGTGATAGTCGGTCAAAATTTAGCACACATAGGTTTTTTATCACGTTGATTTCAAATATGATCTTAGTTTTTCGATTACTGATAGGAGGCGTCACATACAGGGTTCCATCTCCTTTGAATCGGTTCTAACTTTTTTGCCTCACACTGTATGTCGATATCAACTAGAAAAATTTGTTTTCTCATCTTTTATGCTTAAGAAAGTTATACTTTGTCTAAGTCGCTAGAAGCAATGGTTTCCGGTAAAAATGCATCTAAAGCCGACAATGCACGAAAATTATTCAAAAGCACAAAAGTAACTTATTTGCAAATACGATGTTATAATACTTCAATAATTAAATTTTAGTATGAAAAATAATGATCAATCAAAACAAAACAATGAGTTTTTGAAAGATGTTCAAATTGTTGCCCTTGCACTTCAATACATTTTACCATTCGTACAACAGTTTCTCCGTTTCGCAGAGTGCGACGAAAAAACAAATGAAATCTATGACACTTGCCAAACTAATGTAATAATTGTAAGAGGTATTTTGTGTTGTTGCTTAAGTTTTTCATTTATTTTCTTATTGATTCTTGAAAATTGCTTTCAAAAATGGTTCACTACACTTTTGAAGAATACAGGGACATGATTATGTGTTACGGCAAAGCCAGATCAAATTCTTTCGAAGCTCAACGTATCTATCGAGAAAGATATCCATTACAGCAGATTCCTAATGCTAAAACATTTATTGGCATGCATAAGCGTTTGGGAGAAGATGGCTGTTTCAAAAAACCAAAAGTTAATAGTGGGGTTTCCAGAAGTCGTCGCACTCTGCGAAACGGAGAAACTATTTTACGAATGGTGGAAAATAATCCGAGAACAAGCACCAGGAAAACAAGTTCAGCGGTACGATACGTTAACCGTAAATCAGTAAGACAAATTTTTAATGAACAACTTCTCCGCCCATATCATTTCCAAAAAATTCATTCACTATTGGAACATGACTTTTTCCCTCGTGTACAATTTTGCGAATGGTTGCAAAATCAGAGACAAAATAGCATTTCATCAATATTGTTTACTGACGAAGCTGGTTTTAGCCGTGATGGTATTCTGAACCTACATAACATGCACCATTGGAGTGATAAAAATCCTCATCAAACCGTAATTCGAAGTCACCAATATGGTTTTCCTATTTGTGGGCATGTATAGTGGACAATTACTTTATTGGCCCAGTTCGATTGCCCAATCGATTGACAGGTGCACTGTATCAAAATTTCTTGGAGAACGATTTAAACACATTATTAGAGGATGTCCCATTGGCCATTATTGGGAGAATGTATCACATGCATGATGGGGCGCCAGCTCACTTTTCTCAAGGGGCAAGGGAATATTTGGACAGGAGATTTGGAAATAGATGGATTGGTCGAGGGGGGCCTGTACCCTGGTCAGCTCGTAGTCCCGACCTTAATCCCCTAGATTTTTCATTTTGGGGATTTATGAAAAATTATGTTTATGCTGTGGAAATACATAATGAAGAACAATTATGGCTAACAATTATGGAATCGGCAGATAGATTCCGTAATAACCCAGGAATATTTCGAAGATGCCGTCAATCATTAACAAGAAGAATGATAAAATGTATTGGAGTACAAGGGCAACAATTTGAACATCTTTTGAAAATATAATGTTTTGTTTTGATTGATCATTATTTTTCATATTAAAATTTAATTATTGAAGTATTATAACATTGTATTTGCAAATAAGTTACTTTTGCGCTTTTGAATAAGTTTCGTGCATTGTCGGCTTTAGATGCATTTTTACCGGAAACCATCACTTCTAGCGACTTAGACAGGGTATACCTTTCTTAAGCATGAAAGATGGGAAAACAAATTTTTCTAGTTGATATTTACATACAGTGTGAGGCAAAAAGTTAGGACCGATTCAAAGGAGATGGAACCTTGTATGTGGCGCCTCCCATCAGTAATCAAAAAACTAAGATCATATTTGAATTCAGCGTGATAAAAACCCCTGTATACTGAATTACGTCCGATTATCACATGTTTATCCAAAAATATTCAAAAAAAAAACAAACAAAAAATTTAAATTCAACACAGGGTGTATCTTTTAAACGAAGGCGTTGAGGACCTACGTTCATGGGAACTTTTTTCCTTATTTTAGTGTCATCTATCGCCTGACACTATGCACGGTACTTTTTTCTATGTCATCCTGTATATAAGAGATATAGAATTAAATTTTCTGAATTATGAAGATAACTTAGACAATTTAACATGATTGTAAAGATGAATAAACGTAAAAGATTGAACCATAGGCGGGATTTGAACCCACATTTCTGGATTTCCAGTCCAGGGTGTTTACCAATTACACCACTTTGGTCCTGTTAGATTTTTATATTTTTGTAAATATAAACCTCTGAAAGGATAGTAGATCATTGATGAACACAATGCGATTCGATGCCCTACCAAAGATCAACTATTCGCGCACATTCATCTAAAATTCAGTCGTTTTTTGAAGTAAGGATTGTAGGTTAATACTGCTATGGTTGGCAGTAACTTGACAGTTCTTATTCAAATGACAGCATCCCGGTTCTTATATAATAGAGAAAGACACCGTTTAATATTTTATTACGATATTTTGTATACGAGAGCTCTTTACAAGTTGAATAATAATGAGTTAATGCTCTACCTCGCTTTCTCACTTGCCGAGGTTCGGTTGTTAGGGGCTTCTCCGTAATCGCCGATAACTCTGGATCCGACAGACTGGCGCCAGAGATGACCTCAGCCAGTTGTAGTAGTTAGTCAATCCAATATTGCCAGCATTTATGCTAACACGGCCATCCTGCTTGTATGCGTCCTCGCATCATTCAAGCCCCTTTAGAAATAGCTCTCAATACAAGTAATACCTATTCAATAAAACAAATAAACAAAACTTTTCATTATCAAAACATATCAAGTTTTACAAATAAATCTCAACATAACGTTTGATATCACAACCAGTTAAGGTTCGAAAATTTAGTATTACAACCAGTTAAGGTTCGAAAATTTAGTATTGCTACCAGTTAAGGTTCCAAAATGTAGTATTGCAAACAGTTAAGGTTCCAAAATGTAGTATTGCAACCAGTTAAGGTTCGAAAATTTAGCATTGCAACCAGTTAAGGTTCCAAAATGTAGTATTGCAACCAGTTAAGGTTCGAAAATTTAGCATTGCAACCAGTTAAGGTTCATAATCTTGACCGCCTTCAGGCCAAAGCCTTAGCTGTTCATGAGCTGCCGTTTTTGTGATTTTGGTGTTAATTTTCCACCAGAAACTTGAGTATTAGCCATTACCACCCTATCACCGGTTTGGTACAGTTTTGTTGGCCTTCTCTTAATGTTGAATCGAATTTCCTAAAATTCTCTACCTTTTTCTAAAACTTTATTCACTTTCTTTTTTATTTCAGACAGATCACCCCTCTGCCTGCCAGGTACTTCAGTCAACATTAACCTTTCAGCTGGTAAACGTTCCTTTTTTCCAAAAATTAACAAGTAAGGTTTAACACCGGTACTTTTACATTTTGTTTCGTTCAGAACAGCTTCAATTTGCGGAATTACTGAAGTCCAGGAAGACTCTTTTTTATCACTCAAAACACTTCTCATTAAATTAAACAATGTTCTCATCATTCGTTCTACCTGCCCATTTCCTCTAGGCATCCCCGTTGCAATTAAATGCAAATCCACTTCATTTTCTAACAAAAAATCTTTGAATTTTGTGGAAACAAACGCCCTATCGGCAATAGCTCGTTTAGGTTTCCCAATTCTTTGAAATACTTTCCCCAAAGCTATAATAGTATATTCTGCTATTTTATTCCGTATCGGACAGAAGATAGAATATTTCGAATAAGCGTCAACAACAACCATAATTTGAGTACATTTATTAGATTCAACCAATGGTCCCGCATGATCCACATGCCATGTATCAAAAGATTCTATAGCCTTCTCGTCCAATTGATAAAGGCCCTTCTTTTTGCCCGTATCACTTTTGTTAACAGTGCACGATCTACAATTTTTCATGTATTTCTTTAATATTTGACCTATTCGTGGCCAATATAATTCTTCTTTTAGTCGCGAAATACATTTATCCCAGCCAATGTGAGCTGCATCATCGTGAAAAGTTTTCATAACTGCTGATCTTCCATCAATTGGAACAAAACATCTGTACCCATCGTCCTTTCCAGTAGGTTTGCTAGCCAAATAATAAATCAAACCTTCTTTAATTCTAAACCCGTTTTGTATTTTATTACACAATTGTTGACAAAAATAGTCCTCAACATGATAATCTTTGATTGTTTCATTCTCGGCTATCAACTTCTTATATTTTTTTTTTACTACCAATATCGGACATCTACATGCCCCATTTTACAACCTTGGCGATATTCAATTGTGAAGTCGATATCTTGTAGTCTCATCCACCACCTAGCTACTCTGGAATGAAGATTCTTTTTTAGTGCCGTAGCACGAACTGAATTGCAATCTGTATAAACTTTAAATGGTATTCCATATAAAAAAACACGGAAATGTTCTATTCCTTCTACTATAGCAAGAGTTTCTAAGTCGTAAGACTGGTAATTTGATTCACATTCTGTAGTTCTTCTACTATAAGCCACGAGGTAACTTTTTCCGTTTTTTACCTGCATTGAAGCTGCTACTATACCCAAAGAACTCGCATCGGTATGAATCTCAGTGGGTAAGTTCAAGTCAAAAATTTTTAAAACTGGTTGAGATGTAAGTTTCTTGATAATTCCTTGTCTAATTTGTTCTTGTACATATGTCCACTTAAACACGGCATCTTTTTTAATAACTGATTAATCGGAGCGGTTAACAATGAAAAGCCCTTTATAAATTTCCTAAAATATCCCGCTAAACCTAAAAACTGCCTCACACCTTTCACATCTTTTGATGCTGGTGTCTAGGTTAATCCGGTCTCCACTACCGGTCTAGCTGTCGATGTGCATCCGGTGTGAGCTTGTCCTTATCAGTTTTGAAAGGATGTAGGTGATAAGGATTTTATTTGTAAAGAGTATACAGGGTGTGTATAAAAAGTGTGTCACATGAGAGAGTATACAGGGTGTGTATAAAAAGTGTGTCACATGTACAGGATCACGTGACTATCACATGACAGCTGTCATGGCGGACCTAAGGTACAGATTGCTTCGTGCGGATGTCGCCACCAAGTGACAGCTGTCATGGCGGACCTAAGGTACAGATTGCTTCGTGCAGATGTCGCCACCAAGTGACAGCTGTCATGGCGGACCTAAGGTACAGATTGCTTGGTGCAGATGTCGCCAACAAGTGACAGCTGTCATGGCGGACCTAAGGTACAGATTGCTTCGTGCAGATGTCGCCACCAAGTGACAGCTGGCATGGCGGACCTAAGGTACAGATTGCTTCGTGGAGATGGCGCCACCAAGTGACAGCTGTCATGGCGGCCCTAAGGTACAGGCTGCTTCGTGTAGGTGTCACCACCACGTGACAGCTGTCATGGCGGACCTAAGGTACAGAATGCTTCGTGCAGATGTCGCAACCCCATGACAGCTGTCATGGCGGACCCAAGGTACAGACTGCTTCGTGGAGGGGGCTCCGCCACCTCTAGGAAGCAATCTGTACCTTTGGTCCACAGGTACAGGCTGCTTCATGGAGATGTCACCACCACGTGACAGTTGTCATCGAAGGTACAGACTGCTTCGTGGAGATGGCGCCACTAAGTGACAGCTGTCATGGCGGACCTAAGGTACAGATTGCTTCGTGAAGATGTCACCACCACGTGACAGCTGTCATGGCGACCCTTAGGTACAGGCTGCTTCATGGAGATGTCGCCACCACATGACAGCTGTCATGGCGGACCAAAGGTACAGGTTGCTTCGTGTAGGTGTCACCACCACGTGACAGCTGTCATGGTGGTCCAAAGGTACAGGCTGCTTCATGGAGATGTCACCACCACGTGACAGCTGTCATCGAAGGTACAGACTGCTTCGTGGAGATGGCGCCGCCAAGTGACAGCTGTCATGGCGGACCTAAGGTACAGATTGCTTCGTGTAGATGTCACCACCACGTGACAGCTGTCATGGCGACCCTAAGGTACAGGCTGCTTCATGGAGATGTCGCCACCACGTGACAGCTGTCATGGCGAACCAAAGGTACAGGTTGCTTCGTGTAGGTGTCACCACCACGTGATAGCTGTCATGGTGAGCTAAAGGTACAGGCTGCTTCGTGTAGGTGTCACGTGACAGATGTCATGGCGGACCGAAGGTACAGGCTGCTTCGTGTAGGTGTCACCACCACGTGATAGCTGTCATCGAAGGTACAGGCTGCTTCTTGTAGGTGGCGCCACCAGTTCGGCTCGTCCGACTCGTGCGAATCCAAGATGACAGTCTGCTATCACAGGGCAGACGTGTGACGTCACAGCATAAAGGTACAGACTGCTTCGTGGAGGTGTAGCCACCAGTTCGACTCGTCCGACTCATGCGACTCGTACGGTTTTGAAATCACATGATCTCTCACGCGGTGGGATATGGTGTCTGTCACTTCGACGGAGTGTCTGTCACAAGGTGTCATGGTGGCTATCACGTACCATAGAGCTGAAGGTTATAGAGCTAGCCCAACTCAAAAACATAGAGCATCATGGTTGTGGAAAGAGTTGTCATGGTGTCTGTCACGTGAGGTCTTCATCGAGGTGTCATGTCGCGTCTTGGAGGGTGTGACGTGGTGGATCCATGAAGCATCTATCACGCGAACTGTCATGACGTATCTATGAATGTCAACCATAGCTTCATAGGTATCAAATGAAAAGTCTTGATATGCAGAATGTTAATCTTATTGAATTGAAGATCCTGCGATCATAGTTTACCAACGATGATGACGTCACGGGAGGCATTCATTGTTTCAATCCGGTGACCTTAGTTTACGAACGATGATGACGTCACTGCTTCGAACCGAGACAGTAACTGATTCAATCCGGCGACCATAGTTCACGAACGATGATGACGTCATCATCGTTCACGAACTATGATGGTCAGATGAGGAATGAAATGCGAGTAATAATAATGATATCTACTTATTATTCATCACATTGATATTGAGAACTGTGTGTAAATGTGAATAGTTGGAGGTTCTGATAAAGATATCCAGTAAGTTTGTAAATGTGTCATTATGCATATATCTTTTGAAGAATACACACGTATACTTTGAAAATTTGTGGAGAAAGTTCATGAACTAAGAAGAGACTTGAATTTTTACGAAGATAAAATAAAAGTTATAAGACTGTTGAATACATTTACAAGTGTAAAAAGTGAAGATAATGATGGGAGTGGGGATGTTAAAAACAAATTTCGTGATTCTAACCACAATTCTGAATGGTATTCTATACGCGAACGTTCCCCAACACGTTGAGCGCATTTATATTTGTCTGAAGGATGTTGCAACCGATGGTGGTGGGGGGTGTAACCGTACCGAATGGATTCCGATGAATTTTAGAAAAATCAACGATAATCAATTAGAGGTATTCGCATTCAACATTCCTCAAGACAATCGTACCACCATACATTATAAACTTAAACTTTTATTCTTTGATCGGAGTGAGGGAGATATGGCTGGATGGCAATTGCTCCAACAATCATCATGGTTACCACATGTCATACAGAAGACAATATCAACACCATCCACACGTACATCATCCTCACTAGACGAAGAAATTTCTAAAATTTTCGCAATTTTGTATGCAATTTTATCTTCTTTATCAGTACCTAATGTTGAAAATGTTTGTTAAATATGTAAAGAAGGCTATTTACCATGTAAATAAATGATTGTATGAAGATATCAGTGTTTTAATAAAACAAAAGGAATGATAACAATAATTCCGATATATGGTGATAACTTCACTGATTCAAACCGGTGATGGTAAGTAATTCAATTCAGAGACCATAGTTTACGAACGATGATGAACACTTGAATGATGAAACATACATATAAACATTAACGCAAGCGCATTTCATAGTTACCTCGGTTTTATTTTTTTTTTGAAATAATGGAAGAACTTAATATGTTTACATCAATATATTGACATTATCATTTGCTAGTTCATAAGCTTTATTTTTGTGATTGATAACACATTCTATCAATGACTCGATGTTGATATCACTAATCAATTGTTCACCCTCCTCTTCTTCTGCAGCATGAATAATATTTTCTCTTGCATACCATTTCAAATCGCGGCGGAAATTCTGTTTCACTTCGTTACCAATATCGATAGCATGAGATATGTTAGACCATTCACGTATTAATCGCATTCCTCGATTTTGTAATTTTCTGTCGACATCACGCCAACCATCCTCCTGTCGACGCATTAGGTACCATTCTGGTCTCATATCATTCGATGTTCGATATAATCCTAAATAATATATATTATATAAATTTTATTATAAAAAACAAAGTAATTACCTACATTTCGTCTCTTTCCGAAATTTATAGGAGGTGGAACAATATTTGGTGCAATGTTATTCCGTGAATTTGTTGAGATAAGCGTTGAGATCGTTCTTTCGCAAGACATTCACGTTCCTCAGCTCTTTGACGTTCTTGTTGTTCAAAGAATTTCTCGTACTCACAATATTTCATCATAATAAATTTCATTAACGAAAACAGTTCACGTAACTCGATGACTTTAGGAGTTCGCATTTGCATCAATAATGATTCGAAATCAATAGCATCTAGAACATAATATTTCTTTCGTGCATCAGTCTTATCACAAATTTCTAAATGGTGTATATGCGGGTTTTTCCTCAACAATCTTGTTATAACACCCTTTTTAGCATGATATTTTTTGTCTCGATAACCTAACCAATCCAATAGATCTTCATTCATCAGAACGCGTTGGTTTAGTTGAATATTCCAAAATAAATAATTTTTTTTATCGTTTCTCATATCGATCCCAAATTTTAGACACACTTCATTAACTGTTAACTTAATAAAATTGTTGGTGGACCATGTAGCCACATTTGAAACACGAACGCACGCTGCTAAGTTCATTTTTATAACTGAACATTTTCTGAAATGATTCTCTCTTACATACGTGAGAACGTGAACGTGAATAGTGAGGGTGGGGGGTTACTCTCCGTTTCGATCTCATTGCAAACGTTGATAACTGACTGATAACGTCACTAGTTGTTTCAATTTGTTTCATTTCCAGCAACCGACTTCCATAGTTTACAAACTATGATCGTCGGATGTTTACATCACCACCTACCGTTTGAGAAATAAAATATCAAATATAATAATAATAATAACATTTATTGGGAAAAATACATTTTGATAGTACATCATTTAGAACTAAAATTATGAAATTATGATTAATCACCTGGTTCTTCACACCAAATTCCGAACTGATCCTGTAATCGGAGAATACTCCATTATACGATCGTTAATGATGATGCAATAAGCCCTGGTGTTTTTGGGGAAATTCAGGAAACTTTCCATCTCTAGTTTGAATTCAACTGTTGATGACTTTATAGCATCGTTTTGTTTTGAACAGTCAATCACAAAAATTGCTCTATTCTTGAATGCTATATAATCTAACATGGGCTCACTTATTATTTTATTTGAAAATGATTTCTGGAAATCATAGTACATCTGGTATGCTTCCACGTATTGCTGGTCGGTGAGATTCAATTTCATTGCTTCATATGGATAACACTCTGAATTCAAGTATAATTTTAAATTTTGCAAGTTTATATTATCGAAATATGCACTGTGCTTAACAGGATTATTTTTTCGATCAGTTTGGAAAGCTAGAATCACATATCTAGTACGTTCCAAATTCATTGATGTTTTAACAGCCCAAATGTCGCGAGTGCTCTCCTTCATCAACGGATTTTCATGCAGATCCCAACTACGGAATGGAATCAAAATGGGCTTCTCAGCACTCAAATCCCCCAACATTTGAAATTCAACTTGATCACTTGGAAACACATGTCGCACTTTTAATGCTATCGTCTTCACATTTATTTTAGCCGTTTTCGTGCCTGTGCTATTAGTATAGCAATCGTTGTCGGTTCGAGACCTTATCAAGCGCAGCTTATGTTCACCACTCAAAACTTTGTTATAGTCAATGAATAGGCCTAGTAGAAAATTCAACGGTATCCATAAATTGATTTTATTATTGTAGACTGAACTCAATGCATCCTTAAATGACCATCCAGAAATAGCTAGAGGTATAGATTCATGTTTGGCATATGTTGGATAAGCTCTGATGGTGCTGACAATACCAGGATCACGTACTTTGTCTATCTCTTTTCCATTCAATTCATAACTGATATATTCGAAGAGAAACGCTCCGAAATTATTCGTTAGTTTACATTCACCATCACCACTTGCTTCTGGCTGGAATTCTGCCTCGATGAATGAAGCAGACGAGGCCAAATCTACCAACACATCTTGTTGATTGATTAATATCTCAATTTCATCGCTGTTGCCAAAAGATGTTGTGTGTGGATAGTAGGTATGAGTTTCTTCTCGGATGATGTCTTCATTGAAGTTTGGCTCGTTGAATATTTGAAGTTTTTCCGACATTGTAACCAAGGGACTTCAAAAAATTGATATTTTCCAGTGATAGTGATGCAGAAGCAACCTTCTCCCTTGAACTCGTTGTAGATAATGACTGATGACCACTATGGGTATGTCTTTTATTGCTAAAATTCAAACCCATGTTCTCAAGTGATGGCTACTGCAACAACAACCTTCTCAGATGAATTCTTTTCCTATAATGAGTGGTGGTGAGTATTGGATTATTATTCATTGTTGGAAGCCATAATCCCTAGCGGTCTTTTTCAACTCCAACCGTATAATAATTTCTTCTACACGAAAATTTACCCGTTTCCAATTCTGATCTTGAATATTCAGTGTGATGTTATCGAAGGACGTCTTGCTGATGACCGGTAGATAAATAAGATTCTTCGGCTTTATATCAATGGAAAACCCAGGTGGTACAAGAGGTGAGAACTCATATCGTATCAGCTATCTTATTGTTATAATATGCTCCTGCGGTTAAGTCACACTCCACTCTAATAGTTTGAACTTTGATTATCTTTATAGGTCGATCAGATACGTGTAGTTCACGAGATGTCAATTTCTTTTTGCTGAATCCCAACAGTTCGCTTATACTATCTTTAGGAATAAAATTCACTTCAAAATCACTCTTCAGCTCTGTGTGTAGAGTGTTGTTGTTAGATTTTATTGATAATTTCCGGTCACGTTCTTCTTGCTTCACTCCTATCCCACAAACTGCACTTTGTATAAAATCCTCGATGTCTGTCAACTCGTAGGACCCCGTAGGTATAGTTACTACTTCTTCCTCACCCTTCACATTTTTATAATAAAATTTATTAAAACCTTCTTCAAAGTTCGGAATGCTATTGTACGTATGCAAGCCAACAAGTGAGACATAATAATATGAATGAGGATCTAGTTCTACAGGTGGGTGGAAATCTACAGATAAGAGGGAGCTCTTACCCGTGATAGTGAACCTCTGAGACATGATTGATGAAAACTTTACCAACAATCTATTTATATACTAATAAATGCAGGGTTAGTCGAGCACAACTGAAGAGTTAGAGAGGAAATCTAAACATAACTGACCACAATTATAAGTGTCATATTGTTGAAAATTATCGTGATTGAATAATATCTTACACTTTTTGAAATAATCCACTAGTTCGCGAGGGGGGCGTAAATTGCCAAAACTATCATAATATAAAACTGTATCACCGACTTTATTAAACCCAACCCAGTGAGTGCCTCCATTGTCCGAGCTATCTAAATTAACTATTCCACGCTCGTTTTTCCATGGTCCGTTGGATGGCAGTTCATCACGCATAAATATTCCTCTAAAATGGGGAATTTTCAGAGCTTTTGCTAGTTTTCGTAGATCGAGATCGGTCAGAGGTCTTCTGGGTAGGTTTACTGACAGGTTTTTTGAATGTTTATCTAAATATAGACCAAGACATTTGCAATAATTTTTCAAATATAGACCAGATCCTTGTTTCCCCAAAGCTATAGCTTCCATTGTTTTATTATGTCTTTCCGTTTCCTCCAAGGTTTTCCGAGCTGCTTTGCTGTCGTTGACGGCCTTAGCGATGCCTGCACCACCTCCCGCCAATGCTCCAGCAGCTGATAAGCCGGCAAACAGAGGTATTAAAAATGGTAGAAATCCTCCAGTCTTTGGAATAGGAATTACTCTTGGTAACCGAACATTTTTCCGACCACCTGCTTTTTTGAATTGTTTTCGTGCAACTTTCAACGCTGTTTGGGATGTTTTCTTCAGATTGGATGAGTCAAACTTATTCTTCATAACTTTTCTCACCCCATCGACAATTGCACTTCCGAACCCAACCTTCTTTCTCATACTCATCCCCAATTTCCTCTTTGCCTTCATAATTTTATTTACACCGAAAGCGGCAATCCTTTCTCCAAATTTTGTGTCGTTAGATTTGAC
Source organism: Endomychus coccineus (assembly GCA_958510875.1). Taxonomy (NCBI): domain Eukaryota; kingdom Metazoa; phylum Arthropoda; class Insecta; order Coleoptera; family Endomychidae; genus Endomychus; species Endomychus coccineus. The sequence goes on from CAUEHT010000086.1 coordinate 406,614, forward strand.
ACGTTGCCAAGCAGCGTTCTCTAATATTTTATCCGCCTCGTGACGTCCTTCCAAACTAGCGTTTCGCAGATATGAAATATCGTGTTGGCGGCAAGCTTTATCGAGTGGATTGATACCTGAATCTCCTCTTCTCAACCGTTCTTCTAATTTTGTACCGGGACCACAGAATTGATAACCAGGAATATGAAGTTCAAACGGGAGCTTGTTTATAAGCGTATTGAGAACACCTTCTCCTACGTACGCTTCCATACAGACTGATGAGAATTCAAGATTGCACCGTTATTTAACGAGGGGAGGGAGAAAGCCCAAAGATCTCAAAATAATATTTTTTATTAATTTCAAAATTTTCTTAATACAAAAGACTTAAGTATAATCTTAACAATATATGTTTCAAATATTATAATCTTCACTCTTGATTCACCCTCATATTCACGGAATTTAGTTCTATTATAATAACCATACCCTCGAGTCAATAATATTCCAGCTATTTGTTTGTTCCTAATAATCTCCAAATGGTTAATGATGGGTTCATTGAACGAGATCCGAATTATTGATCCAACTGTTGTGATTATTATCTAGACCCTACCATTTCACATACTGTTGACCTCTCCTCTTTCGTAATAAATACACATCGTGTTGTTTTGTTTTCTGTAATTCTTCCTCGTAGAAACAGCCGCTGATTGGTGCGTTGGTCAAATCTTCCAGTAGATATGTGACCGGGTTGGTAATTTTTACTTTGATGATTTTAAATAATTCCGTACTCCAATTGGGCGTAAATCCCTTCTCAAAAATATGTTTAGCTTTACTTATTCGTACCACATCTCCAACGTTGTATTTGTGAGGCAGAGCTAACTTGATGTGTGAGTAGGATCGCTTCAATATCTCGCTCTCTATCTGTTTCGTCACTTTTATTGGAGCCATATTTATAGTACTATGTTCACGTTTATTATATTTTTCTGTGGTTTCTTCAAGTATATCAAGCCATTTGTATTTCCCGCTGAGACTGAAATGTTTGTAGAGCGATTCCTTTAACGTTCGAATGACACGTTCAGCAATGGCTGCTTTTTCCACACTATACGTATTATAATGATTGATATTATGTTTCTTCATTAGATCGTTAAAGTGTTTATTGAAGAATTCTTTTCCCTGATCGCTTTGCAGATTCCTAGGCTTACGATGTCCTTCTAGCAATATAGAACTGACCGCTTTCCGAACCTCTTCGGCTGATTCCGTTTTCAGCGGGCGTGTCCATAGAAATTTCGAGAAACAATCGATCATAACCAAAATGTATTTGAATCCTCTATTTTCACGAGCGTAATTACCCATTTCAGCTAGATCCATTTGCCACAAATCATCCAAACCTTTTATGATTGTTCTGCGTCGTTTGAAATTCTTCCTACTCGGCTTATGAAACTCATGTACAACTTGTTCTCTACTCATCTTATCAATGTGGAAATCTAGTGTAGAATTAATTTTTTGGGTATATTCACAGGATTTGGAGATATACGTTTCACAGAACCCTGCTTTGTTGTTGTGGATGATGAGGGTCTCTTCTTAGAAGGTTCCACATATGTCATCCGTCGTTCTAACGCCTCCACTTTACTAGTAATGTCATTTAGACGAATATTCACACTGTTAAATGTGTTATTGATCTCTTTCAATTCATTTCTGTTTTCTCTCACACTATCATTGATTGTTTTATACTCTGATTTTATATAGATCCCCATTCCATTATATTTATTTTGAATGTCTATCAGATGTTTATCAATGTTGAGAATAACCTTCTCATTCGTTAATTTATGTTCATCCAGATCCTTGTTGATATCTTTGATCAAATTATCAACCCTAACATTGAAGGTATCTTTAAGACTGGTTTCCGTTTTCAGATTCAGTTTGTGTGTTAATTTATCAACATATACTTTATTTGCAACATCTCCATCATCATTCGGTGATTTTACGTTGCACAATCTACGATTTTCCATATCATAATCCTTTTCCGTGAACTTGTTCGAAGTTATTATTAAATACATTTGTATCATATATCCACATGGAAGAGGAGGCTCTGCCAAACTTATCCATTGAAACCATCTTTATAACTGTGATGAATTTGTCTTACACCTGGTTTTTGTTCAATTACCCCTGCCTCTATCAATTCTTCTATTGTAGAGATTATCTCGTTGTGATGATTATGGTTATCTGCATGCGAGGATGCAACAAGAAGTCTCAGTCTATCCACAATTTCGTTAACGTCATCCCAATAAACATATTCGATAGGTTCCTCGTTACATTCAAGCATATCATTTTTGATATATGCACTTTCAGTGTATGTTTTGGCTCTGGGTCTTTTCATGGAATTAATCAAAGGTTTCAGTACATTTTTGTATTTTACAATGTTTCTTATTCGATCAGCTGGATCGTTTTAACGTCTATGGGCACTAGTCATTTCCATCATTTGACTGTAATTTTTCCCATCTTCCACAGTGTAAGTATCAGGTAGAACATCTCTGTAAAATATCAAATAATACAGTCCTGTGGTACCCTTGAACGGAGTACCCTTGATAATTATATTACTCTCACTATCAATTTCTATAGGTTGATTACCCATGAACCATTTGTCTGAAGTTGAATTATATTGCAATCTCATTCTATCATCGTATTTCTTGACATCATCATCCAATAGGAATCCTTCCAAGTAATAATGTGCTAATGTGGGGTATTGTTGCAGAAACTCCTCTGTAGCCTCTGCATTATCTTTCTTATGTTTTCTGAATTCTTCACGAATCTGATCGATAGTAGGTTCGAGGGTAAAGACATCCTCCCCAGTATTTTGGGGGTTATATACGAACTCTTCCCCTTCAGTTACAATATTTGGGATTGGTATGTTCTCCATTTGTGTTGCTGTAGAAACAATACTTTCAGGTTTAACCAACGAATTTTGTTTGACTATTTCAGCATTTTTCGCAATTTCCTCCAGAGGTTTAGATACATTCTTGAACATATTATCTAGAATCTCATCATGTTCAGCTTTACCCAATTTCACAGCCATATATTTTTTCCTCACAACGTTTGCTAACTCCCAAATTTTTTTCTTCAATTGTTGTTTTTCTTTAAGCATGTTACTCACACCCACGTCCATGCTGAGCGGTTTGTCTATTTCAAATGAAAGTATATATACATGTTAGATGTATATATAACTATCAAAACCTTTGCGATAACGTCCTTTGTTCATATCACAGTCTTTGTTTATCATAAGGAATCCATATTTATCTTCCCAACATACGCTACATATCTCTTTTAATTTCTCGAGTGACATGTCGGTACTTACATGATCGGTGAATATATGTTCCAAATTGAGTTCATCCTGTTTGAAAATAATCAAGCAATTGGCATTGTCGCGAAGTCCATGTTTCGGACATTTAGCAAAAGACTGGCAAAGATAGAAACTTTCAATTGAGTTGTGTCTCCCTCTTGAAAAATAAGCACGAATTTTCTCCTGTTTCTCAAACATCACGTCATCAAATATTATGATTGAATTAGGCCTCGCTTCTGTGGGGCCTATGACCTCATCACTTTCGGTACAAGGAAAATATTCAAGCCCCTCAATTTTCTTCAATGTCTCCTTCAGTAACTGGTATTTTGGTTGGTGTAAAGACTTTGAATATATGTACACGTTTTCAAATTTCAGACCGTTTGCATCTAACAATAGAGATAACATCACATTTGTTTTCCCACAATTACTTGGACCACAGATTATTGTTCGTAAAGTATTTGGCAGCAAAGAGCTGTGACGTTGTGATTGTTCAATATTCTCAATGCTTGATCCTAAATTCATAATATTCAACGAGTCTTTCTGCTTAACAATCTTCATGTTGTCTTGAGGAGCATCGAAATCATACTGAAACATATGTTAATAAGCATTTGTTTATATACTAGTTGATGATGTTATATTGTGTATGTCCGATCACGCGGTTAGGTACTTCTACGCTTCACTCAAAATCAGGTATCAAATACGTGTTAAATAGGTATGAATGTTGAAGCACGTGCTAAACACGTGTCTGAGTATTGAAGCATGTGTCTGAACACATGTCTGAGTAGAGCATGTGTCTGAATGTTGAAGCACGTGCTTAACACGTGTCTGATTATTGAAACACGTGTCTGAACATGTGACTGAACACGTGTCTTAATGTTAAAGCACGTGTCGGAGTGTTGAATCACGAGATAAAACATGTGCATTCACTTTTCACACCTAATGTATTCAACAGTCTTATAACTTCAATTTTACAGTGTGATGAATAATGAGTAGATATCATTATTATTACTCGCATTTCATTCCTCATCTGACCATCATAGTTCGTGAACGATGATGACGTCATCATCGTTTGTGAACTATGGTCGCCGTGTTGAATCAGTTACTGTCATCGGTTCGAAGCAGTGACGTCATCAGCGTTCGTAAAATATGGTCGCCGGATTGAAACAATGAATGCCTCCCGTGACGTCATCATCGTTGGTAAACTATGATCGCAGGATCTTCAATTCAATAAAATTAACATTCTGCATATCGAGACTTTTCATTTGATACCTATAAAGCTATGGTTGACATTCATAGATCCGTCATGACAGTTCGCGTGACAGATACTTCATGGATCCACCACGTCACACCCTCCAAGACGCGACATGACACCTCGATGAAGACCTCACGTGACAGACACCATGACAACTCTTTCCACCACCATGATGCTCCATGGTTTTGAGTTGGGCTAGCTCTATAACCTTCAGCTCTATGGTACGTGATAGCCACCATGACACCTTGTGACAGACACTCCGTCGAAGTGACAGACACCATATCTCACCGCGTGACAGATCATGTGATTTCAAAACCGTACGAGTCGCATGAGTCGGACGAGTCGAACTGGTGGCGACACCTCCACGAAGCAGTCTGTACCTTTATGCTGTGACGTCACACGTCTGCCCTGTGATAGCAGACTGTCATCTTGGATTCGCACGAGTCGGAGGAGCCGAACTGGTGGCGCCACCTACACGAAGCAGCCTGTACCTTCGATGACAGCTGTCACGTGGTGGTGACACCTACACGAAGCAGCCTGTACCTTCGGTCCGCCATGACATCTGTCACGTGACACCTACACGAAGCAGCCTGTACCTTTAGCTCACCATGACAGCTGTCACGTGGTGGTGACACCTACACGAAGCAACCTGTACCTTTGGTCCGCCATGACAGCTGTCATGTGGTGGCGACATCTCCATGAATCAGCCTGTACCTTAGGGTCGCCATGACAGCTGTCACGTGGTGGTGACATCTTCACGAAGCAATCTGTACCTTAGGTCCGCCATGACAGCTGTCACTTGGTGGCGCCATCTCCACGAAGCAGTCTGTACCTTCGATGACAGCTGTCACGTGGTGATGACATCTCCATGAAGCAGCCTGTACGTTTGGACCACCATGACAGCTGTCACGTGGTGGTGACACCTACACGAAGCAACCTGTACCTTTGGTCCGCCATGACAGCTGTCATGTGGTGGCGACATCTCCATGAAGCATTCTGTACCTTAGGTCCGCCATGACAGCTGTCACGTGGTGGTGACACCTACACGAAGCAACCTGTACCTTTGGTCCGCCATGACAGCTGTCATGTGGTGGCGACATCTCCATGAAGCAGCCTGTACCTTAGGGTCGCCATGACAGCTGTCACGTGGTGGTGACATCTTCACGAAGCAATCTGTACCTTAGGTCCGCCATGACAGCTGTCACTTGGTGGCGCCATCTCCACGAAGCAATCTGTACCTTAGGTCCGTCATGACAGCTGACACTTGGTGGCGACATCTGCACGAAGCAATCTGTACCTTAGGTCCGCCATGACAGCTGTCATGTGGTGGCGACATCTCCATGAAGCATTCTGTACCTTAGGTCCGCCATGACAGCTGTCACGTGGTGGTGACACCTACACGAAGCAGCCTGTACCTTAGGGCCGCCATGACAGCTGTCACTTGGTGGCGTCATCTCCACGAAGCAATCTATACCTTAGGTCCGTCATGACAGCTGTCACTTGGTGGCGACATCTGCACGAAGCAATCTGTACCTTAGTTCCGCCATGACAGCTGTCACTTGGTGGCGACATCTGCACGAAGCAATCTGTACCTTAGGTCCGCCATGACAGCTGTCATGTGATAGTCACGTGATCCTGTACATGTGACACACTTTTTATACACACCCTGTATACTCTCTCATGTGACACACTTTTTATACACCCTTTATACTCTTTACAAATAAAATCCTTATCACCTACATCCTTTCAAAACTGATAAGGACAAGCTCACACCGGATGCACATCGACAGCTAGACCGGAAGTGGAGACCGGATATCCTGGTCGAGGACACGTGGTGTTCATCTACTGGTTACCTTCAGATTAGTTTGGTGAGCTCGGTTGTCATAATTTGAAGATACTTCGAATATCGACTCCGTGCTTTGTGACTACTCTGTTTCCACTTAAACGACTTTGTCAATTGGATTATACACACAGAGCTTGAGAAAGTTCGATGTTGAAGAAAAAGTGAATTTAATGTGGAAAGCGCGGCATGTTCAAATTCACGTATGTCGTCTATATAAAAGCTCTGACGTCCTCATCACAGGAAATAATAGTTATTTATGTATCAAGGGAATTATAAGGGCCTCAATTACCGATGGCTAGGTTTGCGTTCCGAGGGCCTCAGGCCTCAATTGCCTGAGGTTATTGAGACTCATTAATTACCGCGGTACATAGATAATTATATTTCTGACCTAGATATTATAAGCTTATATCGTCATGGTTACGCTATCAATAAAGAGGGTCATAACTCCCTTGGAACATTATAGATTCTATAATTCCCTCTACCTTCACAAGTGAAAATAAAATAAAAAATGCTAATACATATATATATATATATATATATATATATATATATATATATATATATTCTTTTATTGATATTCTTGAACCATTTGTAATATTTGTATGCTTTCTTGGTATATTGGTTCGTATATATACTGAAAATAAAATGAAATAAAAATTCTTTTTGACGTTTCGACAATGTTTATTGTCTTTTTCAAAATGTTAATTAGTGTTTCCATGTAATTTAGAAAAGAATAGATGATTTCGATTAATGAAATGCGTCTGCAGCCGACTTGTGTTTTAAGATCCAATTAAAACTGCAGAAAACATTGGATCGGTTGTGTGTGAAAGAGTAATGTATGGCTAATTACAATTTGAAATGGATTGAATTTGATTAAATACAAGACATTCCAAGATTGTACAATTATAAATATCCATGATTATTGTATGAATTAGTTATTCTATGATAAACACTCTATCCACATCTATTATAATCAACTATTGAAGTTTAAGATAATTCTATGGAATTTTACCTCGAAATTGTTACTCATAGTGTCATAGTTAAACAATACGTTATCTTTTTTAGGTTGAATTTTGAATAGACATTTATAAATGTCAGATATTGAGAGGTTCCAATACTTTCAATTGAGATGTTTCCTTGAATTGAAGATAAGCATTATCTAAGTACTCACTATTGAGAATGATGTGATTATCATTGATTTTTGAAAATTTTGGTATTATTCTTAAACTTTATAGTCGTAATGAGTATATTTTCCTATTTTCCCTTCTGATTGGCGAAAGTATTCATCATCTTTGAGAACGTTTTCAATAAATGGACGGTGTAGAATCCATAATTTTCTTCAATTTTCTTATAAAAAGCCATGATTCTTATGATGTATGTATATTGATGTTGAGAGTAGTGTATTCTTGAAAAATAAAAAACCTATTTCACCAGGCGAAATTATTCTTTTATTGATATTCTTGAACCATTTGTAATATTTGTATGCTTTCTTGGTATATTGGTTCGTATATATACTGAAAATAAAATGAAATAAAAATTCTTTTTGACGTTTCGACAATGTTTATTGTCTTTTTCAAAATGTTAATTAGTGTTTCCATGTAATTTAGAAAAGAATAGATGATTTCGATTAATGAAATGCGTCTGCAGCCGACTTGTGTTTTAAGATCCAATTAAAACTGCAGAAAACATTGGATAGGTTGTGTGTGAAAGAGTAATGTATGGCTAATTACAATTTGAAATGGATTGAATTTGATTAAATACAAGACATTCTAAGATTGTACAATTATAAATATCTATGATTATTGTATGAATTAGTTATTCTATGATAAACACTCTATCCACATCTATTATAATTGACTATTAAAGTTTAAGATAATTCTATGGAATTTAACCTCGAAATTGTTACTCATAGTGTCATAGTTAAACAATACGTTATCTTTTTTAGGTTGAATTTTGAATAGACATTTACAAATGTCAGATATTGAGAGGTTCCAATACTTTCAATTGAGATGTTTCCTTGAATTGAAGATAAGCATTATCTAAGTACTCACTATTGAGAATGATGTGATTATCATTGATTTTTGAAAATTTTGGTATTATTCTTAAACTTTATAGTCGTAACAAGTATATTTTCCTATTTTCCCTTCTGATTGGCGAAAGTATTCATCATCTTTGAGAACGTTTTCAATAAATGGACGGTGTAGAATCCATAATTTTCTTCAATTTTCTTATAAAAAGCCATGATTCTTATGATGTATGTATATTGATGTTGAGAGTAGTGTATTCTTGAAAAATAAAAAACCTATTTCACCAGGCGAAATTATTCTTTTATTGATATTCTTGAACCATTTGTAATATTTGTATGCTTTCTTGGTATATTGGTTCGTATATATACTGAAAATAAAATGAAATAAAAATTCTTTTTGACGTTTCGACAATGTTTATTGTCTTTTTCAAAATGTTAATTAGTGTTTCCATGTAATTTAGAAAAGAATAGATGATTTCGATTAATGAAATGCGTCTGCAGCCGACTTGTGTTTTAAGATCCAATTAAAACTGCAGAAAACATTGGATCGGTTTAATTCAATGCCATTCCCTATATTAAAAAAAAAAAAAAAATTGGATCGGTTGTGTGTGAAAGAGTAATGTATGGCTAATTACAATTTGAAATGGATTGAATTTGATTAAATACAAGACATTCTAAGATTGTACAATTATAAATATCTATGATTATTGTATGAATTAGTTATTCTATGATAAACACTCTATCCACATCTATTATAATTAACTATTGAAGTTTAAGATAATTCTATGGAATTTAACCTCGAAATTGTTACTCATAGTGTCATAGTTAAACAGTACGTTATCTTTTTTAGGTTGAATTTTGAATAGACATTTACAAATGTCAGATATTGAGAGGTTCCAATACTTTCAATTGAGACGTTTCCTTGAATTGAAGATAAGCATTATCTAAGTACTCACTATTGAGAATGATGTGATTATCATTGATTTTTGAAAATTTTGGTATTATTCTTAAACTTTATAGTCGTAATAAGTATATTTTCCTATTTTCCCTTCTGATTGGCGAAAGTATTCATCATCTTTGAGAACGTTTTTAATAAATGGACGGTGTAGAATCCATAATTTTCTTCAATTTTCTTATGAAAAGCCATGATTCTTATGATGTATGTATATTGATGTTGAGAGTAGTGTATTCTTGAAAAATAAAAAACCTATTTCACCAGGCGAAATTATTCTTTTATTGATATTCTTGAACCATTTGTAATATTTGTATGCTTTCTTGGTATATTGGTTCGTATATATACTGAAAATAAAATGAAATAAAAATTCTTTTTGACGTTTCGACAATGTTTATTGTCTTTATCAAAATTGTTAATTGAATTAGTGTTTCCATGTAATTTAGAAAAGAATAGATGATTTCGATTAATGAAATGCGTCTGCAGCCGACTTGTGTTTTAAGATCCAATTAAAACTGCAGAAAACATTGGATCGGTTGTGTGTGAAAGAGTAATGTATGGCTAACTACAATTTGAAATAGATTGAATTTGATTAAATACAAGACATTCCAAGATTGTACAATTATAAATATCTATGAATTTGAATTAGTTATTCTATGATAAGCATTCCAGATCTATCATAACTATTCAAGTTTAAGATAATTCTATGGAATTTTAACCTTAAAATTGTTACTCTATAGTGTCATAGTTAAATAATACTTCTTTTAAATCTAATAGGACCGAAGTGGTGTAATTGGTAAACACCCTGGACTAGAAATCCAGAAATGTGGGTTCGAATCCTATGGTTCAATCTTTTACGTTTATTCTTCTTTATAATCCTATGTTAAATTATCTAAGTTATCTTCATAATTCAGAAAATTTAATTCTATATTTCTTAAGTTACATACACGATACTGGCCAATTAGGCAAAGAAACTTTAAACTTGTTTATAATTAACCAGAACAATTCTCAGTCATTTCTATTGAAATATATAAGAACCAGGATGCTGTCATTAGAATAAGAACTGTCAAGTAACTGCCAACCATAGCAGTACTAACCTACAATCCTTACTTCAAAAAACGACTGAACTTTAGGTGAATGTGCGTGAATAGTTGATCTATGGTAGGGCATCGAATCGCAATGTGTTTATCAATGATCTACTATCCTTTCAGAGGTTTATATTTACAAAAATATAAAAATCTAATAGGACCGAAGTGATGTAATTGGTAAACACCCTGGACTAGAAATCCAGAAATGTGGGTTCGAATCCCGCCTATGGTTCAATCTTTTACGTTTATTCATCTTTATAATCCTATGTTAAATTATCTAAGTTATCTTCATAATTCAGAAAATTTAATTCTATATCTCTTAAGTTATATATATATATATATATATATATATATATATATATATATATATATATATATATATATATATATATATATAAATATATATTCTTTTGTTGATATTCTTGAACCATTTGTAATATTTGTATGTTTTCTTGGTATATTGGTTCGTATATATACTGATAATGAAATAAAAATTCTGTTTGACGTTTCGACAATGTTTATTGCCTTTATCAAAATTGTTAATTGAATTAGTGTTTCCATGTAATTTAGAAAAGAATAGATGATTTCGATTAATGAAATGCGTCTGCAGCCGACTTGTGTTTTAAGATCCAATTAAAACTGCAGAAAACATTGGATCGGTTGTGTGTGAAAGAGTAATGTATGGCTAACTACAATTTAAAATAGATTGAATTTGATTAAATACAAGACATTCCAAGATTGTACAATTATAAATATCTATGAATTATTGTAGCAATTAGTTATTCTATGATAAGCATTTCAGATCTATTCAAGTTTAAGATAATTCTATGGAATTTAACCTCAAAATTGTTACTCTATAGTGTCATAGTTAAATAATACTTCATCTTTTTTAGGTTGAATTTTAAATAGAAAGTGGCACTTCAAATTAATAAAATTAATTAATTGTTAAGTTTGAATTAGATTATTGTACAGTTTCGAAAGATTGGAATCTATTTTGTCATTTACACAATTGTTCTTTTTAATTTGAATAGATTCTAATATCAAACGTTTGTTGTCGTTTGTTTCAATATTTAAAATTTTTGTATTGTTGTAGTCGAAAGTATGGTTAGTGTCTTTCACATGTTTATTGAGCGCAGTTGATGAATTTTTGGTATATTTGTGGCCATTTAATCTTTTTTCGAGGTATTGTGAAGATTGGCCAATATATACCTTTTCGCAATCTTTGCAAGGGATGGAATAAACAGTATGGGTTATTTTTTTGAAAGGTACGCTGCTTTTTAATTTTGTAAAGAGACTTTTCTGATTCAAATAACTCTTATGACATATATGTAGTATCTCAACTAAATTATAATATAGCCTTCTTCAAAAGATATGTTGATGATTGTATTGCTGCAATCCCTGAAAACAAATGTAATGAATTTTTGAATTCTTTCAATTCCTTTCACCATAAGTTACAATTCACGATTGAATTAGAAAATCATAATGAAATAAATTTTTTAGATTTAACTTTAGTAAGAAAATCAAATGATAACAAAATTCTAACAAAATGGTATACCAAACCTACTTGGTCAGGAAGGTATACTAATTTCAATTCTAATATACCTAAAAAATATAAGAAAAATGTTATTATAAATCTAATAGATAGAGCTATTCGACTAAGTTCTCCTGAACTAAGAACTATATCTATTACAAAAACAAAAGAAACTTTAATAAGAAATGGTTATCCCATTGATTTAGTAAATTCGATAACTAAAGACAAAATTCATAAATTTTATAACTCATTTGGTGAAATCAATACCAATAATGAGAAAACTAATGATAGGCATTACATATCACTACCATATATTGGTGGACTTTCAGAGAAAATTTGTAATATAGTGAAACCTTATGACCTACATATATGTCATAAGAGTTATTTAAATCAGAAAAGTCTCTTTACAAAATTAAAAAGCAGCGTACCTTTCAAAAAAATAACCCATACTGTTTATTCCATCCCTTGCAAAGATTGCGAAAAGGTATATATTGGCCAATCTTCACAATACCTCGAAAAAAGATTAAATGGCCACAAATATACCAAAAATTCATCAACTGCGCTCAATAAACATGTGAAAGACACTAACCATACTTTCGACTACAACAATACAAAAATTTTAAATATTGAAACAAACGACAACAAACGTTTGATATTAGAATCTATTCAAATTAAAAAGAACAATTGTGTAAATGACAAAATAGATTCCAATCTTTCGGAACTGTACAATAATCTAATTCAAACTTAACAAAATTTTATTAATTTGAAGTGCCACTTTCTATTTAAAATTCAACCTAAAAAAGATGAAGTATTATTTAACTATGACACTATAGAGTAACAATTTTGAGGTTAAATTCCATAGAATTATCTTAAAATTGAATAGATCTGAAATGCTTATCATAGAATAACTAATTGCTACAATAATTCATAGATATTTATAATTGTACAATCTTGGAATGTCTTGTATTTAATCAAATTCAATCTATTTTAAATTGTAGTTAGCCATACATTACTCTTTCACACACAACCGATCCAATGTTTTCTGCAGTTTTAATTGGATCTTAAAACACAAGTCGGCTGCAGACGCATTTCATTAATCGAAATCATCTATTCTTTTCTAAATTACATGGAAACACTAATTCAATTAACAATTTTGATAAAGGCAATAAACATTGTCGAAACGTCAAACAGAATTTTTATTTCATTATCAGTATATATACGAACCAATATACCAAGAAAACATACAAATATATATATATATATATATATATATATATATATATATATATATATATATATATATATATATATATACACATCTTGAAACATTATTGCGTCCATACAAAAAGGATACATTGTTGCGTCTCCAGGAAAGCAAAGAGATTTTTACGTTATTAGTGCGTATACTCGTTCATCTACATATCTACTGGGTGGGGCAATATTTAGATTCGGAGTATTTTCAGTTTTTAAATATTCAAATTTTCAATTGTTTCAGAACAATGTTGCGTCTTTATAAAAACTAGCCTTTTCAGCTCCATATATCGGTTATACCATACACTGTTGGTCCCAGGCAACGATGCCGAACTGTCGGACGCAATAATAACTTTGTAAACATAAAATGAATATCGGCTTATCTTAACTGAAATTGAGAAGCTATAAGCTCATTCGGACAATATCAAATAGAAATGTATTATATGTAAATAAAACATATTCAACAGCTTATTTGGCCAGTTAATCTTTCGAAGTCGTAAATTCGACAGCATTCTTTCCGACAATGATCTGTGTCAGCTTCAGTATAAATTTGTTGTACCACCTATGATACCCTATCTCGATGGTTGTAGCCGTTAATTTGTGATATTTTCACAGAGTACGGTTAATAATTTATCATACCTAAAGTGACAACTACAACCTATTAACCTAACTGACATTTTTAAAATCATCGATACCTAACCTAATTCAACTTTTCAATCAACAACACAACTATGTATTCTATTCTGTTTGTTATTATCAATCTTACTGTCTCCTTAGGTGTTTATTATATTTGGATTTTGAATAAGTAATGTGTAATGTTCAATAGTGATTGCTGGATCTACGTAATAAGTATCTACTAATTGAGGAAGGAACAGAAAATATACCAACATTTCTGAAACAACATTCCAATTACTTTATCATGGTAAACAATAGATAACGTTCCAGGTGCTAGCACAGGAATGGACATCACTCCAGTCCTTACCTCAACAGAAGATATGCAAGAAGATATTACATCAAGTGGTACCTTCCGAACTAGCTGTCATAGGTTATTTTATTTTGTGTTTCTTCAGTTGAATAATGAATAATATTTCTAGAACCTACATAACTATAAAATACCACTTCTTCATGCTTGACAGTGACTGGGCAACCTGTGCAAATTAGAACAGATAGTGTATTGCAGTGCCAAGAAATTGGGTTCAATATTGTAGTTATAGTGAAATGGGATCAAATTTCAAGTTATATTATATCTTACAAACAACATCTAAGTGCTGCTACAGCAGCTGGTTCATCTCCATAGCTTTAGGAGCATTGTCTGTAGAAGTAGTGTACTTTAAATTTCATAACGTTCTTCGATTAATTCTTCGATTTGTTCAACTCTAGCAGTACCTAATTCTAGTTCAGAAAACTATAATCGAGATTGTCAATCTTACTCTTAAATTGTTTTTAACTATTGAGTTTCCTCAAAATCGAGATAATTGCAAAAAACTCATGACTCAAATGAGTTTCCAGGCTTATGTTGAAAAAGTTCTCCACAAAATTCAGTTCGAGAAGAAGGTTAACGAATCTACCTGTTAATTAAGAATACATTTTGATAGAAATACATTCAATATAACAAATAAAAAGGATTGAAAAGCTGAATAAGAAGCTAGAAGAAATTCAGAATGTATGGTATTTTGAACAATATTATCAGACTTTATGTATGTTTCCATTTTATTTTTATATAATACTTTGAGCATAGGTGTTTGCACGTAATAATTTGAAGGAAGCAATAGTGTATGTGTGAGGGATATTGATGAACATAGCCATTATTTCAGAATATTTCCAGTTTCAAATATTCAAGTTTTTATTTATTCTCAGAACAACCTTGTCAGCTCCATATATCTGTTAGACCATACACTGCTGCTTCCATGCAACCAAGCCAAACTGCAGGACACGTTAATAACTATAAGTAGTACTTCTGCAACTACTTTAATACTTTCAATTGATATCCTATCAACTTATTTTTTAATGTTCATTCATCGAATTATGTTTAAAATTTCATATGTATCTGTTGGCAATAAATATTGTATCATTGTTATAATTAATTTGATTGTTATTATATTTTTGCATATTATCAAATTTCTCTGCCATCTTAAGACCTACATTTATAAAGAACTCATTGAATTCATTAGCAATTTGTTTATTATTGTACATCATTTGGTTAGTGGTATGTACATCTAGTTCAGATAACTATAATCGAGATTGTTAATCCTACTATAAAGTGACTATCTGTAGTATTTCCTCAAAAATTTAACAATTGACCAAAACTAGATTTCATCATAAAATCATGACCAAAATTAGTTCGTAGGGTTATGCCAAGGTCAACAAATATCAGTTTGGGCAAAATATCAACTAATTAATCTACCAGTTTAATTCAGAATGCATATGGAGAGAAATACATTCAATATGACTATAGGAAATAAAAAGCTGAATAAGAAAGGAGATGTGATTTCATTTTACTTTTATGTAATATTCTGAGTGTAGGTATTCAGACGCAATAATTCGAAGGAAGCAATAGCTTATGATTATGTTGGGAATGTTGATGGACACAGCAAAATTTCAGAATATCTCAGCTCTATAGGTATATCCGTTACAACACACACACTGTTACTTCCATGTCAAACGTAATAATAACTATAAGTAACATAAATTGAATATCGACACTTCCTTGAAGTTTAAACTTTTTTATGCTTCAAAGTTTGTCAATTCACGCTGAACATTCTAATTTGAAAACTCCAAGTTTACGTACCTTATTTGTATCATTTTCAGGAATGAACAGAATATGAAATAATTTATTTTGAAGTTTCAATGTAACGTTTAAAATATGTTTCAAAAATATATCAAATGTTATTTCACTTATAGAACCAAACTATGTTAGGGATACATCATTATAATGATGAATTAGAATCTTTTATAAAGGGGTACGTACTTGAGTAAGTTAAATTCCGCTTTCTTCTATTGATTATTTGCTTATAATTTCATTATTGTTGATGGCTAATCATATTCAATGCTTTGTTTTTCTTTTTTGGGGTTGAGGAAGTTAAAATGCTCTATGTAAGCTAGGAAGAAAAGTTATTGTTTTTATCACAAGTTACATGTTTTGGATCTACAAGGCGTCGAAAATAGAAAAAAAGTATTTTTTCTATTTAAGTAAATTCAAAACTTATACCTTTGTCGAAAGAAAGTTACTTAAGTTCTCTTCCTAGCTTGTGGAGTACTTTGATACTGCCTTCCATAACGTTCTTCAATAAATAATTAGAGTTGTTCAACTCTATCAGTAGGTAACTACTTCTGGTTCAAACTGTAATCAGACATTTGAAGGATGGGATTGTCAATCCTATTCCTAAATTGATTTTTTCTATTGCGTTTCAATGTGAATTTTATTTTCCTCAAAAAATTCAAAATTTTCGAAATAATTGCAAAAAAATAGATTTCATTCACTAAATTAAAACCATAGCTCAAATTACTTTCAGGTTTATGTAGAGGTCACGAAAATAAGGTATTAACAGAAATTCAGGTCAGAGAATTTACTCGTTTATTCACAATGCGTTTTGAGAAAGAGAGAAAGTCGAATCTGTAAGGATACCTAATCAATTTAATTTTTTAATAAGTTCGTAGTCTCAGATAAAGTTATAGTAAATGAAACTGTACAGTCATTATTTATTGTACCTATTACAAACAATTATTTCCTCACCAACCTGAAAATTGCGCATGTACGTTTATTCCCATCAAATAAGCACATGCTACATTGTGATGTGAATTCTCTTTTACTTGCTACGAAATCCTAGTTTTATTCCTTATTAGTCAGCAACGACTACCCTTCCTCCAATATACAGTTTGAGTCAGTTTTTTGTAGACAAACTCCAACAGGAGATAGAACAGATGTTTTTAAGGAGAAAAGTTCTCATAAACATATGTCGTAGAAGACTTCGTTTTCGAGATACAGGGTGTTGAAATTGAACAAAAAATTTCGTTTTTTGCGAATATCTCCGGAACCGTTTATTGTACAGAAAACAGCTTCTGTACGCATTTTCAACTCATAATAAGCTATGCTCTGTGCGATAAAATTTTTTTTTTTAAATGGTGAAGATTTTGAAGGGGTAGTGTGTGTTTTCCTCCCTCAACTTCTACGCCACTGGAAAAAGTACAATTTTGAGACAACCGTTTGAACCGCCAATGTTTTCTACACAAAAAAGGTACTCCTGGTCATAAGCTCTAAAGTTGACCGTTTTCGACAAAAATCAACTTTTATGTTGAAAAACATGTTCAATTCTTACTAATTAAACAAAATTTATTCAAACGTTGGAACAAGTAACAAAACCAAAAAATTGACCATGTTTTTCAACATAAAAAATGATTTTTCTCAAAAACGGTCAACTTTAGAGCTTATGACCAAGAGTATCTTTTTTGTGAAGAAAACATTGGTGGATCAAATGGGAGTCTCAAAACCGTACTATTTTCAGTGGCTTAGAAGTTGGGGACAAAAACACCCACTACCCCTTCAAAATCTTAACCAATTATGACTAAACAAAATTTTTTTCATCACACAAAACATAGCTCACTATGAGTAGAAAATTCTTACGAAAGCTTTTTCCTGTACGATAAACGGTTCCGGAGATATTTGAAAAAAAGGAAATTTCTCTTTCAATTTCAACACCCTGTATCTCGAAAACGAAGCCTTCTACGACATATATTTATAGAAACTTTTCTTCTCAAAAACATCTGTTCTATCTCCTGTTGGAGTTTGTCTACAAAAAGTTGACTTACCCTGTATTACAGGGTGACATAGAAAAAAGTACCGTGCATAGTGTCAGGCGATAGATTACACTAAAATAAGAAAAAAAGTTCTTATGAACGTAGGTCCTCAACGCCTTCGTTTCAAAAGATTGAATTTTAATTTTTTGTTTGGTTTTTTTTTTAATATTTTTGGATAAACATGTGATAATCGGTCAAAATTTAGCACACATAGGTTTTTTATCACGTTGATTTCAAATATGATCTTAGTTTTTCGATTACTGATAGGAGGCGTCACATACAGGGTTCCATCTCCTTTGAATCGGTTCTAACTTTTTTGCCTCACACTGTATGTCGATATCAACTAGAAAAATTTGTTTTCTCATCTTTTATGCTTAAGAAAGTTATACTTTGTCTAAGTCGCTAGAAGCAATGGTTTCCGGTAAAAATGCATCTAAAGCCGACAATGCACGAAAATTATTCAAAAGCACAAAAGTAACTTATTTGCAAATACGATGTTATAATACTTCAATAATTAAATTTTAGTATGAAAAATAATGATCAATCAAAACAAAACAATGAGTTTTTGAAAGATGTTCAAATTGTTGCCCTTGCACTTCAATACATTTTACCATTCGTACAACAGTTTCTCCGTTTCGCAGAGTGCGACGAAAAAACAAATGAAATCTATGACACTTGCCAAACTAATGTAATAATTGTAAGAGGTATTTTGTGTTGTTGCTTAAGTTTTTCATTTATTTTCTTATTGATTCTTGAAAATTGCTTTCAAAAATGGTTCACTACACTTTTGAAGAATACAGGGACATGATTATGTGTTACGGCAAAGCCAGATCAAATTCTTTCGAAGCTCAACGTATCTATCGAGAAAGATATCCATTACAGCAGATTCCTAATGCTAAAACATTTATTGGCATGCATAAGCGTTTGGGAGAAGATGGCTGTTTCAAAAAACCAAAAGTTAATAGTGGGGTTTCCAGAAGTCGTCGCACTCTGCGAAACGGAGAAACTATTTTACGAATGGTGGAAAATAATCCGAGAACAAGCACCAGGAAAACAAGTTCAGCGGTACGATACGTTAACCGTAAATCAGTAAGACAAATTTTTAATGAACAACTTCTCCGCCCATATCATTTCCAAAAAATTCATTCACTATTGGAACATGACTTTTTCCCTCGTGTACAATTTTGCGAATGGTTGCAAAATCAGAGACAAAATAGCATTTCATCAATATTGTTTACTGACGAAGCTGGTTTTAGCCGTGATGGTATTCTGAACCTACATAACATGCACCATTGGAGTGATAAAAATCCTCATCAAACCGTAATTCGAAGTCACCAATATGGTTTTCCTATTTGTGGGCATGTATAGTGGACAATTACTTTATTGGCCCAGTTCGATTGCCCAATCGATTGACAGGTGCACTGTATCAAAATTTCTTGGAGAACGATTTAAACACATTATTAGAGGATGTCCCATTGGCCATTATTGGGAGAATGTATCACATGCATGATGGGGCGCCAGCTCACTTTTCTCAAGGGGCAAGGGAATATTTGGACAGGAGATTTGGAAATAGATGGATTGGTCGAGGGGGGCCTGTACCCTGGTCAGCTCGTAGTCCCGACCTTAATCCCCTAGATTTTTCATTTTGGGGATTTATGAAAAATTATGTTTATGCTGTGGAAATACATAATGAAGAACAATTATGGCTAACAATTATGGAATCGGCAGATAGATTCCGTAATAACCCAGGAATATTTCGAAGATGCCGTCAATCATTAACAAGAAGAATGATAAAATGTATTGGAGTACAAGGGCAACAATTTGAACATCTTTTGAAAATATAATGTTTTGTTTTGATTGATCATTATTTTTCATATTAAAATTTAATTATTGAAGTATTATAACATTGTATTTGCAAATAAGTTACTTTTGCGCTTTTGAATAAGTTTCGTGCATTGTCGGCTTTAGATGCATTTTTACCGGAAACCATCACTTCTAGCGACTTAGACAGGGTATACCTTTCTTAAGCATGAAAGATGGGAAAACAAATTTTTCTAGTTGATATTTACATACAGTGTGAGGCAAAAAGTTAGGACCGATTCAAAGGAGATGGAACCTTGTATGTGGCGCCTCCCATCAGTAATCAAAAAACTAAGATCATATTTGAATTCAGCGTGATAAAAACCCCTGTATACTGAATTACGTCCGATTATCACATGTTTATCCAAAAATATTCAAAAAAAAAACAAACAAAAAATTTAAATTCAACACAGGGTGTATCTTTTAAACGAAGGCGTTGAGGACCTACGTTCATGGGAACTTTTTTCCTTATTTTAGTGTCATCTATCGCCTGACACTATGCACGGTACTTTTTTCTATGTCATCCTGTATATAAGAGATATAGAATTAAATTTTCTGAATTATGAAGATAACTTAGACAATTTAACATGATTGTAAAGATGAATAAACGTAAAAGATTGAACCATAGGCGGGATTTGAACCCACATTTCTGGATTTCCAGTCCAGGGTGTTTACCAATTACACCACTTTGGTCCTGTTAGATTTTTATATTTTTGTAAATATAAACCTCTGAAAGGATAGTAGATCATTGATGAACACAATGCGATTCGATGCCCTACCAAAGATCAACTATTCGCGCACATTCATCTAAAATTCAGTCGTTTTTTGAAGTAAGGATTGTAGGTTAATACTGCTATGGTTGGCAGTAACTTGACAGTTCTTATTCAAATGACAGCATCCCGGTTCTTATATAATAGAGAAAGACACCGTTTAATATTTTATTACGATATTTTGTATACGAGAGCTCTTTACAAGTTGAATAATAATGAGTTAATGCTCTACCTCGCTTTCTCACTTGCCGAGGTTCGGTTGTTAGGGGCTTCTCCGTAATCGCCGATAACTCTGGATCCGACAGACTGGCGCCAGAGATGACCTCAGCCAGTTGTAGTAGTTAGTCAATCCAATATTGCCAGCATTTATGCTAACACGGCCATCCTGCTTGTATGCGTCCTCGCATCATTCAAGCCCCTTTAGAAATAGCTCTCAATACAAGTAATACCTATTCAATAAAACAAATAAACAAAACTTTTCATTATCAAAACATATCAAGTTTTACAAATAAATCTCAACATAACGTTTGATATCACAACCAGTTAAGGTTCGAAAATTTAGTATTACAACCAGTTAAGGTTCGAAAATTTAGTATTGCTACCAGTTAAGGTTCCAAAATGTAGTATTGCAAACAGTTAAGGTTCCAAAATGTAGTATTGCAACCAGTTAAGGTTCGAAAATTTAGCATTGCAACCAGTTAAGGTTCCAAAATGTAGTATTGCAACCAGTTAAGGTTCGAAAATTTAGCATTGCAACCAGTTAAGGTTCATAATCTTGACCGCCTTCAGGCCAAAGCCTTAGCTGTTCATGAGCTGCCGTTTTTGTGATTTTGGTGTTAATTTTCCACCAGAAACTTGAGTATTAGCCATTACCACCCTATCACCGGTTTGGTACAGTTTTGTTGGCCTTCTCTTAATGTTGAATCGAATTTCCTAAAATTCTCTACCTTTTTCTAAAACTTTATTCACTTTCTTTTTTATTTCAGACAGATCACCCCTCTGCCTGCCAGGTACTTCAGTCAACATTAACCTTTCAGCTGGTAAACGTTCCTTTTTTCCAAAAATTAACAAGTAAGGTTTAACACCGGTACTTTTACATTTTGTTTCGTTCAGAACAGCTTCAATTTGCGGAATTACTGAAGTCCAGGAAGACTCTTTTTTATCACTCAAAACACTTCTCATTAAATTAAACAATGTTCTCATCATTCGTTCTACCTGCCCATTTCCTCTAGGCATCCCCGTTGCAATTAAATGCAAATCCACTTCATTTTCTAACAAAAAATCTTTGAATTTTGTGGAAACAAACGCCCTATCGGCAATAGCTCGTTTAGGTTTCCCAATTCTTTGAAATACTTTCCCCAAAGCTATAATAGTATATTCTGCTATTTTATTCCGTATCGGACAGAAGATAGAATATTTCGAATAAGCGTCAACAACAACCATAATTTGAGTACATTTATTAGATTCAACCAATGGTCCCGCATGATCCACATGCCATGTATCAAAAGATTCTATAGCCTTCTCGTCCAATTGATAAAGGCCCTTCTTTTTGCCCGTATCACTTTTGTTAACAGTGCACGATCTACAATTTTTCATGTATTTCTTTAATATTTGACCTATTCGTGGCCAATATAATTCTTCTTTTAGTCGCGAAATACATTTATCCCAGCCAATGTGAGCTGCATCATCGTGAAAAGTTTTCATAACTGCTGATCTTCCATCAATTGGAACAAAACATCTGTACCCATCGTCCTTTCCAGTAGGTTTGCTAGCCAAATAATAAATCAAACCTTCTTTAATTCTAAACCCGTTTTGTATTTTATTACACAATTGTTGACAAAAATAGTCCTCAACATGATAATCTTTGATTGTTTCATTCTCGGCTATCAACTTCTTATATTTTTTTTTTACTACCAATATCGGACATCTACATGCCCCATTTTACAACCTTGGCGATATTCAATTGTGAAGTCGATATCTTGTAGTCTCATCCACCACCTAGCTACTCTGGAATGAAGATTCTTTTTTAGTGCCGTAGCACGAACTGAATTGCAATCTGTATAAACTTTAAATGGTATTCCATATAAAAAAACACGGAAATGTTCTATTCCTTCTACTATAGCAAGAGTTTCTAAGTCGTAAGACTGGTAATTTGATTCACATTCTGTAGTTCTTCTACTATAATAAGCCACGAGGTAACTTTTTCCGTTTTTTACCTGCATTGAAGCTGCTACTATACCCAAAGAACTCGCATCGGTATGAATCTCAGTGGGTAAGTTCAAGTCAAAAATTTTTAAAACTGGTTGAGATGTAAGTTTCTTGATAATTCCTTGTCTAATTTGTTCTTGTACATATGTCCACTTAAACACGGCATCTTTTTTAATAACTGATTAATCGGAGCGGTTAACAATGAAAAGCCCTTTATAAATTTCCTAAAATATCCCGCTAAACCTAAAAACTGCCTCACACCTTTCACATCTTTTGATGCTGGTGTCTAGGTTAATCCGGTCTCCACTACCGGTCTAGCTGTCGATGTGCATCCGGTGTGAGCTTGTCCTTATCAGTTTTGAAAGGATGTAGGTGATAAGGATTTTATTTGTAAAGAGTATACAGGATGTGTATAAAAAGTGTGTCACATGAGAGAGTATACAGGGTGTGTATAAAAAGTGTGTCACATGTACAGGATCACGTGACTATCACATGACAGCTGTCATGGCGGACCTAAGGTACAGATTGCTTCGTGCGGATGTCGCCACCAAGTGACAGCTGTCATGGCGGACCTAAGGTACAGATTGCTTCGTGCAGATGTCGCCACCAAGTGACAGCTGTCATGGCGGACCTAAGGTACAGATTGCTTGGTGCAGATGTCGCCAACAAGTGACAGCTGTCATGGCGGACCTAAGGTACAGATTGCTTCGTGCAGATGTCGCCACCAAGTGACAGCTGGCATGGCGGACCTAAGGTACAGATTGCTTCGTGGAGATGGCGCCACCAAGTGACAGCTGTCATGGCGGCCCTAAGGTACAGGCTGCTTCGTGTAGGTGTCACCACCACGTGACAGCTGTCATGGCGGACCTAAGGTACAGAATGCTTCGTGCAGATGTCGCAACCCCATGACAGCTGTCATGGCGGACCCAAGGTACAGACTGCTTCGTGGAGGGGGCTCCGCCACCTCTAGGAAGCAATCTGTACCTTTGGTCCACAGGTACAGGCTGCTTCATGGAGATGTCACCACCACGTGACAGTTGTCATCGAAGGTACAGACTGCTTCGTGGAGATGGCGCCACTAAGTGACAGCTGTCATGGCGGACCTAAGGTACAGATTGCTTCGTGAAGATGTCACCACCACGTGACAGCTGTCATGGCGACCCTTAGGTACAGGCTGCTTCATGGAGATGTCGCCACCACATGACAGCTGTCATGGCGGACCAAAGGTACAGGTTGCTTCGTGTAGGTGTCACCACCACGTGACAGCTGTCATGGTGGTCCAAAGGTACAGGCTGCTTCATGGAGATGTCACCACCACGTGACAGCTGTCATCGAAGGTACAGACTGCTTCGTGGAGATGGCGCCGCCAAGTGACAGCTGTCATGGCGGACCTAAGGTACAGATTGCTTCGTGTAGATGTCACCACCACGTGACAGCTGTCATGGCGACCCTAAGGTACAGGCTGCTTCATGGAGATGTCGCCACCACGTGACAGCTGTCATGGCGAACCAAAGGTACAGGTTGCTTCGTGTAGGTGTCACCACCACGTGATAGCTGTCATGGTGAGCTAAAGGTACAGGCTGCTTCGTGTAGGTGTCACGTGACAGATGTCATGGCGGACCGAAGGTACAGGCTGCTTCGTGTAGGTGTCACCACCACGTGATAGCTGTCATCGAAGGTACAGGCTGCTTCTTGTAGGTGGCGCCACCAGTTCGGCTCGTCCGACTCGTGCGAATCCAAGATGACAGTCTGCTATCACAGGGCAGACGTGTGACGTCACAGCATAAAGGTACAGACTGCTTCGTGGAGGTGTAGCCACCAGTTCGACTCGTCCGACTCATGCGACTCGTACGGTTTTGAAATCACATGATCTCTCACGCGGTGGGATATGGTGTCTGTCACTTCGACGGAGTGTCTGTCACAAGGTGTCATGGTGGCTATCACGTACCATAGAGCTGAAGGTTATAGAGCTAGCCCAACTCAAAAACATAGAGCATCATGGTGGTGGAAAGAGTTGTCATGGTGTCTGTCACGTGAGGTCTTCATCGAGGTGTCATGTCGCGTCTTGGAGGGTGTGACGTGGTGGATCCATGAAGCATCTATCACGCGAACTGTCATGACGTATCTATGAATGTCAACCATAGCTTCATAGGTATCAAATGAAAAGTCTTGATATGCAGAATGTTAATCTTATTGAATTGAAGATCCTGCGATCATAGTTTACCAACGATGATGACGTCACGGGAGGCATTCATTGTTTCAATCCGGTGACCTTAGTTTACGAACGATGATGACGTCACTGCTTCGAACCGAGACAGTAACTGATTCAATCCGGCGACCATAGTTCACGAACGATGATGACGTCATCATCGTTCACGAACTATGATGGTCAGATGAGGAATGAAATGCGAGTAATAATAATGATATCTACTTATTATTCATCACATTGATATTGAGAACTGTGTGTAAATGTGAATAGTTGGAGGTTCTGATAAAGATATCCAGTAAGTTTGTAAATGTGTCATTATGCATATATCTTTTGAAGAATACACACGTATACTTTGAAAATTTGTGGAGAAAGTTCATGAACTAAGAAGAGACTTGAATTTTTACGAAGATAAAATAAAAGTTATAAGACTGTTGAATACATTTACAAGTGTAAAAAGTGAAGATAATGATGGGAGTGGGGATGTTAAAAACAAATTTCGTGATTCTAACCACAATTCTGAATGGTATTCTATACGCGAACGTTCCCCAACACGTTGAGCGCATTTATATTTGTCTGAAGGATGTTGCAACCGATGGTGGTGGGGGGTGTAACCGTACCGAATGGATTCCGATGAATTTTAGAAAAATCAACGATAATCAATTAGAGGTATTCGCATTCAACATTCCTCAAGACAATCGTACCACCATACATTATAAACTTAAACTTTTATTCTTTGATCGGAGTGAGGGAGATATGGCTGGATGGCAATTGCTCCAACAATCATCATGGTTACCACATGTCATACAGAAGACAATATCAACACCATCCACACGTACATCATCCTCACTAGACGAAGAAATTTCTAAAATTTTCGCAATTTTGTATGCAATTTTATCTTCTTTATCAGTACCTAATGTTGAAAATGTTTGTTAAATATGTAAAGAAGGCTATTTACCATGTAAATAAATGATTGTATGAAGATATCAGTGTTTTAATAAAACAAAAGGAATGATAACAATAATTCCGATATATGGTGATAACTTCACTGATTCAAACCGGTGATGGTAAGTAATTCAATTCAGAGACCATAGTTTACGAACGATGATGAACACTTGAATGATGAAACATACATATAAACATTAACGCAAGCGCATTTCATAGTTACCTCGGTTTTATTTTTTTTTTGAAATAATGGAAGAACTTAATATGTTTACATCAATATATTGACATTATCATTTGCTAGTTCATAAGCTTTATTTTTGTGATTGATAACACATTCTATCAATGACTCGATGTTGATATCACTAATCAATTGTTCACCCTCCTCTTCTTCTGCAGCATGAATAATATTTTCTCTTGCATACCATTTCAAATCGCGGCGGAAATTCTGTTTCACTTCGTTACCAATATCGATAGCATGAGATATGTTAGACCATTCACGTATTAATCGCATTCCTCGATTTTGTAATTTTCTGTCGACATCACGCCAACCATCCTCCTGTCGACGCATTAGGTACCATTCTGGTCTCATATCATTCGATGTTCGATATAATCCTAAATAATATATATTATATAAATTTTATTATAAAAAACAAAGTAATTACCTACATTTCGTCTCTTTCCGAAATTTATAGGAGGTGGAACAATATTTGGTGCAATGTTATTCCGTGAATTTGTTGAGATAAGCGTTGAGATCGTTCTTTCGCAAGACATTCACGTTCCTCAGCTCTTTGACGTTCTTGTTGTTCAAAGAATTTCTCGTACTCACAATATTTCATCATAATAAATTTCATTAACGAAAACAGTTCACGTAACTCGATGACTTTAGGAGTTCGCATTTGCATCAATAATGATTCGAAATCAATAGCATCTAGAACATAATATTTCTTTCGTGCATCAGTCTTATCACAAATTTCTAAATGGTGTATATGCGGGTTTTTCCTCAACAATCTTGTTATAACACCCTTTTTAGCATGATATTTTTTGTCTCGATAACCTAACCAATCCAATAGATCTTCATTCATCAGAACGCGTTGGTTTAGTTGAATATTCCAAAATAAATAATTTTTTTTATCGTTTCTCATATCGATCCCAAATTTTAGACACACTTCATTAACTGTTAACTTAATAAAATTGTTGGTGGACCATGTAGCCACATTTGAAACACGAACGCACGCTGCTAAGTTCATTTTTATAACTGAACATTTTCTGAAATGATTCTCTCTTACATACGTGAGAACGTGAACGTGAATAGTGAGGGTGGGGGGTTACTCTCCGTTTCGATCTCATTGCAAACGTTGATAACTGACTGATAACGTCACTAGTTGTTTCAATTTGTTTCATTTCCAGCAACCGACTTCCATAGTTTACAAACTATGATCGTCGGATGTTTACATCACCACCTACCGTTTGAGAAATAAAATATCAAATATAATAATAATAATAACATTTATTGGGAAAAATACATTTTGATAGTACATCATTTAGAACTAAAATTATGAAATTATGATTAATCACCTGGTTCTTCACACCAAATTCCGAACTGATCCTGTAATCGGAGAATACTCCATTATACGATCGTTAATGATGATGCAATAAGCCCTGGTGTTTTTGGGGAAATTCAGGAAACTTTCCATCTCTAGTTTGAATTCAACTGTTGATGACTTTATAGCATCGTTTTGTTTTGAACAGTCAATCACAAAAATTGCTCTATTCTTGAATGCTATATAATCTAACATGGGCTCACTTATTATTTTATTTGAAAATGATTTCTGGAAATCATAGTACATCTGGTATGCTTCCACGTATTGCTGGTCGGTGAGATTCAATTTCATTGCTTCATATGGATAACACTCTGAATTCAAGTATAATTTTAAATTTAGCAAGTTTATATTATCGAAATATGCACTGTGCTTAACAGGATTATTTTTTCGATCAGTTTGGAAAGCTAGAATCACATATCTAGTACGTTCCAAATTCATTGATGTTTTAACAGCCCAAATGTCGCGAGTGCTCTCCTTCATCAACGGATTTTCATGCAGATCCCAACTACGGAATGGAATCAAAATGGGCTTCTCAGCACTCAAATCCCCCAACATTTGAAATTCAACTTGATCACTTGGAAACACATGTCGCACTTTTAATGCTATCGTCTTCACATTTATTTTAGCCGTTTTCGTGCCTGTGCTATTAGTATAGCAATCGTTGTCGGTTCGAGACCTTATCAAGCGCAGCTTATGTTCACCACTCAAAACTTTGTTATAGTCAATGAATAGGCCTAGTAGAAAATTCAACGGTATCCATAAATTGATTTTATTATTGTAGACTGAACTCAATGCATCCTTAAATGACCATCCAGAAATAGCTAGAGGTATAGATTCATGTTTGGCATATGTTGGATAAGCTCTGATGGTGCTGACAATACCAGGATCACGTACTTTGTCTATCTCTTTTCCATTCAATTCATAACTGATATATTCGAAGAGAAACGCTCCGAAATTATTCGTTAGTTTACATTCACCATCACCACTTGCTTCTGGCTGGAATTCTGCCTCGATGAATGAAGCAGACGAGGCCAAATCTACCAACACATCTTGTTGATTGATTAATATCTCAATTTCATCGCTGTTGCCAAAAGATGTTGTGTGTGGATAGTAGGTATGAGTTTCTTCTCGGATGATGTCTTCATTGAAGTTTGGCTCGTTGAATATTTGAAGTTTTTCCGACATTGTAACCAAGGGACTTCAAAAAATTGATATTTTCCAGTGATAGTGATGCAGAAGCAACCTTCTCCCTTGAACTCGTTGTAGATAATGACTGATGACCACTATGGGTATGTCTTTTATTGCTAAAATTCAAACCCATGTTCTCAAGTGATGGCTACTGCAACAACAACCTTCTCAGATGAATTCTTTTCCTATAATGAGTGGTGGTGAGTATTGGATTATTATTCATTGTTGGAAGCCATAATCCCTAGCGGTCTTTTTCAACTCCAACCGTATAATAATTTCTTCTACACGAAAATTTACCCGTTTCCAATTCTGATCTTGAATATTCAGTGTGATGTTATCGAAGGACGTCTTGCTGATGACCGGTAGATAAATAAGATTCTTCGGCTTTATATCAATGGAAAACCCAGGTGGTACAAGAGGTGAGAACTCATATCGTATCAGCTATCTTATTGTTATAATATGCTCCTGCGGTTAAGTCACACTCCACTCTAATAGTTTGAACTTTGATTATCTTTATAGGTCGATCAGATACGTGTAGTTCACGAGATGTCAATTTCTTTTTGCTGAATCCCAACAGTTCGCTTATACTATCTTTAGGAATAAAATTCACTTCAAAATCACTCTTCAGCTCTGTGTGTAGAGTGTTGTTGTTAGATTTTATTGATAATTTCCGGTCACGTTCTTCTTGCTTCACTCCTATCCCACAAACTGCACTTTGTATAAAATCCTCGATGTCTGTCAACTCGTAGGACCCCGTAGGTATAGTTACTACTTCTTCCTCACCCTTCACATTTTTATAATAAAATTTATTAAAACCTTCTTCAAAGTTCGGAATGCTATTGTACGTATGCAAGCCAACAAGTGAGACATAATAATATGAATGAGGATCTAGTTCTACAGGTGGGTGGAAATCTACAGATAAGAGGGAGCTCTTACCCGTGATAGTGAACCTCTGAGACATGATTGATGAAAACTTTACCAACAATCTATTTATATACTAATAAATGCAGGGTTAGTCGAGCACAACTGAAGAGTTAGAGAGGAAATCTAAACATAACTGACCACAATTATAAGTGTCATATTGTTGAAAATTATCGTGATTGAATAATATCTTACACTTTTTGAAATAATCCACTAGTTCGCGAGGGGGGCGTAAATTGCCAAAACTATCATAATATAAAACTGTATCACCGACTTTATTAAACCCAACCCAGTGAGTGCCTCCATTGTCCGAGCTATCTAAATTAACTATTCCACGCTCGTTTTTCCATGGTCCGTTGGATGGCAGTTCATCACGCATAAATATTCCTCTAAAATGGGGAATTTTCAGAGCTTTTGCTAGTTTTCGTAGATCGAGATCGGTCAGAGGTCTTCTGGGTAGGTTTACTGACAGGTTTTTTGAATGTTTATCTAAATATAGACCAAGACATTTGCAATAATTTTTCAAATATAGACCAGATCCTTGTTTCCCCAAAGCTATAGCTTCCATTGTTTTATTATGTCTTTCCGTTTCCTCCAAGGTTTTCCGAGCTGCTTTGCTGTCGTTGACGGCCTTAGCGATGCCTGCACCACCTCCCGCCAATGCTCCAGCAGCTGATAAGCCGGCAAACAGAGGTATTAAAAATGGTAGAAATCCTCCAGTCTTTGGAATAGGAATTACTCTTGGTAACCGAACATTTTTCCGACCACCTGCTTTTTTGAATTGTTTTCGTGCAACTTTCAACGCTGTTTGGGATGTTTTCTTCAGATTGGATGAGTCAAACTTATTCTTCATAACTTTTCTCACCCCATCGACAATTGCACTTCCGAACCCAACCTTCTTTCTCATACTCATCCCCAATTTCCTCTTTGCCTTCATAATTTTATTTACACCGAAAGCGGCAATCCTTTCTCCAAATTTTGTGTCGTTAGATTTGACACGTTGCCAAGCAGCGTTCTCTAATATTTTATCCGCCTCGTGACGTCCTTCCAAACTAGCGTTTCGCAGATATGAAATATCGTGTTGGCGGCAAGCTTTATCGAGTGGATTGATACCTGAATCTCCTCTTCTCAACCGTTCTTCTAATTTTGTACCGGGACCACAGAATTGATAACCAGGAATATGAAGTTCAAACGGGAGCTTGTTTATAAGCGTATTGAGAACACCTTCTCCTACGTACGCTTCCATACAGACTGATGAGAATTCAAGATTGCACCGTTATTTAACGAGGGGAGGGAGAAAGCCCAAAGATCTCAAAATAATATTTTTTATTAATTTCAAAATTTTCTTAATACAAAAGACTTAAGTATAATCTTAACAATATATGTTTCAAATATTATAATCTTCACTCTTGATTCACCCTCATATTCACGGAATTTAGTTCTATTATAATAACCATACCCTCGAGTCAATAATATTCCAGCTATTTGTTTGTTCCTAATAATCTCCAAATGGTTAATGATGGGTTCATTGAACGAGATCCGAATTATTGATCCAACTGTTGTGATTATTATCTAGACCCTACCATTTCACATACTGTTGACCTCTCCTCTTTCGTAATAAATACACATCGTGTTGTTTTGTTTTCTGTAATTCTTCCTCGTAGAAACAGCCGCTGATTGGTGCGTTGGTCAAATCTTCCAGTAGATATGTGACCGGGTTGGTAATTTTTACTTTGATGATTTTAAATAATTCCGTACTCCAATTGGGCGTAAATCCCTTCTCAAAAATATGTTTAGCTTTACTTATTCGTACCACATCTCCAACGTTGTATTTGTGAGGCAGAGCTAACTTGATGTGTGAGTAGGATCGCTTCAATATCTCGCTCTCTATCTGTTTCGTCACTTTTATTGGAGCCATATTTATAGTACTATGTTCACGTTTATTATATTTTTCTGTGGTTTCTTCAAGTATATCAAGCCATTTGTATTTCCCGCTGAGACTGAAATGTTTGTAGAGCGATTCCTTTAACGTTCGAATGACACGTTCAGCAATGGCTGCTTTTTCCACACTATACGTATTATAATGATTGATATTATGTTTCTTCATTAGATCGTTAAAGTGTTTATTGAAGAATTCTTTTCCCTGATCGCTTTGCAGATTCCTAGGCTTACGATGTCCTTCCAGCAATATAGAACTGACCGCTTTCCGAACCTCTTCGGCTGATTCCGTTTTCAGCGGGCGTGTCCATAGAAATTTCGAGAAACAATCGATCATAACCAAAATGTATTTGAATCCTCTATTTTCACGAGCGTAATTACCAATTTCAGCTAGATCCATTTGCCACAAATCATCCAAACCTTTTATGATTGTTCTGCGTCGTTTGAAATTCTTCCTACTCGGCTTATGAAACTCATGTACAACTTGTTCTCTACTCATCTTATCAATGTGGAAATCTAGTGTAGAATTAATTTTTTGGGTATATTCACAGGATTTGGAGATATACGTTTCACAGAACCCTGCTTTGTTGTTGTGGATGATGAGGGTCTCTTCTTAGAAGGTTCCACATATGTCATCCGTCGTTCTAACGCCTCCACTTTACTAGTAATGTCATTTAGACGAATATTCACACTGTTAAATGTGTTATTGATCTCTTTCAATTCATTTCTGTTTTCTCTCACACTATCATTGATTGTTTTATACTCTGATTTTATATAGATCCCCATTCCATTATATTTATTTTGAATGTCTATCAGATGTTCATCAATGTTGAGAATAACCTTCTCATTCGTTAATTTATGTTCATCCAGATCCTTGTTGATATCTTTGATCAAATTATCAACCCTAACATTGAAGGTATCTTTAAGACTGGTTTCCGTTTTCAGATTCAGTTTGTGTGTTAATTTATCAACATATACTTTATTTGCAACATCTCCATCATCATTCGGTGATTTTACGTTGCACAATCTACGATTTTCCATATCATAATCCTTTTCCGTGAACTTGTTCGAAGTTATTATTAAATACATTTGTATCATATATCCACATGGAAGAGGAGGCTCTGCCAAACTTATCCATTGAAACCATCTTTATAACTGTGATGAATTTGTCTTACACCTGGTTTTTGTTCAATTACCCCTGCCTCTATCAATTCTTCTATTGTAGAGATTATCTCGTTGTGATGATTATGGTTATCTGCATGCGAGGATGCAACAAGAAGTCTCAGTCTATCCACAATTTCGTTAACGTCATCCCAATAAACATATTCGATAGGTTCCTCGTTACATTCAAGCATATCATTTTTGATATATGCACTTTCAGTGTATGTTTTGGCTCTGGGTCTTTTCATGGAATTAATCAAAGGTTTCAGTACATTTTTGTATTTCACAATGTTTCTTATTCGATCAGCTGGATCGTTTTAACGTCTATGGGCACTAGTCATTTCCATCATTTGACTGTAATTTTTCCCATCTTCCACAGTGTAAGTATCAGGTAGAACATCTCTGTAAAATATCAAATAATACAGTCCTGTGGTACCCTTGAACGGAGTACCCTTGATAATTATATTACTCTCACTATCAATTTCTATAGGTTGATTACCCATGAACCATTTGTCTGAAGTTGAATTATATTGCAATCTCATTCTATCATCGTATTTCTTGACATCATCATCCAATAGGAATCCTTCCAAGTAATAATGTGCTAATGTGGGGTATTGTTGCAGAAACTCCTCTGTAGCCTCTGCATTATCTTTCTTATGTTTTCTGAATTCTTCACGAATCTGATCGATAGTAGGTTCGAGGGTAAAGACATCCTCCCCAGTATTTTGGGGGTTATATACGAACTCTTCCCCTTCAGTTACAATATTTGGGATTGGTATGTTCTCCATTTGTGTTGCTGTAGAAACAATACTTTCAGGTTTAACCAACGAATTTTGTTTGACTATTTCAGCATTTTTCGCAATTTCCTCCAGAGGTTTAGATACATTCTTGAACATATTATCTAGAATCTCATCATGTTCAGCTTTACCCAATTTCACAGCCATATATTTTTTCCTCACAACGTTTGCTAACTCCCAAATTTTTTTCTTCAATTGTTGTTTTTCTTTAAGCATGTTACTCACACCCACGTCCATGCTGAGCGGTTTGTCTATTTCAAATGAAAGTATATATACATGTTAGATGTATATATAACTATCAAAACCTTTGCGATAACGTCCTTTGTTCATATCACAGTCTTTGTTTATCATAAGGAATCCATATTTATCTTCCCAACATACGCTACATATCTCTTTTAATTTCTCGAGTGACATGTCGGTACTTACATGATCGGTGAATATATGTTCCGAATTGAGTTCATCCTGTTTGAAAATAATCAAGCAATTGGCATTGTCGCGAAGTCCATGTTTCGGACATTTAGCAAAAGACTGGCAAAGATAGAAACTTTCAATTGAGTTGTGTCTCCCTCTTGAAAAATAAGCACGAATTTTCTCCTGTTTCTCAAACATCACGTCATCAAATATTATGATTGAATTAGGCCTCGCTTCTGTGGGGCCTATGACCTCATCACTTTCGGTACAAGGAAAATATTCAAGCCCCTCAATTTTCTTCAATGTCTCCTTCAGTAACTGGTATTTTGGTTGGTGTAAAGACTTTGAATATATGTACACGTTTTCAAATTTCAGACCGTTTGCATCTAACAATAGAGATAACATCACATTTGTTTTCCCACAATTACTTGGACCACAGATTATTGTTCGTAAAGTATTTGGCAGCAAAGAGCTGTGACGTTGTGATTGTTCAATATTCTCAATGCTTGATCCTAAATTCATAATATTCAACGAGTCTTTCTGCTTAACAATCTTCATGTTGTCTAGAGGAGCATCGAAATCATACTGAAACATATGTTAATAAGCATTTGTTTATATACTAGTTGATGATGTTATATTGTGTATGTCCGATCACGCGGTTAGGTACTTCTACGCTTCACTCAAAATCAGGTATCAAATACGTGTTAAATAGGTATGAATGTTGAAGCACGTGCTAAACACGTGTCTGAGTATTGAAGCATGTGTCTGAACACATGTCTGAGTAGAGCATGTGTCTGAATGTTGAAGCACGTGCTTAACACGTGTCTGATTATTGAAACACGTGTCTGAACATGTGACTGAACACGTGTCTTAATGTTAAAGCACGTGTCGGAGTGTTGAATCACGAGATAAAACATGTGCATGAATGTACTACCCATTCACTTTTCACACCTAATGTATTCAACAGTCTTATAACTTCAATTTTACAGTGTGATGAATAATGAGTAGATATCATTATTATTACTCGCATTTCATTCCTCATCTGACCATCATAGTTCGTGAACGATGATGACGTCATCATCGTTTGTGAACTATGGTCGCCGTGTTGAATCAGTTACTGTCATCGGTTCGAAGCAGTGACGTCATCAGCGTTCGTAAAATATGGTCGCCGGATTGAAACAATGAATGCCTCCCGTGACGTCATCATCGTTGGTAAACTATGATCGCAGGATCTTCAATTCAATAAAATTAACATTCTGCATATCGAGACTTTTCATTTGATACCTATAAAGCTATGGTTGACATTCATAGATCCGTCATGACAGTTCGCGTGACAGATACTTCATGGATCCACCACGTCACACCCTCCAAGACGCGACATGACACCTCGATGAAGACCTCACGTGACAGACACCATGACAACTCTTTCCACCACCATGATGCTCCATGGTTTTGAGTTGGGCTAGCTCTATAACCTTCAGCTCTATGGTACGTGATAGCCACCATGACACCTTGTGACAGACACTCCGTCGAAGTGACAGACACCATATCTCACCGCGTGACAGATCATGTGATTTCAAAACCGTACGAGTCGCATGAGTCGGACGAGTCGAACTGGTGGCGACACCTCCACGAAGCAGTCTGTACCTTTATGCTGTGACGTCACACGTCTGCCCTGTGATAGCAGACTGTCATCTTGGATTCGCACGAGTCGGAGGAGCCGAACTGGTGGCGCCACCTACACGAAGCAGCCTGTACCTTCGATGACAGCTGTCACGTGGTGGTGACACCTACACGAAGCAGCCTGTACCTTCGGTCCGCCATGACATCTGTCACGTGACACCTACACGAAGCAGCCTGTACCTTTAGCTCACCATGACAGCTGTCACGTGGTGGTGACACCTACACGAAGCAACCTGTACCTTTGGTCCGCCATGACAGCTGTCATGTGGTGGCGACATCTCCATGAATCAGCCTGTACCTTAGGGTCGCCATGACAGCTGTCACGTGGTGGTGACATCTTCACGAAGCAATCTGTACCTTAGGTCCGCCATGACAGCTGTCACTTGGTGGCGCCATCTCCACGAAGCAGTCTGTACCTTCGATGACAGCTGTCACGTGGTGATGACATCTCCATGAAGCAGCCTGTACGTTTGGACCACCATGACAGCTGTCACGTGGTGGTGACACCTACACGAAGCAACCTGTACCTTTGGTCCGCCATGACAGCTGTCATGTGGTGGCGACATCTCCATGAAGCATTCTGTACCTTAGGTCCGCCATGACAGCTGTCACGTGGTGGTGACACCTACACGAAGCAACCTGTACCTTTGGTCCGCCATGACAGCTGTCATGTGGTGGCGACATCTCCATGAAGCAGCCTGTACCTTAGGGTCGCCATGACAGCTGTCACGTGGTGGTGACATCTTCACGAAGCAATCTGTACCTTAGGTCCGCCATGACAGCTGTCACTTGGTGGCGCCATCTCCACGAAGCAATCTGTACCTTAGGTCCGTCATGACAGCTGACACTTGGTGGCGACATCTGCACGAAGCAATCTGTACCTTAGGTCCGCCATGACAGCTGTCATGTGGTGGCGACATCTCCATGAAGCATTCTGTACCTTAGGTCCGCCATGACAGCTGTCACGTGGTGGTGACACCTACACGAAGCAGCCTGTACCTTAGGGCCGCCATGACAGCTGTCACTTGGTGGCGTCATCTCCACGAAGCAATCTATACCTTAGGTCCGTCATGACAGCTGTCACTTGGTGGCGACATCTGCACGAAGCAATCTGTACCTTAGTTCCGCCATGACAGCTGTCACTTGGTGGCGACATCTGCACGAAGCAATCTGTACCTTAGGTCCGCCATGACAGCTGTCATGTGATAGTCACGTGATCCTGTACATGTGACACACTTTTTATACACACCCTGTATACTCTCTCATGTGACACACTTTTTATACACCCTTTATACTCTTTACAAATAAAATCCTTATCACCTACATCCTTTCAAAACTGATAAGGACAAGCTCACACCGGATGCACATCGACAGCTAGACCGGAAGTGGAGACCGGATATCCTGGTCGAGGACACGTGGTGTTCATCTACTGGTTACCTTCAGATTAGTTTGGTGAGCTCGGTTGTCATAATTTGAAGATACTTCGAATATCGACTCCGTGCTTTGTGACTACTCTGTTTCCACTTAAACGACTTTGTCAATTGGATTATACACACAGAGCTTGAGAAAGTTCGATGTTGAAGAAAAAGTGAATTTAATGTGGAAAGCGCGGCATGTTCAAATTCACGTATGTCGTCTATATAAAAGCTCTGACGTCCTCATCACAGGAAATAATAGTTATTTATGTATCAAGGGAATTATAAGGGCCTCAATTACCGATGGCTAGGTTTGCGTTCCGAGGGCCTCAGGCCTCAATTGCCTGAGGTTATTGAGACTCATTAATTACCGCGGTACATAGATAATTATATTTCTGACCTAGATATTATAAGCTTATATCGTCATGGTTACGCTATCAATAAAGAGGGTCATAACTCCCTTGGAACATTATAGATTCTATAATTCCCTCTACCTTCACAAGTGAAAATAAAATAAAAAATGCTAATACATATATATATATATATATAAACAAGTTTAAAGTTTCTTTGCCTAATTGGCCACTATCGTGTATGTAACTTAAGAGATATAGAATTAAATTTTCTGAATTATGAAGATAACTTAGATAATTTAACATAGGATTATAAAGATGAATAAACGTAAAAGATTGAACCATAGGCGGGATTCGAACCCACATTTCTGGATTTCTAGTCCAGGGTGTTTACCAATTACACCACTTCGGTCCTGTTAGATTTTTATATTTTTGTAAATATAAACCTCTGAAAGGATAGTAGATCATTGATGAACACAATGCGATTCGATGCCCTACCATAGATCAACTATTCACGCACATTCATCTGAAGTTCAGTCGTTTTTTGAAGTAAGGATTGTAGGTTAGTACTGCTATGGTTGGCAGTTACTTGACAGTTCTTATTCAAATGACAGCATCCCGGTTCTTATATATTTCAATAGAACTGACTGAGAATTGTTCTGGTTAATTATAAACAAGTTTAAAGTTTCTTTGCCTAATTGGCCACTATCGTGTATGTAACTTAAGAGATATAGAATTAAATTTTCTGAATTATGAAGATAACTTAGATAATTTAACATAGGATTATAAAGATGAATAAACGTAAAAGATTGAACCATAGGCGGGATTCGAACCCACATTTCTGGATTTCTAGTCCAGGGTGTTTACCAATTACACCACTTCGGTCCTGTTAGATTTTTATATTTTTGTAAATATAAACCTCTGAAAGGATAGTAGATCATTGATGAACACAATGCGATTCGATGCCCTACCATAGATCAACTATTCACGCACATTCATCTGAAGTTCAGTCGTTTTTTGAAGTAAGGATTGTAGGTTAGTACTGCTATGGTTGGCAGTTACTTGACAGTTCTTATTCAAATGACAGCATCCCGGTTCTTATATATTTCAATAGAACTGACTGAGAATTGTTCTGGTTAATTATAAACAAGTTTAAAGTTTCTTTGCCTAATTGGCCACTATCGTGTATGTAACTTAAGAGATATAGAATTAAATTTTCTGAATTATGAAGATAACTTAGATAATTTAACATAGGATTATAAAGATGAATAAACGTAAAAGATTGAACCATAGGCGGGATTCGAACCCACATTTCTGGATTTCTAGTCCAGGGTGTTTACCAATTACACCACTTCGGTCCTGTTAGATTTTTATATTTTTGTAAATATAAACCTCTGAAAGGATAGTAGATCATTGATGAACACAATGCGATTCGATGCCCTACCATAGATCAACTATTCACGCACATTCATCTGAAGTTCAGTCGTTTTTTGAAGTAAGGATTGTAGGTTAGTACTGCTATGGTTGG
The DNA here is from genome assembly GCA_958510875.1 of Endomychus coccineus. NCBI lineage: Eukaryota > Metazoa > Arthropoda > Insecta > Coleoptera > Endomychidae > Endomychus > Endomychus coccineus. Next base: position 445,643 of record CAUEHT010000086.1, read on the forward strand.
CAGTTACTTGACAGTTCTTATTCAAATGACAGCATCCCGGTTCTTATATATTTCAATAGAACTGACTGAGAATTGTTCTGGTTAATTATAAACAAGTTTAAAGTTTCTTTGCCTAATTGGCCACTATCGTGTATGTAACTTAAGAGATATAGAATTAAATTTTCTGAATTATGAAGATAACTTAGATAATTTAACATAGGATTATAAAGATGAATAAACGTAAAAGATTGAACCATAGGCGGGATTCGAACCCACATTTCTGGATTTCTAGTCCAGGGTGTTTACCAATTACACCACTTCGGTCCTGTTAGATTTTTATATTTTTGTAAATATAAACCTCTGAAAGGATAGTAGATCATTGATGAACACAATGCGATTCGATGCCCTACCATAGATCAACTATTCACGCACATTCATCTGAAGTTCAGTCGTTTTTTGAAGTAAGGATTGTAGGTTAGTACTGCTATGGTTGGCAGTTACTTGACAGTTCTTATTCAAATGACAGCATCCCGGTTCTTATATATTTCAATAGAACTGACTGAGAATTGTTCTGGTTAATTATAAACAAGTTTAAAGTTTCTTTGCCTAATTGGCCACTATCGTGTATGTAACTTAAGAGATATAGAATTAAATTTTCTGAATTATGAAGATAACTTAGATAATTTAACATAGGATTATAAAGATGAATAAACGTAAAAGATTGAACCATAGGCGGGATTCGAACCCACATTTCTGGATTTCTAGTCCAGGGTGTTTACCAATTACACCACTTCGGTCCTGTTAGATTTTTATATTTTTGTAAATATAAACCTCTGAAAGGATAGTAGATCATTGATGAACACAATGCGATTCGATGCCCTACCATAGATCAACTATTCACGCACATTCATCTGAAGTTCAGTCGTTTTTTGAAGTAAGGATTGTAGGTTAGTACTGCTATGGTTGGCAGTTACTTGACAGTTCTTATTCAAATGACAGCATCCCGGTTCTTATATATTTCAATAGAACTGACTGAGAATTGTTCTGGTTAATTATAAACAAGTTTAAAGTTTCTTTGCCTAATTGGCCACTATCGTGTATGTAACTTAAGAGATATAGAATTAAATTTTCTGAATTATGAAGATAACTTAGATAATTTAACATAGGATTATAAAGATGAATAAACGTAAAAGATTGAACCATAGGCGGGATTCGAACCCACATTTCTGGATTTCTAGTCCAGGGTGTTTACCAATTACACCACTTCGGTCCTGTTAGATTTTTATATTTTTGTAAATATAAACCTCTGAAAGGATAGTAGATCATTGATGAACACAATGCGATTCGATGCCCTACCATAGATCAACTATTCACGCACATTCATCTGAAGTTCAGTCGTTTTTTGAAGTAAGGATTGTAGGTTAGTACTGCTATGGTTGGCAGTTACTTGACAGTTCTTATTCAAATGACAGCATCCCGGTTCTTATATATTTCAATAGAACTGACTGAGAATTGTTCTGGTTAATTATAAACAAGTTTAAAGTTTCTTTGCCTAATTGGCCACTATCGTGTATGTAACTTAAGAGATATAGAATTAAATTTTCTGAATTATGAAGATAACTTAGATAATTTAACATAGGATTATAAAGATGAATAAACGTAAAAGATTGAACCATAGGCGGGATTCGAACCCACATTTCTGGATTTCTAGTCCAGGGTGTTTACCAATTACACCACTTCGGTCCTGTTAGATTTTTATATTTTTGTAAATATAAACCTCTGAAAGGATAGTAGATCATTGATGAACACAATGCGATTCGATGCCCTACCATAGATCAACTATTCACGCACATTCATCTGAAGTTCAGTCGTTTTTTGAAGTAAGGATTGTAGGTTAGTACTGCTATGGTTGGCAGTTACTTGACAGTTCTTATTCAAATGACAGCATCCCGGTTCTTATATATTTCAATAGAACTGACTGAGAATTGTTCTGGTTAATTATAAACAAGTTTAAAGTTTCTTTGCCTAATTGGCCACTATCGTGTATGTAACTTAAGAGATATAGAATTAAATTTTCTGAATTATGAAGATAACTTAGATAATTTAACATAGGATTATAAAGATGAATAAACGTAAAAGATTGAACCATAGGCGGGATTCGAACCCACATTTCTGGATTTCTAGTCCAGGGTGTTTACCAATTACACCACTTCGGTCCTGTTAGATTTTTATATTTTTGTAAATATAAACCTCTGAAAGGATAGTAGATCATTGATGAACACAATGCGATTCGATGCCCTACCATAGATCAATTATTCACGCACATTCATCTGAAGTTCAGTCGTTTTTTGAAGTAAGGATTGTAGGTTAGTACTGCTATGGTTGGCAGATGAATGTGCGTGAATAGTTGATCTATGGTAGGGCATCGAATCGCATTGTGTTCATCAATGATCTACTATCCTTTCAGAGGTTTATATTTACAAAAATATAAAAATCTAACAGGACCGAAGTGGTGTAATTGGTAAACACCCTGGACTAGAAATCCAGAAATGTGGGTTCGAATCCCGCCTATGGTTCAATCTTTTACGTTTATTCATCTTTATAATCCTATGTTAAATTATCTAAGTTATCTTCATAATTCAGAAAATTTAATTCTATATCTCTTAAGTTACATACACGATAGTGGCCAATTAGGCAAAGAAACTTTAAACTTGTTTATAATTAACCAGAACAATTCTCAGTCAGTTCTATTGAAATATATAAGAACCGGGATGCTGTCATTTGAATAAGAACTGTCAAGTAACTGCCAACCATAGCAGTACTAACCTACAATCCTTACTTCAAAAAACGACTGAACTTCAGATGAATGTGCGTGAATAGTTGATCTATGGTAGGGCATCGAATCGCATTGTGTTCATCAATGATCTACTATCCTTTCAGAGGTTTATATTTACAAAAATATAAAAATCTAACAGGACCGAAGTGGTGTAATTGGTAAACACCCTGGACTAGAAATCCAGAAATGTGGGTTCGAATCCCGCCTATGGTTCAATCTTTTACGTTTATTCATCTTTATAATCCTATGTTAAATTATCTAAGTTATCTTCATAATTCAGAAAATTTAATTCTATATCTCTTAAGTTACATACACGATAGTGGCCAATTAGGCAAAGAAACTTTAAACTTGTTTATAATTAACCAGAACAATTCTCAGTCAGTTCTATTGAAATATATAAGAACCGGGATGCTGTCATTTGAATAAGAACTGTCAAGTAACTGCCAACCATAGCAGTACTAACCTACAATCCTTACTTCAAAAAACGACTGAACTTCAGATGAATGTGCGTGAATAGTTGATCTATGGTAGGGCATCGAATCGCATTGTGTTCATCAATGATCTACTATCCTTTCAGAGGTTTATATTTACAAAAATATAAAAATCTAACAGGACCGAAGTGGTGTAATTGGTAAACACCCTGGACTAGAAATCCAGAAATGTGGGTTCGAATCCCGCCTATGGTTCAATCTTTTACGTTTATTCATCTTTATAATCCTATGTTAAATTATCTAAGTTATCTTCATAATTCAGAAAATTTAATTCTATATCTCTTAAGTTACATACACGATAGTGGCCAATTAGGCAAAGAAACTTTAAACTTGTTTATAATTAACCAGAACAATTCTCAGTCAGTTCTATTGAAATATATAAGAACCGGGATGCTGTCATTTGAATAAGAACTGTCAAGTAACTGCCAACCATAGCAGTACTAACCTACAATCCTTACTTCAAAAAACGACTGAACTTCAGATGAATGTGCGTGAATAGTTGATCTATGGTAGGGCATCGAATCGCATTGTGTTCATCAATGATCTACTATCCTTTCAGAGGTTTATATTTACAAAAATATAAAAATCTAACAGGACCGAAGTGGTGTAATTGGTAAACACCCTGGACTAGAAATCCAGAAATGTGGGTTCGAATCCCGCCTATGGTTCAATCTTTTACGTTTATTCATCTTTATAATCCTATGTTAAATTATCTAAGTTATCTTCATAATTCAGAAAATTTAATTCTATATCTCTTAAGTTACATACACGATAGTGGCCAATTAGGCAAAGAAACTTTAAACTTGTTTATAATTAACCAGAACAATTCTCAGTCAGTTCTATTGAAATATATAAGAACCGGGATGCTGTCATTTGAATAAGAACTGTCAAGTAACTGCCAACCATAGCAGTACTAACCTACAATCCTTACTTCAAAAAACGACTGAACTTCAGATGAATGTGCGTGAATAGTTGATCTATGGTAGGGCATCGAATCGCATTGTGTTCATCAATGATCTACTATCCTTTCAGAGGTTTATATTTACAAAAATATAAAAATCTAACAGGACCGAAGTGGTGTAATTGGTAAACACCCTGGACTAGAAATCCAGAAATGTGGGTTCGAATCCCGCCTATGGTTCAATCTTTTACGTTTATTCATCTTTATAATCCTATGTTAAATTATCTAAGTTATCTTCATAATTCAGAAAATTTAATTCTATATCTCTTAAGTTACATACACGATAGTGGCCAATTAGGCAAAGAAACTTTAAACTTGTTTATAATTAACCAGAACAATTCTCAGTCAGTTCTATTGAAATATATAAGAACCGGGATGCTGTCATTTGAATAAGAACTGTCAAGTAACTGCCAACCATAGCAGTACTAACCTACAATCCTTACTTCAAAAAACGACTGAACTTCAGATGAATGTGCGTGAATAGTTGATCTATGGTAGGGCATCGAATCGCATTGTGTTCATCAATGATCTACTATCCTTTCAGAGGTTTATATTTACAAAAATATAAAAATCTAACAGGACCGAAGTGGTGTAATTGGTAAACACCCTGGACTAGAAATCCAGAAATGTGGGTTCGAATCCCGCCTATGGTTCAATCTTTTACGTTTATTCATCTTTATAATCCTATGTTAAATTATCTAAGTTATCTTCATAATTCAGAAAATTTAATTCTATATCTCTTATATATATATATATATATATATATATATATATATATATATATATATATATATATATTCTTTTATTGATATTCTTGAACCATTTGTAATATTTGTATGCTTTCTTGGTATATTGGTTCGTATATATACTGAAAATAAAATGAAATAAAAATTCTTTTTGACGTTTCGACAATGTTTATTGTCTTTTTCAAAATGTTAATTAGTGTTTCCATGTAATTTAGAAAAGAATAGATGATTTCGATTAATGAAATGCGTCTGCAGCCGACTTGTGTTTTAAGATCCAATTAAAACTGCAGAAAACATTGGATCGGTTGTGTGTGAAAGAGTAATGTATGGCTAATTACAATTTGAAATGGATTGAATTTGATTAAATACAAGACATTCCAAGATTGTACAATTATAAATATCCATGATTATTGTATGAATTAGTTATTCTATGATAAACACTCTATCCACATCTATTATAATCAACTATTGAAGTTTAAGATAATTCTATGGAATTTTACCTCGAAATTGTTACTCATAGTGTCATAGTTAAACAATACGTTATCTTTTTTAGGTTGAATTTTGAATAGACATTTATAAATGTCAGATATTGAGAGGTTCCAATACTTTCAATTGAGATGTTTCCTTGAATTGAAGATAAGCATTATCTAAGTACTCACTATTGAGAATGATGTGATTATCATTGATTTTTGAAAATTTTGGTATTATTCTTAAACTTTATAGTCGTAATAAGTATATTTTCCTATTTTCCCTTCTGATTGGCGAAAGTATTCATCATCTTTGAGAACGTTTTCAATAAATGGACGGTGTAGAATCCATAATTTTCTTCAATTTTCTTATAAAAAGCCATGATTCTTATGATGTATGTATATTGATGTTGAGAGTAGTGTATTCTTGAAAAATAAAAAACCTATTTCACCAGGCGAAATTATTCTTTTATTGATATTCTTGAACCATTTGTAATATTTGTATGCTTTCTTGGTATATTGGTTCGTATATATACTGAAAATAAAATGAAATAAAAATTCTTTTTGACGTTTCGACAATGTTTATTGTCTTTTTCAAAATGTTAATTAGTGTTTCCATGTAATTTAGAAAAGAATAGATGATTTCGATTAATGAAATGCGTCTGCCGCCGACTTGTGTTTTAAGATCCAATTAAAACTGCAGAAAACATTGGATCGGTTGTGTGTGAAAGAGTAATGTATGGCTAATTACAATTTGAAATGGATTGAATTTGATTAAATACAAGACATTCTAAGATTGTACAATTATAAATATCTATGATTATTGTATGAATTAGTTATTCTATGATAAACACTCTATCCACATCTATTATAATTGACTATTGAAGTTTAAGATAATTCTATGGAATTTAACCTCGAAATTGTTACTCATAGTGTCATAGTTAAACAATACGTTATCTTTTTTAGGTTGAATTTTGAATAGACATTTACAAATGTCAGATATTGAGAGGTTCCAATACTTTCAATTGAGATGTTTCCTTGAATTGAAGATAAGCATTATCTAAGTACTCACTATTGAGAATGATGTGATTATCATTGATTTTTGAAAATTTTGGTATTATTCTTAAACTTTATAGTCGTAACAAGTATATTTTCCTATTTTCCCTTCTGATTGGCGAAAGTATTCATCATCTTTGAGAACGTTTTCAATAAATGGACGGTGTAGAATCCATAATTTTCTTCAATTTTCTTATAAAAAGCCATGATTCTTATGATGTATGTATATTGATGTTGAGAGTAGTGTATTCTTGAAAAATAAAAAACCTATTTCACCAGGCGAAATTATTCTTTTATTGATATTCTTGAACCATTTGTAATATTTGTATGCTTTCTTGGTATATTGGTTCGTATATATACTGAAAATAAAATGAAATAAAAATTCTTTTTGACGTTTCGACAATGTTTATTGTCTTTTTCAAAATGTTAATTAGTGTTTCCATGTAATTTAGAAAAGAATAGATGATTTCGATTAATGAAATGCGTCTGCAGCCGACTTGTGTTTTAAGATCCAATTAAAACTGCAGAAAACATTGGATCGGTTTAATTCAATGCCATTCCCTATATTAAAAAAAAAAAAAAAATTGGATCGGTTGTGTGTGAAAGAGTAATGTATGGCTAATTACAATTTGAAATGGATTGAATTTGATTAAATACAAGACATTCTAAGATTGTACAATTATAAATATCTATGATTATTGTATGAATTAGTTATTCTATGATAAACACTCTATCCACATCTATTATAATTAACTATTGAAGTTTAAGATAATTCTATGGAATTTAACCTCGAAATTGTTACTCATAGTGTCATAGTTAAACAGTACGTTATCTTTTTTAGGTTGAATTTTGAATAGACATTTACAAATGTCAGATATTGAGAGGTTCCAATACTTTCAATTGAGATGTTTCCTTGAATTGAAGATAAGCATTATCTAAGTACTCACTATTGAGAATGATGTGATTATCATTGATTTTTGAAAATTTTGGTATTATTCTTAAACTTTATAGTCGTAATAAGTATATTTTCCTATTTTCCCTTCTGATTGGCGAAAGTATTCATCATCTTTGAGAACGTTTTTAATAAATGGACGGTGTAGAATCCATAATTTTCTTCAATTTTCTTATGAAAAGCCATGATTCTTATGATGTATGTATATTGATGTTGAGAGTAGTGTATTCTTGAAAAATAAAAAACCTATTTCACCAGGCGAAATTATTCTTTTATTGATATTCTTGAACCATTTGTAATATTTGTATGCTTTCTTGGTATATTGGTTCGTATATATACTGAAAATAAAATGAAATAAAAATTCTTTTTGACGTTTCGACAATGTTTATTGTCTTTATCAAAATTGTTAATTGAATTAGTGTTTCCATGTAATTTAGAAAAAAATAGATGATTTCGATTAATGAAATGCGTCTGCAGCCGACTTGTGTTTTAAGATCCAATTAAAACTGCAGAAAACATTGGATCGGTTGTGTGTGAAAGAGTAATGTATGGCTAACTACAATTTGAAATAGATTGAATTTGATTAAATACAAGACATTCCAAGATTGTACAATTATAAATATCTATGAATTTGAATTAGTTATTCTATGATAAGCATTCCAGATCTATCATAACTATTCAAGTTTAAGATAATTCTATGGAATTTTAACCTTAAAATTGTTACTCTATAGTGTCATAGTTAAATAATACTTCTTTTAAATCTAATAGGACCGAAGTGGTGTAATTGGTAAACACCCTGGACTAGAAATCCAGAAATGTGGGTTCGAATCCTATGGTTCAATCTTTTACGTTTATTCTTCTTTATAATCCTATGTTAAATTATCTAAGTTATCTTCATAATTCAGAAAATTTAATTCTATATTTCTTAAGTTACATACACGATACTGGCCAATTAGGCAAAGAAACTTTAAACTTGTTTATAATTAACCAGAACAATTCTCAGTCATTTCTATTGAAATATATAAGAACCAGGATGCTGTCATTAGAATAAGAACTGTCAAGTAACTGCCAACCATAGCAGTACTAACCTACAATCCTTACTTCAAAAAACGACTGAACTTTAGGTGAATGTGCGTGAATAGTTGATCTATGGTAGGGCATCGAATCGCAATGTGTTTATCAATGATCTACTATCCTTTCAGAGGTTTATATTTACAAAAATATAAAAATCTAATAGGACCGAAGTGGTGTAATTGGTAAACACCCTGGACTAGAAATCCAGAAATGTGGGTTCGAATCCCGCCTATGGTTCAATCTTTTACGTTTATTCATCTTTATAATCCTATGTTAAATTATCTAAGTTATCTTCATAATTCAGAAAATTTAATTCTATATCTCTTAAGTTATATATATATATATATATATATATATATATATATATATATATATATATATATATATATATATATATATATATATATATATATATATATATATAAATATATATTCTTTTGTTGATATTCTTGAACCATTTGTAATATTTGTATGTTTTCTTGGTATATTGGTTCGTATATATACTGATAATGAAATAAAAATTCTGTTTGACGTTTCGACAATGTTTATTGCCTTTATCAAAATTGTTAATTGAATTAGTGTTTCCATGTAATTTAGAAAAGAATAGATGATTTCGATTAATGAAATGCGTCTGCAGCCGACTTGTGTTTTAAGATCCAATTAAAACTGCAGAAAACATTGGATCGGTTGTGTGTGAAAGAGTAATGTATGGCTAACTACAATTTAAAATAGATTGAATTTGATTAAATACAAGACATTCCAAGATTGTACAATTATAAATATCTATGAATTATTGTAGCAATTAGTTATTCTATGATAAGCATTTCAGATCTATTCAAGTTTAAGATAATTCTATGGAATTTAACCTCAAAATTGTTACTCTATAGTGTCATAGTTAAATAATACTTCATCTTTTTTAGGTTGAATTTTAAATAGAAAGTGGCACTTCAAATTAATAAAATTAATTAATTGTTAAGTTTGAATTAGATTATTGTACAGTTTCGAAAGATTGGAATCTATTTTGTCATTTACACAATTGTTCTTTTTAATTTGAATAGATTCTAATATCAAACGTTTGTTGTCGTTTGTTTCAATATTTAAAATTTTTGTATTGTTGTAGTCGAAAGTATGGTTAGTGTCTTTCACATGTTTATTGAGCGCAGTTGATGAATTTTTGGTATATTTGTGGCCATTTAATCTTTTTTCGAGGTATTGTGAAGATTGGCCAATATATACCTTTTCGCAATCTTTGCAAGGGATGGAATAAACAGTATGGGTTATTTTTTTGAAAGGTACGCTGCTTTTTAATTTTGTAAAGAGACTTTTCTGATTCAAATAACTCTTATGACATATATGTAGTATCTCAACTAAATTATAATATAGCCTTCTTCAAAAGATATGTTGATGATTGTATTGCTGCAATCCCTGAAAACAAATGTAATGAATTTTTGAATTCTTTCAATTCCTTTCACCATAAGTTACAATTCACGATTGAATTAGAAAATCATAATGAAATAAATTTTTTAGATTTAACTTTAGTAAGAAAATCAAATGATAACAAAATTCTAACAAAATGGTATACCAAACCTACTTGGTCAGGAAGGTATACTAATTTCAATTCTAATATACCTAAAAAATATAAGAAAAATGTTATTATAAATCTAATAGATAGAGCTATTCGACTAAGTTCTCCTGAACTAAGAACTATATCTATTACAAAAACAAAAGAAACTTTAATAAGAAATGGTTATCCCATTGATTTAGTAAATTCGATAACTAAAGACAAAATTCATAAATTTTATAACTCATTTGGTGAAATCAATACCAATAATGAGAAAACTAATGATAGGCATTACATATCACTACCATATATTGGTGGACTTTCAGAGAAAATTTGTAATATAGTGAAACCTTATGACCTACATATATGTCATAAGAGTTATTTAAATCAGAAAAGTCTCTTTACAAAATTAAAAAGCAGCGTACCTTTCAAAAAAATAACCCATACTGTTTATTCCATCCCTTGCAAAGATTGCGAAAAGGTATATATTGGCCAATCTTCACAATACCTCGAAAAAAGATTAAATGGCCACAAATATACCAAAAATTCATCAACTGCGCTCAATAAACATGTGAAAGACACTAACCATACTTTCGACTACAACAATACAAAAATTTTAAATATTGAAACAAACGACAACAAACGTTTGATATTAGAATCTATTCAAATTAAAAAGAACAATTGTGTAAATGACAAAATAGATTCCAATCTTTCGGAACTGTACAATAATCTAATTCAAACTTAACAAAATTTTATTAATTTGAAGTGCCACTTTCTATTTAAAATTCAACCTAAAAAAGATGAAGTATTATTTAACTATGACACTATAGAGTAACAATTTTGAGGTTAAATTCCATAGAATTATCTTAAAATTGAATAGATCTGAAATGCTTATCATAGAATAACTAATTGCTACAATAATTCATAGATATTTATAATTGTACAATCTTGGAATGTCTTGTATTTAATCAAATTCAATCTATTTTAAATTGTAGTTAGCCATACATTACTCTTTCACACACAACCGATCCAATGTTTTCTGCAGTTTTAATTGGATCTTAAAACACAAGTCGGCTGCAGACGCATTTCATTAATCGAAATCATCTATTCTTTTCTAAATTACATGGAAACACTAATTCAATTAACAATTTTGATAAAGGCAATAAACATTGTCGAAACGTCAAACAGAATTTTTATTTCATTATCAGTATATATACGAACCAATATACCAAGAAAACATACAAATATATATATATATATATATATATATATATATATATATATATATATATATATATATATATATATATATATATATATATATATATATATATATATATATACACATCTTGAAACATTATTGCGTCCATACAAAAAGGATACATTGTTGCGTCTCCAGGAAAGCAAAGAGATTTTTACGTTATTAGTGCGTATACTCGTTCATCTACATATCTACTGGGTGGGGCAATATTTAGATTCGGAGTATTTTCAGTTTTTAAATATTCAAATTTTCAATTGTTTCAGAACAATGTTGCGTCTTTATAAAAACTAGCCTTTTCAGCTCCATATATCGGTTATACCATACACTGTTGGTCCCAGGCAACGATGCCGAACTGTCGGACGCAATAATAACTTTGTAAACATAAAATGAATATCGGCTTATCTTAACTGAAATTGAGAAGCTATAAGCTCATTCGGACAATATCAAATAGAAATGTATTATATGTAAATAAAACATATTCAACAGCTTATTTGGCCAGTTAATCTTTCGAAGTCGTAAATTCGACAGCATTCTTTCCGACAATGATCTGTGTCAGCTTCAGTATAAATTTGTTGTACCACCTATGATACCCTATCTCGATGGTTGTAGCCGTTAATTTGTGATATTTTCACAGAGTACGGTTAATAATTTATCATACCTAAAGTGACAACTACAACCTATTAACCTAACTGACATTTTTAAAATCATCGATACCTAACCTAATTCAACTTTTCAATCAACAACACAACTATGTATTCTATTCTGTTTGTTATTATCAATCTTACTGTCTCCTTAGGTGTTTATTATATTTGGATTTTGAATAAGTAATGTGTAATGTTCAATAGTGATTGCTGGATCTACGTAATAAGTATCTACTAATTGAGGAAGGAACAGAAAATATACCAACATTTCTGAAACAACATTCCAATTACTTTATCATGGTAAACAATAGATAACGTTCCAGGTGCTAGCACAGGAATGGACATCACTCCAGTCCTTACCTCAACAGAAGATATGCAAGAAGATATTACATCAAGTGGTACCTTCCGAACTAGCTGTCATAGGTTATTTTATTTTGTGTTTCTTCAGTTGAATAATGAATAATATTTCTAGAACCTACATAACTATAAAATACCACTTCTTCATGCTTGACAGTGACTGGGCAACCTGTGCAAATTAGAACAGATAGTGTATTGCAGTGCCAAGAAATTGGGTTCAATATTGTAGTTATAGTGAAATGGGATCAAATTTCAAGTTATATTATATCTTACAAACAACATCTAAGTGCTGCTACAGCAGCTGGTTCATCTCCATAGCTTTAGGAGCATTGTCTGTAGAAGTAGTGTACTTTAAATTTCATAACGTTCTTCGATTAATTCTTCGATTTGTTCAACTCTAGCAGTACCTAATTCTAGTTCAGAAAACTATAATCGAGATTGTCAATCTTACTCTTAAATTGTTTTTAACTATTGAGTTTCCTCAAAATCGAGATAATTGCAAAAAACTCATGACTCAAATGAGTTTCCAGGCTTATGTTGAAAAAGTTCTCCACAAAATTCAGTTCGAGAAGAAGGTTAACGAATCTACCTGTTAATTAAGAATACATTTTGATAGAAATACATTCAATATAACAAATAAAAAGGATTGAAAAGCTGAATAAGAAGCTAGAAGAAATTCAGAATGTATGGTATTTTGAACAATATTATCAGACTTTATGTATGTTTCCATTTTATTTTTATATAATACTTTGAGCATAGGTGTTTGCACGTAATAATTTGAAGGAAGCAATAGTGTATGTGTGAGGGATATTGATGAACATAGCCATTATTTCAGAATATTTCCAGTTTCAAATATTCAAGTTTTTATTTATTCTCAGAACAACCTTGTCAGCTCCATATATCTGTTAGACCATACACTGCTGCTTCCATGCAACCAAGCCAAACTGCAGGACACGTTAATAACTATAAGTAGTACTTCTGCAACTACTTTAATACTTTCAATTGATATCCTATCAACTTATTTTTTAATGTTCATTCATCGAATTATGTTTAAAATTTCATATGTATCTGTTGGCAATAAATATTGTATCATTGTTATAATTAATTTGATTGTTATTATATTTTTGCATATTATCAAATTTCTCTGCCATCTTAAGACCTACATTTATAAAGAACTCATTGAATTCATTAGCAATTTGTTTATTATTGTACATCATTTGGTTAGTGGTATGTACATCTAGTTCAGATAACTATAATCGAGATTGTTAATCCTACTATAAAGTGACTATCTGTAGTATTTCCTCAAAAATTTAACAATTGACCAAAACTAGATTTCATCATAAAATCATGACCAAAATTAGTTCGTAGGGTTATGCCAAGGTCAACAAATATCAGTTTGGGCAAAATATCAACTAATTAATCTACCAGTTTAATTCAGAATGCATATGGAGAGAAATACATTCAATATGACTATAGGAAATAAAAAGCTGAATAAGAAAGGAGATGTGATTTCATTTTACTTTTATGTAATATTCTGAGTGTAGGTATTCAGACGCAATAATTCGAAGGAAGCAATAGCTTATGATTATGTTGGGAATGTTGATGGACACAGCAAAATTTCAGAATATCTCAGCTCTATAGGTATATCCGTTACAACACACACACTGTTACTTCCATGTCAAACGTAATAATAACTATAAGTAACATAAATTGAATATCGACACTTCCTTGAAGTTTAAACTTTTTTATGCTTCAAAGTTTGTCAATTCACGCTGAACATTCTAATTTGAAAACTCCAAGTTTACGTACCTTATTTGTATCATTTTCAGGAATGAACAGAATATGAAATAATTTATTTTGAAGTTTCAATGTAACGTTTAAAATATGTTTCAAAAATATATCAAATGTTATTTCACTTATAGAACCAAACTATGTTAGGGATACATCATTATAATGATGAATTAGAATCTTTTATAAAGGGGTACGTACTTGAGTAAGTTAAATTCCGCTTTCTTCTATTGATTATTTGCTTATAATTTCATTATTGTTGATGGCTAATCATATTCAATGCTTTGTTTTTCTTTTTTGGGGTTGAGGAAGTTAAAATGCTCTATGTAAGCTAGGAAGAAAAGTTATTGTTTTTATCACAAGTTACATGTTTTGGATCTACAAGGCGTCGAAAATAGAAAAAAAGTATTTTTTCTATTTAAGTAAATTCAAAACTTATACCTTTGTCGAAAGAAAGTTACTTAAGTTCTCTTCCTAGCTTGTGGAGTACTTTGATACTGCCTTCCATAACGTTCTTCAATAAATAATTAGAGTTGTTCAACTCTATCAGTAGGTAACTACTTCTGGTTCAAACTGTAATCAGACATTTGAAGGATGGGATTGTCAATCCTATTCCTAAATTGATTTTTTCTATTGCGTTTCAATGTGAATTTTATTTTCCTCAAAAAATTCAAAATTTTCGAAATAATTGCAAAAAAATAGATTTCATTCACTAAATTAAAACCATAGCTCAAATTACTTTCAGGTTTATGTAGAGGTCACGAAAATAAGGTATTAACAGAAATTCAGGTCAGAGAATTTACTCGTTTATTCACAATGCGTTTTGAGAAAGAGAGAAAGTCGAATCTGTAAGGATACCTAATCAATTTAATTTTTTAATAAGTTCGTAGTCTCAGATAAAGTTATAGTAAATGAAACTGTACAGTCATTATTTATTGTACCTATTACAAACAATTATTTCCTCACCAACCTGAAAATTGCGCATGTACGTTTATTCCCATCAAATAAGCACATGCTACATTGTGATGTGAATGTAATCTGCAGGAGGTGAGTGTGCGTCTAAATTCGAATACAAATAATAATCATTTGAAGGTTTATGTGTTATAACTTATAAAGGGTTGATATTACAGTGTACCTATACAAACTACAGAACTGTGACAAAATCATTTTTAAACAGCTTTGCAGTATTTTAGCAAATTGCCATTAAAGAAACTTCATATACAGATAACAAAAATAATGAATTTGCTAGATTCAACCTGAGGTGAAAATTTTACAGCAGATCGAATCAAATGTTATGAGATATAACGTTATATGTTATATATACAAAAACCAACACAGGATGGATTAGGCAATCACTACTTACTAACCTATAAGCAAAACATGGTAATACGTTAGCTCAGAATAAACTGAATAGTAACATCATTAGATTACGTATTACTTTAGATTGTTGTAGAATTAAATCAAAATTTACATAAAACTCAATTTAAAGTTGATACTGACAAATTGTTTCACCACTTTATGACATTCTCAAAGTTAGGAGTTATCAGTTGTCATTTAACTAATCAAATGTGAAGTTGCGTTTCGGTACGATTATTTCAATATTTACAAAACATCATACTAGAAGTTATGAATGAGTAGTAGTAGTTTCTGTTATAGCACAAACTCAATATTTCATCACTGCGACTCGTCATATTCACTGGACGCAACAATAGCATTTGCCTTTCGTTGAATGATAAAACAAATGAAACTGAACTGTAACACAAATATAGAAACCTAGTCCACTAAACGACTGTGATGTTGCCACGTTTCGGAAGCAATAACATGCTACGTTTGTAAAATGTATACTTTGATCTGTATACTTTATTCGTACCTCTGCCGAAGGATCGATGAACTAACATTATACATTTTGGCATATATGACTAACATTATTGCGTCCACTACCAAATTGAATATCTTAAAACATCGTTAGAATTCTACTATCTGTAGCCAAGTTTCATTGAGGAATGGAAATCTAGGAAGTTCTGCGAGCTGTTCACGATATAATTTTCTTGAACAAATAGAGGGAGCCTGCAAAAACATGGTTTGACATTGCTGCGTCCTATATTCGGACGCAATAATTCTAAGGAAGCAATAGTGTATGTGTTGGGGATGTTGATGAACATAGCCATTATTTCAGAATATTTCCAGTTTCAAATATTCAAGTAAGTTTTTATTTATATATATATATATATATATATATATATATATATATATATATATATATATATATATATATATATATATATATATATATATATATATATATATATATATATATATATATATATATATATATATATATATATATATTTATCCTACTACTTTCCGAGCGTCCGTACATTGACGGATTGCTATCTTCCAAGCGTCCGGTTCCTACAGAGCGTCCGTGTACGGACGCTTGGAAGTTTCCCCGTAGTAAATCATTCATACTTGTTAGCTGAACCCGTTGGCAAAAATTTGTCTGGACGCTCAGATGCTAGTGCAACCTGTCGTTTTGTGTATTAAAAGTATACTGATAGTACAACGTGTCTGCCGTTAGAGGCGTTCGCTACAATTCCTGTGTATTAGTCAGGTGTATGCAGTACTTTCAGCCTGTCGATTTGTAGGCGTCCTCGACGTCGAGGAGAAATGACAACGCCGAATTCTGATAGTTATTCTGCATTATTCTCATTTTTCTTGCATTTCAAACTGAGCGTAAGCAGTTCACCACATGATTTTCATTATTTGTAACGAATTGGCGAGTCGGCGCGCGGCTTGTTGGTTAAGATCAGGGAATACGTAGGGGTCAATAAACTTTGAGGTAATATCAATTCATCGTTATTCTCAACGACATTAATTCTGTGTCGTCTCATCATCGCAATCAAGAGATAATTTTACATAATATGTTTTCGTGTATTGCTGAAAAACCAAATGATAAATTCCGTGAAAGTAAACTTCTCTGCAACTTGAAGGTGTTCGATGATCGGCGAGTCCGTAAATATAGATTCAGATAAATGATAATTGGATCATTTGGTTGAGATTATAAGTTTTGATTACCTTAGCAGCGTAATTTTTCTTTAGAGTTTTAATCGAAAAAAAGAGTTGCGACATCTATATGGTGAATCCATCTAATTAAACTTTTGTTGTAGAGTCTATTGAATCAAATTCGATCCGCAAAATTTTTTAGTTTAAGCCGGTGAGAGCTAGGTTGATTTACATCTTCATATTATCAATATTATTGCATTTTACTATGAAAGAACAGAATATAAGATTGGTCAAAATTATATATGAAAATTCTCGGGAAATAGGTCACATTACACTCTGTTTCAAATTTTCGTCTCAAAAACAGGGTGGTAAAACAGAGTGTAATGTGACATATTTCCCGAGAATTTTCATATATAATTCATACTGGGTCAAGAATCTTCATTATTATTGGTCAAAATGTATAGATGGAGTAATATGTTATTATGTCCGATTCGCATAGTAGATTTAGAATCTGTAAGTGAATTTATCTATAAATGATATTTAAAGATTTAATTTCAATATTAATTTCTAGATTAATTTTAATTGTTTGTGCTCTAGAGTTGCTTTTTTTACTTTAAAATTATTTTCGATAGAACAAGTTGTTCATCAAGCTAGTTAAATAGTTTATTATATTTCTTCGGTTATTGATTAATTTTTTAATATTCCTTTATATATTGCCATCACCCTCATTTATACATTCCAACCGATTCCTACGACAAATCCACTGTATGCCCTTCTCCATTTTATTGAAACTGTTGTGAATCAGGACAGCAGCTGTAATTCTGGAAAACAAAAATGTCCCGAGTAGGAAATTCTCCAGTTATCAAAAAAACGGTTATTCGGGGAGCTTATCGTCTGCCCGTTTCCTTCCCTTCATCCAGATAATGATAATGAGGCCCATAGGAATTAAATCATTACTGATTTTGTTTTCTTTTATGCGGAAGGTGATCCATATCTAGATGTCTATATAGCACATCCGGAATTTCATATGCCAAACTAAGAAAATAAGAAAAATTTATATCAAATCAAGTCCGGAAATGTTCCAATAAAGAGCCTACGGAGCTTCAAAGATGAAGACTGGAAGATGTTTCTCGTTTTATGACTCATGAACCATAACGTGCCAAGCTTTTAGTTATGGTAATTTGGCTTTATCGATGCAAAATTTTTTATATGGTAGGTACCGGTCGACGAAGCTTCTTAACAGAAGCGACGGTACGGGGAACTTGCAACACATTTTCTGCTTTATTTTGGATCGCATCATTTTATTTTATTCTGAAACTAATTATAGGTTTTTGGGAAAATTTTGCTTCAAAAAAGTATTCTTACATTTTTTTTCAAAAAAACATTTTCATGGAAAATCTATTCGAAAATGGTGGGAATGGACCTTTTATAATTCCTCCTCACTTGAATGGTGAAACATATTTCAATTTATTGGAGAACGACCTTCCAGATCTGATAGTTAATGTACCATACGCAAATAGATCAGTAATTTGGTTTATGCATGATGGAGCACCTCCTCATTTTAGTTAGATTAACCCTCAAAAGAGGATAATGCCGTACAGTTGCGTGGCCTCCTCGTTAACCTGGCTAACAATCCTCAGATTCTGTTCCATGGAGTTATTTAAATGAACTAGGTGCGAATTGAAAATGAGAGAAATCTTGAACAAATAGTAATAGAGCAATACGAGATAATTCGGAATAAGGAAGGCTTATTTGAGAGAGATCATCCATGAGGAATCGACTAGAAAGACGGACATTGCCAACACATGTTATATTTGTTAATTTTTGCCATTTAATCTTGAATCGAGTTATATGGCATGAAGTATGTTCTCGTGTAGCGGCCAAATGATAAATGCAATCCACTCAAAATTTGGACCCTATGAATAAGGAACTATCATACTTATAAAATTGAAATACTGTCAAGTACTTAGGACCTTTCAGCTACCAAGTAGCCATCATCAGAGTAAACAGAACAGTATTGTTAGTGGATAAGAGCGATTGTTTCTTATTTATAGTGTTAAAGTGTGAACTCTTTCATTGCTTATCAGAAATCTTAACACAAATTATGGAATGATTGTCGAAACTTACTGGCTTAAAAGTTCAAAAGAGGTACGACCGTTTTTGAGATATTGAGTAGTAGGGATTGTCGAAATACTCGACACTATTCGCTCTGTTTCGCGCGTCATTTGAAGCGCTAATCATCTGGCCGATTGCCGATTGTAGAGAGAAATATTATGACAACACGTTCACTGCCGATCACACCAGCAGGTGCGGTACCGGATAAAGGGATAGCGCGTTCCGTCAATAGTCCAGGCATTTAAGGAGGAAAATCGACGATTTTTGTCCTAATTTCCGCGAGGTCTAATTGCGGTCTATTCTATGTATTTTGACACACTGAGAACGATGGGGTAGTTTAAATTTGCATTAACCCTGTGCTCAAAAAGCTATGACCATATTTTGGAAGCAAAAATGGCCTTTTCTCAATTTTTTGCATTTTGAGACAAAGCTTTGAGTTGTATGGAAAAATGTTTCAACAAAAGTTTTCGGAAAAATTAATACGCGATTTTTGGCTCTGGTCCGAAATCGATTAGAGGGCGTGGGCCCAAGGTAGGGTCCATTTACTCTGTTTTTTAGCACATTGGAGAATGGAGTATATGTCAAAGAGTTTTTGTTTATTTCATATTCTGTTTCGGTGGAAACATAGTATTTTTATTTCTCTTCTTTCGGTTTCTGGTATTTTGACCTACCTCATTTTTTTGTGCCAAAAAAAAATCTGTGTTTTACGAATTCCAGACGAAATACTTAAGTTCTCGATCTAAAACCAAATTGATTCGAAATATTCTATTATTCTGCACTCAATGTCCGAAATTCAATCATTTTCGTTTAAAGACATAACTTTGGCGTCATTTTGAAAATTTAAGATAGCTTAAAAATTAAAATCTTTTGGGGTTAGACATTTTTCACGGAATTCAAATTCTACGTTCTTTAAGAGATTTTCATAGCGACTATTTAAATCCAAGCATATCGATTTGAGTCGAGTAGAAATGAAGCTATCCTAATAAATGTGTTTGGACCTCTAAAGGGCCCAATTTTGAGTCTATCAACAAAGTCTTGGAGCAAACTACAGAGAAATACATCGGCTATTTAGGTATGAAACAGCGTACGGGAATTCGTTCACAATTTCAAGTTATAACGAATTTCATCATAAAAACTAGCGCGGAATTTCATTTAGCGGCAATAAGCGAGGGCCGGTACAATAGATTCCTCCCGCGAAATAATACTTTTTAAATGTTTTAAAATGCACCTGAATGCTTATAATCATTTTGTGTGAATGTGTGAGTGTATGAAGACGTGTGAACGTGTATATGTTACCGTGACATGATGTCATTATAGGGTGTTACATAACAAATTTCAATATTTAAACAAAAAAAACTAAGATTAATAAATAATTTGTTTTTTTCACATTTATATTTTTTTTTCTTTTACATTTCATATTCATTGGAAAATTATCTATATGTCTAATTATTCACAAATAACCTAAGTTTTCGTTATCAGTGTCAACATATATTGCTAATGATGTAATGTGATCATTATTGATATATGGATC
Source organism: Endomychus coccineus (assembly GCA_958510875.1). NCBI lineage: Eukaryota > Metazoa > Arthropoda > Insecta > Coleoptera > Endomychidae > Endomychus > Endomychus coccineus. The sequence continues at coordinate 466,462 of CAUEHT010000086.1, forward strand.
ATCGTGATCCGCTTCATCATCTAAGTTTGATAAAATTTGATCGTCGCAATTGTCATTGATAACATCATTGTTATCGTCATCATCTTCATCATCGTGTTTATTTTCATCCTTACACTTATCAAAATCATCATCATCTAATATACTGATTTCTGGCTCGGGGCAATTAGAACATTCTTTACCTTCACAATGCTTACATAATGAGCTGCTACAAGGTGGTCCTATTTTTAAGCACGAACATTTACCAGTACATTTTTTTATACAACCACAAGAGATTATTTTGATCAACTCATTGGGATGTACATTTTTACTGTTTGTAAGTCCATTCGGACTATTTCTCCAACCCCATTCCGTTGGATCAATGGTTTTATTACCTTTCCAAACCTGAACTTGGTAATAATCCTAAAAATATGTTGCTTTGCAGCATCATCGTATTTTCATATGGTTACCTTGTGATGTCTTGGCATAATGTAATCGTTCGCTGGCATGAAAAATTGGGAGCTCTTTGTTTAACGTATTTATCAACAAATTACAATTCCCGATCTTCCATACTCTACATAAGATTCCAACAAGGTAACCATATGAACATACGATAATGCTGCAAAGCAACATATTGTTAGCGTGTTCGGTAATCAAACCATTGATCCGAAGAAATGGGGTTGGAGGAATAGTCTGAACGAACTTACTCCAATACAAACAATAAAAATGCACGTCCCGATGAATTGTTCAAAATAATCCCTAGTGATTGTGAATAAAATTGTACGGGTAAATGTTTGTGAAAAATTTAGGATTACCTTGTAGCTCATATGTAAGCATTGTGAAGGTGAAGAATATTCTAATTTCCCCGAGTCAGAAATCAGTATATCAGATGATGATGATTTTGATATGTAACACCCTATGATGACATCATGTCACGGTCACATATACACCACACGTTTACATACACTCACATTCACACAAAACAATCATAAGCATTCAGGTGCATTTTAAAACATTTAAAAAAGTATAGTTTCTCGCGCGGAATCCATTGTACCGACCCTCGTTTATAGTCGCTAAATGAAATTCCGCGTTTTTTATGATGAAATTCGTTATAACTTGGAATAGTGAACGAATTTCCGTACGTTGTTTCAAATCTGAATAGCCGATGTATTTCTCTGTTTGCTCTAAGACTTTGTCCATAGGCCAAAATTGGGCCCTCTAGAGGCCCAAACACATTTATTAGGAGACACTTATCGTCATCTTCCCATCATACAGATAATAATAGTGAACCCTACAAGTATGAAATCATTACTGATTATGTTTCCGTTCTCGCAAGAGGTGATCTTCGAAACATCTTTATGTCTGTAAAAACAATATCAGCGCATTCAACAGCTGGTAATGAGAACAATCTTTTTAATCATTCCCAGGAATATTATTAGTTTTGCTGAATTAAACACAGCCGATAAGTCAGAGAATATTTTTGCAAAGCAATATTGAAATTTCTATCCAAATCGAACATAAAGTTATCGACTCATCTTGAGCGTCTATTTCTGGATATAAAAAATTAAAACTATTTCCGATCTTCAATCTGGAGATTGAATATTTTCAAATGTTATTGTGTCTGCATCAGACTTTGATGATTTTGTGAAGACTATGTTGTCATCTATGGGTGAAAGTCATCTATCTTGTGGAACTGGAAATTGAGACCAACTAAGCGAAGATACCATTCCATGTTCCCAGCTTGTTAGAAAAGAATATTTTCAATCATAGTTGAAAATCATGTCATTGCGAGAAAATCTTCTGTTGTAGACCTTAATATTGCTTGTTGACTAATAAACTATAAAAGAGTTACTGTGGATAGCACTATAAATAAGAAATAATTATAGTGAATAAGGGTGATTATTTTAACGAAATAATAAATATAACTACTTTGTTATACTATCACTGATATTTATCATAGTCGTTACTATAGTTTCAACACTAAACGTGTCATCTTCAGACGAAAACGAACGTATGAATTTACAAGTACCATATCTACTATATATAGGTTGAAGGAGGAATACAAACAAATTAAACCAAAAATTATACCTAACTACGGTATTTTGGTATCCTTTGATGTTTCTAATATGTTTTCAAATATCCCTCCCATTGAATGTCGGAATTTAGTCACAAATATCTTTGAAAAGTCACATATTAATCCTTCGATAAAATCAGAAATAGAACAGGCATTCGATATATGCCTCAGTCAAAAGTACTGTCAGTTTAATAACAAATTTTACACTCAAAATAACGGATTAGCTATCGTTTCTCCATTAAGTCCACTTCTCGCAGATATTTTTATTTCTCACAAAGAAGATACTATAATGAGTTCTGCTATAACAAAAAACATATTCAATTTTGGTACAGATACCTAGACAATATTTTAGCCCTATTTAAAGGTACATCTAGACAGTTAGATGCTTTCTTATCATTCATCAATAATATTTATCACAACATAAAATTCACATTAGAGACAGAAAAGGGTCACAAAATAAATTTCTTAGACTTAACATTATTACATCATAATAATAGCATCTCATTCGACATTTACAGAAAACCTATTTTCACAGATACAGTAATTTGTACCTCTTTACATAGCCCCTATAGTCATAAACTAGCTGCTTTTCATTCAATGATAAATAGAGCCTTTTCCCTTCCCTTATCTCAAGAAAATCTTAGTAAAGAATTAGATACAATTAAAGTTATTGCTACAAATAACGGTTTCGTTCCTCAAGTAATTTCTAAATTAATAGATAGAGAAATACAAAAATTAATCTACAATAGCACTTATCCCTTTATGAAAGACAAAGATAACTCATTAAAATAAGTTTCTTTAACTTATTTTGGTCCTGTAAGCGAAAAAATTGCAAACATGTTATCTCATCATAACCTGACCATCAGCTTTAAGCCCCCAAACAAATTATCTCATATTATGTTCAATGCGAAATATAAAACTGACAAATTTAAAAGTCCCGGAGTTTATAAACTAACTTGTTCAGAGTGTGATAGGTTTTACATCATACATAGGTTATTTTGCCGTAACATAGCAGTTAGATATAAAGAACATTTTCGTTCCTTTAAAATCAATAAGACCGATTCTTCATTTGCAAATCATATTTAAGAAACAGGCCATATCTTTCCTATTTTGAGTAATGTCCAAATGTTACATAGACAGGATAAAATTTCAAAACTAATTATATTGGAGTCAATAGGAATTTTCAAAGCAATGAAGATGTATGATAATAAGATACTTAGCGATCAACTAGATTTATATTACAGTAATCTTTTCAATGTATTAATAACCTGATTTTCGTATTTAAAGTCCGTTAGTAAATATACCCTCTCCACTAAGGTTCTCTCACGGAACCACCTGATCACTTTACCCCTCTCTGGTTTTTCCTAGAACTATTTCCTATAGCCATAAAATTTGTTTGTATTCCTTCTTTAACCTATATATAGTAGATATAATACTTGTTAAATTCATACCTTCGTTCAGTCTGAAGATGACACGTTTAGTGTTGAAACTATAGTAACGACTATATTAAATATCAGTGATAGTATAACAAAGTAGTTTCATTTATTATTTCCTTAAAATGATAAACTATCACAAAGTAATGGCTTCCACAAATGAATTTTTGAAGGGTGATTATTTCTTATTCATATTGCTTATTGACGATAGTCCATAACAACAAGGTTGAGAAAATTCTCAACCAACCAGATATTTCAGTTCTACAACATGAGGTCAGTTAATCACAACATATCTTATGTGAAACGTGCTTCTCTAATCAACTCTACTGTAGAATTCTGTTTCGGACTTTTAATCGCCGATTATGAAAGTCTTCATGAATTAAAAACAGAATATCGTGAGGTATTTTTTCAATTTTCATTACTTTTGACTCGTAAAATCTTTCCTATGAATTCAGCTACCTTAAATAAGATTGCTGGGCGCTCAGAAATGTGCAGAATGAAAGCCACTATACGCGTACTTTCCGATATTTAGACATTTAGAAATATGTTTTGGATGCTTTGAAATCGGTAGATTGTGAATATTATTCAGCTTTAGCGGTAGAAACATGTGGTGAACGCTCAGAGTAGGAGAAGGGAAAGGTGTTTGTATATAGTACTTTCAGGCCGTCGATTTGTGGGCGTCCCAAAACGCCGGTTCTCGAAAATTCTTCGGTATTTTTTACATTTTACGTTATACTACCAGTTACAGTCATTCAGTCATTCATCCATCGTAGACAGATGCTTTGAATGTTGTGAGTAACCACAGTCTGGTTGTTGAGTTCAATAGAAAAAAGTGATTTATTCATTTTCATATTCCTTGACCCAACTTCTGTATATAACAAGAAAAAGTTATTATTTCACTTGTTTAAATTTGTCATTACCTGTAGATTGAATAAATGTATTCAGTATCCTCTTTCAAGCTAAAAAATGTTTGCAATCGTTTTATAAATATATATTCAAGATTCCTTTTAACGCTAAAAGATGATCTTACGCATTTTCAAAACTGCTCTTCAAATCAATTTCAAAAAAGATTTTATAGCTCAAAAGAGGTTGTTAAGAAGTTAATATCTTTTACCTATGTGGACAATTTTTTACTTATGTGGACAATTACTGCCGTTGGATTATAGAAAGATTTTTATTTGGTTATATATTTTTCTGTCTATTTCTTATATAGTTATTTATTTTTCTGTCTATATAGAATAAGAGGAGGTATCGTTTGTTTTTTAAGTTTGATTATATTGAATAAAGTGCGTTTTTTAGTTAAGGAATTTTTCATTCTCATTGCCTTCAAATTTTATTAATAATGTATGTATGATCACCTCAATTCCCACAGAAAATTTCGTTTGGTTAGAAAAATACGCAATTTCAAGTTAAGTAATAAAATTATCTATACATTTTCTTATAAAAAATACATTACATATTGGATATTTTCAATTTTGAACTTTAAATATAACTGAAATGTTCATCAGTTATTCAAGAAAGAATATGATACGCAATGTAAATTTTGGGACTGTTATAGAGGACCAACAAAACAGTTTTATTCAACAATGGTCCGAAAGGATTAGCATTATCTTTTGATTTGTAAAATCCTTCATATCGATTATAAGCCTTCTGAACTGGCAACATCGCTGGACGCTCAGAAATGTGGTGCATGAAAGCAAACTATACTGCGGGGACGCTGAGTACCCGAAATTTGAAAGCTTTACTGTATATTTTGGACGCTCATGAGCGGCTTTATGAACGGACGCTCTGAAATCAGTAGAATGCAAATTTTAAAAATTGTTTCCTATGATATGAAGGCTATGAACTTATTACGACCTCTACTGTTCAAAGATGGAATATATTCATACGTTATAGTAGGGATTGCATGAGAAATACGCAGTGGACGCTCAGAGTAGGAATAGTGAAAGGACGTATATATATATATATATATATATATATATATATGCCGCTCAGGCGGCATGTTGACAAGCCGATACACGGTGTTTTCTATCGAAACATCGAAACGCTCGGCTTGTCAACTAGGCTGACCTTCGGCTACCTAAGGTCAGCCGGGCTTACATCCGAGACTGAGGGATTTACCGCAGCTTGCCAAGATGGCGTAATTAACACCTTGGTCTATCGCCGCAATGTGATGGGTGTGCAGGTCCCTGATGTCAGCTGCAGGGCCTGTCGAAAGGCGCCTGAGACGCTTTTCCACCTTCTGTCGGCATGTCCGGCAAAAGCGGCCTCGGCGTTTACCCATCGCCATAATGCGGCCCTACGGGTGCTGTATTACCATCTAAGGCACTCGTACGGAATAGACCAAGAGCCGGTGCTGCCTTACATGCCAGGAGATATTGAGTCCGTTGTCGGAAACGAAAAATGCCAGATCTTCTGGAATTATCCGTTTCCGACCGTCAGGTCCATACAAGCAAATAGGCCTGACGTTGTCCTCCTCGATAAACTAATCAAGACTATGTATGTCATCGAATTCTCCTCTCCGGCAGAGAAGAACATAGTCTTGAAGGAGGAGGAAAAATGGACAAAATATCAAGATCTCCTGTTCGAGCTCCGCACGCTATACCCAGGCCACAAGGTCGTATTAGTGGTTCTGATCATCGGTGTTTTGGGCGGAATTCGGTCTTCGCTGCGTTCAAACTTGAAGATCATTCCGGCCTGTAGGAACTCGGCGCAGATCTTGATAGACCGGATGCAAAAGGCAGTCATTCTGGGTTCAATTAGAATACTTAGGGCACACGATTTAGGAACCTGAAGCTACTTACCGACCGGTGGGGAGGAGTAGCTTCGGTTAACCGCCTTTTAGGTTTTTCTGGCGCGACTGCTGCGATGTCGTCGGAGCTCGCAGCAGCCCCGACCAGGTTTGAATGTAAAAAAAAAAAAAAAAGTATATATATATATATATATATATATATATATATATATATATATATATATATATATAACCTTTCCATGGCCTGGATTGACTACCGCAAGGCATTTGATTCAACATCACATGAGCTATTATTATACTTGCTCCAATGCCTTGCGGTACCTACCCCACTAGTGAGATGCATAGAACATCTGTTGCCACTCTGGAAGACCCGTTTTGCCATCACATCAGGCACACGACGAGTCTTGACAGAGTTGGTAACATTCAAGAGGGGAGTTTTCCAAGGAGACTCCTTGAGTCCCCTCTTGTTCAATATCTCACTGCTGCCACTCTCCATTGCTTTAAGACGGACTCATGGATATTACTCTGGACCACCGAACGACCGGAGGCATCAGATCACCCATTTATTTTACGTGGATGATTTGAAACTTTATGCCTCTGGGGAGAAGAACCTCCATCAATCTCTCAATGTGGTTCAGGAATATACACGAGCCGTAGGCATGGAGTTGGGATTGGACAAATGCGCAGTGTTTCATTTGAGGAGAGGACGATCTCCGGAAGTGTACGAGAATATGCAGCTTGCCGACGGAAGCATCTTCAAACACCTCGATGCTGGAGAGACCTATCGATACCTGGGAATTGAACAGCGTCCTAATTATGACGCTTCCCAGGTAAAGGTGGCTCTCCGCGGCAAATACAGAAACCTTGTTCGAAAGATTTGGTCTTCCGAACTTTCGAGTGGGAACAAGGTGTCTGCAACAAATATGCTTGCCGTTCCAGTCCTGCTCCACTCTTTTGGAGTGGTGAAATGGACGGTCGATGAGCTGCATAGACTCGATAAAGACACCCGGAAAATGATGCATATCCATCACAGTTTGCATCCTAGATCGTCCGTTTCCCGCATTTATCTCCCACGTCATCGGGGAGGTAGAGGACTCCTCAGTCTGGAGGGTCTGCATCGAAGTGTGGTTCTGAGTATAGCTTGTAAAGTTCTTAGGAGCTCGGACCCCCTCCTGTGCCTTGTTAAAAGTCACGAATTGGCCGGAGTGGGGGCATTTATCGTTAAGGCAGCACAAAAAGCTGCGGAAGAACTTGGTCTCGAATTTCAGATCAGTCGAGAAGGCCGACTAGAGGGCAACCTCGAGCTCCTACCTTCTCGCCTGAAAGCCCAGATAAATGCCGGGGAGCAAGATCTTACGCTCATGCGGCATGTTGACAAGCCGATACACGGTGTTTTCTATCGAAACATCGAAACGCTCGGCTTGTCAACTAGGCTGACCTTCGGCTACCTAAGGTCAGCCGGGCTTACATCCGAGACTGAGGGATTTACCGCAGCTTACCAAGATGGCGTAATTAACACCTTGGTCTATCGCCGCAATGTGATGGGTGTGCAGGTCCCTGATGTCAGCTGCAGGGCCTGTCGAAAGGCGCCTGAGACGCTTTTCCACCTTCTGTCGGCATGTCCGGCAAAAGCGGCCTCGGCGTACACCCATCGCCATAATGCGGCCCTACGGGTGCTGTATTACCATCTAAGGCACTCGTACGGAATAGACCAAGAGCCGGTGCTGCCTTACATGCCAGGAGATATTGAGTCCGTTGTCGGAAACGAAAAATGCCAGATCTTCTGGAATTATCCGTTTCCGACCGTCAGGTCCATACAAGCAAATAGGCCTGACGTTGTCCTCCTCGATAAACTAATCAAGACTATGTATGTCATCGAATTCTCCTCTCCGGCAGAGAAGAACATAGTCTTGAAAGAGGAGGAAAAATGGACAAAATATCAAGATCTCCTGTTCGAGCTCCGCACGCTATACCCAGGCCACAAGGTCGTATTAGTGGTTCTGATCATCGGTGTTTTGGGCGGAATTCGGTCTTCGCTGCGTTCAAACTTGAAGATCATTCCGGCCTGTAGGAACTCGGCGCAGATCTTGATAGACCGGATGCAAAAGGCAGTCATTCTGGGTTCAATTAGAATACTTAGGGCACACGATTTAGGAACCTGAAGCTACTTACCGACCGGTGGGGAGGAGTAGCTTCGGTTAACCGCCTTTTAGGTTTTTCTGGCGCGACTGCTGCGATGTCGTCGGAGCTCGCAGCAGCCCCGACCAGGTTTGAATGTAAAAAAAAAAAAAAAAAAAAAAAAAAAAAGTATATATATATATATATATATATATATATATATATATATATATATATATATATATATATATATATATATATATATATATATATATATATATATATATATATATATATATATATATGTATTACGACAAGATGAGATCTGTTATATATATTTTCTATACAAATGGAGATCCGTTTTGTAAGGTGAGATCCGATTTCGGATCTCGTTTTGTTTCGAGTGTATATCGTCACCATTTTCGTTATTAATGTTCATAGAAACAAAGTTTAAAATTTTCAATGGATCTCATTTTTACTCATTATTTCACCTCTTATACAATCATAGTTCATGGAAATTGATGAAGGTGGCGCTTCACAATACTCAAGCAAATAGCTATTTTATGCACTACACGAGATCCTCTCGTAGCGGCAACGCTGTAGACAACGAAATACGTCAAATGAAAGAGAGGTATTATCATTAACATCAGCTGAGTTTGATTTTCTCGCTTTACTAATAATTTATTCATTATAAATTATTACGGAGACTGATACTCCTGGGCTAAAACATTAGAAATACGTTGTTGAAATGTTTCAAAATAGGACAATAAGGATGTATTTGTCATGCTTCCAAATCGAATTCAACAGTATCTCTTACATATTTACTTCATTATTGCTAGTGTCCAGGTAGATTTCAATAGGTAATTATATTTCAATCTAGATTTCAATTAGACTCGAGATAGACTTTCTGGATCTAATTTTCTGTTTTAATTTTCTATATATATAATATATGAATGATATATTTTTTGCTTCATAATTTCACAAGTGATGTCACGACATACAATATACAACCTCACATTACCTGTGACAATAACAGATAGTCTTGACGTTTGATTTGATTCTGTAGTACATAGAGGAATATTACATTACCCAATATACGGGGCAACAGACACACGTTAAAACATAATTACTGGATACAAAAACAAACGAAATATTATTGAATAAAATTTTTCATTATGGCATGAAAATTCATTCTGAACTTTTAGATTTACATTAATTTGATAAATAAATTTATTTAACAAGCGAAATAAGCTGTATATTGAATATGTGCACATTTTCGTTTCGATTAAACTGTACATGTAAGTAGTAAGAGAACATTCAATATTTAATTATTGTGGATATGAAGGAATAATTGTGAATAATTCGCATTCAGGATTCACTGGGTAATTGACTCAGATCGATTCAGTACCCATAATAAATTAAGACGATGCTCTCTACGGAGCACAAAATGCCAGTACTTGTCTCATGAAACAAACTCTAAGCCAAGTATCTCTTACTTCACTACATGACCAAACCATATTCAGCTGACGCACAGTCAATATTGGTAACCAGTGAGTACCAATTTCATTTATTTATCATCATGCAAATTACTAAGGCAGCGAACAAAGAACTAACGGGAATGGTGATGGAAAAACCATCATGGGAGATTGAAAAGAAACATCAGGGGGATTATGACGATGCCATCCATGGCACAGCAGTGAAACCAACTGAAGAACTTCGAACAGGTATTTATATCTATCTGTATGAGAAATGTGAAGGCGCACAGGTTAATTTTAGTTTCAATTATATAAATGCTTAGATAATTTTATGTTGTATAAATTTAAATTCTGAAATGTTTCATAAAAATACTATCCTCAAGACAGCAGATTATGTGTTGCCTTCAATAAAGAGCAACAAATAACAAGGAAATAGAGTTGTTGCACAGTCTAGGTAGATTGTGAAAACAAATGTTAAATTTGAGGCTCAAAAGTCTGTGAACTCAAATAACCAAAATTTCAAATATCAATTTCAAAATGAATAGAAGTCAACGTTCCAGTAATGTTTAACTGGAAGAATCAATGTCAACGTCGACGAAGAATTCATACTTCACGTTCATGACCGTGAAACGTTATATCATAACATTTTGTACATCAGGAGCAACGATTCAGCAAATATTACGATTATTTCAAGATTATATATAAATTGTCGGGAAATAGTTCACATTAACACTTATGCTTTATATTTTCTCGTCTTTCCATACATTTCGGTCTCACGACCATCATCAGAAGACTTATTGTGTCTATAACCGGATTACTTACAACTAATTGTATTAACACAAAGCGTCTTTATTGCACCAATTCCAATTAAAATTCCCATATCGCCGAAACGAACAGAAATATGAACAATCGACATTGTAACACATCAATGTTATAAGTATGAATATCAAAAATTCACTGTTGGGCAGTACTCTCAAAAAAAGCAAGCTCACGTCAACAAAGTCTATGAACGACTACAAACGAGAACATTATGTTCAAGTATCCACTTTCAATACAGATGTTAAGATTTACGAGCTAATAGGAAAAGGTTTGTCAGTTATTGGAAAGATACTTCACATTCTACCTAAAATATACTTTTAACATTATAAAGACGCATGTAGGAATTTGCAAGAGTTTCAATAAATTAAGTTAGTATACATCTGACTTAGTGTCTGAATATCTGTCCTATGATTTACAGATTTAGAGTCACGTCTTATGTGAATCTCCAGGATAGATCTTTTATTATAATCGGTTTCCTTAGTTGAAATATTTACATTTTTATAATGCTAATGATAATTGAATAGATGGTTATAATCAAAGCAGTGTTTAGGAAGGGCGGTGGAATTTTCTGAGTTTTTGTTTCTTGTGCTATACTCATGGGCATACATTCTTTTTTGTAAATATTGTTTAGAGATTCCAGTATAAGTCCCATCGCAAACTAAACAATTTAATTTGTACACTGTGTGGGTTTGTTTATCTTTAGGTATTAAAGGTTTCAGATTTGAGAAATATTTTAAACACAGCTAGTAGGCTCATGCGCGACATTTATATCATACTTTTTCAGATATTTCCTAATTTTCTCTGAGGTCAATTGTCTGTATTACGTTTCATGTTATTTATAAATGACGATTCATTATACATTTTGTTTATTCTTCCTTTAATGATAGGATTGAAAAATCTTTCTAGGTAGCCATTCATTTCCAGTGTACTACGAACAATTTTAAATTTTTGGGACGGTCCTTTGCGTGGGACAATTTGACCGCGTGATCTGTAAGACTGTTTATAACACTTTTTTTAAAACATGTTGGTGCAACGGAATTGAAGTGAAGATAACGTTGAGATCAAACTTCTTTAGTAAATCAAGAAATTTTTTATTTTCCATCTTCATCATGCCTAATGTTCATATTTAGGAAATGTATGTTTTGGTTCACTTTTATTTCACAAGTAAATTGAAGTTTACAGTGGAAATTGTTAAATTTATTAATCACGTACTGAATTTTATCATTGGAAACACACATAAGGCAATCATCTACATACCGTTCAAAGAATACTGGTTGAAAATCTTATGAATTTATAACAGATTCCTCTAGGCATTCCATAACAAGGTTAGCAATAGTAGTTGAAATAGGGTCCCATTGCTGTACCGAATATTTGTCCAAAATATTGCTCGCCATATTGAAAATAAGTGCATTCTAAGCAAAACTGTAATGCATTTATAAATTCCGATCGATCTGGAGGTGTGTGGTTTTCAGTTTCTGCTCAACGTTTTTTGATGCTACTCAATGCCAAAACGATTGGTACATTTGTAAATGAAGATACAAAATCCAAGGAAATTAGATGATGATTCACGGGTACGGATTGATTTTTTTCAAACTCATTTTAATTCCATGAGTCGTCCACATAAAATTCATTTTTCCCTTTTATATTATTGATAGATTTTGATCAAAATTTTGATAAATTGTGGGTAGGCGCACCAATATTATATATCAATATGTAACATATGTAGTAGAATTACATTATGCAGGAAATATCGAGAAACGATCTACGGAGAACGGACTGAATACCCGGGGAATTGTGAATGTGTCTCTAGGAAGTGTAAGCACTACTGACATAAAATGGTAGGTGTGTGGAATTCAGTATAACTATAGTAAGGAAGACACCAAGACACAACGTAACAGGGGTTAGTTGTACAACAAATAAACCGGCAGTTCATTTCCTTAGTGCGAAATTTGAAAACAATTAAATTTTTTTTTTATACTTTGACTACAAGAGAGGGATCCTATGATGCTCGGAGAACATCGTGTGAGCCAGCAGCGGGACTAGGAAGATGAGATAGGCATTGATATTTTTCTTCAAGATATCGAGGTTATAGGCATGAGGAAAGACCTCACTAGGTCCACAACTTCGTAGATCGATTAAAAAATGAAGTCTGGTAGGAAGGAATTCGGCAGGTTTCGAGCTTGACAGTGACACGTTATAATGTGTTACTATTGGAATTATTCGAGTTTCGTTCATTGATGCGACGTAGACATTTTAATTGATGACGTGCTCAGTAAAATTAGTTGGAGAAATCCCGCGCTTTAGTTCATGTGAATTAGTTTTCGAACCTCTTCTGATGACGGTCGTGAAACCGCAACGAACGTAAAGACGAAAATATAGTAGACATCTGTGTTAATGTGTCCTATTTCTCAAGCTTTCACATATAATTAAAAGGTTATGATTTAAGTATATTTCGTTTTTTATAGGGGTCACAGCACATTACTCAATATACAGGATAAGAGAAATCCCTTGAATTGAGGCCTAATTGATGGATGCTCTGTATGTGACATCAACTACTTGATGATAATTCATTCGAGTGTTATGTTCGTTTGTTTTGATGTGCAGTTTATTCATCTGTCATAAAAAAATATCTTATAAGCCAGAGGCAGAATTTCAAAAATATTGTCAAAACCTTTTGAACCTTTATAAACGAGTGTTTTTGCTACTGAAAGTCTGGAGAGAAATGTATTCTTCATCAGATCTACTATCATGAGAATGTAATCATTGATTTTCTTGTACATGTTAACGTTTTTCTTTATTGAAATTAGTATATTAAATATGTATAAGCTTGGAATTCTTGAGATTTGTAGAAGTGAAATATTGGTTTGCAATGATTTTGCAGATTGGCTCTCCATGTGCATTTGAAAATTTTCATTTGATTAAATAAATTTCCTAGTTCCGAACCAGCTCTCCAAAAACTTTAAGTATAGGTGACAATTCCCTGAACTGAGTGTTAATAATCAGAATATGTGAGTGATTTGTATTATAATAACAAGTAATGGATAAAACAAACGACAAGTAAATAAGACATTTCCAGATGAACTGCAATACTTGTAGATGGGAATGAACATTTCCATACTGAGAGCATGTAGTAAATATCATTGGGTATGAAACTTATTACATGAATCATTGGGTATAAGAGCTTCTATTTCAAAATTTTTGGATATTTAGCAGTTTTTCAATGAAATTGAATTCGATTAGCATGATTCAGTCTTTTTTAGTAGTTCTACTATCTTTTGTCCCCGCAACATTTCAACTATTTGGTAACTAATCACTACAATAACCAGTAATATTATGTCTGCAATAACATAACTTCAATTCAGCAATAATATCGCGGGAAGCGTGGATGCTAATAAAGTCAAACGATACGGTGCGACACCCGTCTTTAGCGCGCGAAAGCCCGATCGATTGTTATTCGCATTCATCAGTTAATTATATTAGGTCATATTTGTGATGCTCCCGAATAAATTTTATCAAAATCTCTCACAGATTTTGTTAATTTTTGCTAATATCTAGGTAGATTTCAATAGTTATAATTCAATTTATATTTCAATAACAATAGTATTTCTGGAGATCACCCTTATGAAGAACATTTGCTTTTATTTTGTAATTGAAATGAACTCTTGGAAATCAAAATTATAATTCAGGAAATGATTTCAACAGAATTAAAATCGAGATTACACTGATTGAACTTTGATTTACTCAACATGTTCCGTTGCATATCAGCATTGTCAGAAGTATTATGACACGTGTGAGTTGCAAGTGTTGCAAGTTTTGTTAATAAGAAATGATGAACAACAAATAAAAAAATAAGACATTCCGAGATGAACTTCAATAGTCATAGGGTAACGAAATATGTGAATATTGCGAGCATATAGTAATATTATTGGCATAAATATTATTACCCTATATGAACAGGGAAGTTTTTAAGGTGTTTATATTTATTATTATACTTATAGTTAGTATATTTTTACCACATTGGAAGAGGTTTGTACTCATATAGTTACTCCATTAATCAAAAATTGGTAGTGATTCATAAAGCTTTGTATGTACAGAGATATTGCTAGACGTACAAATGAATAAAGTATGAGTTGGACCGGCAACACCGCCGGATCTCACCTATACCAAAAATTTCTTAATATACAACTTTGGATCTCGTCTTGAATGTATCTGTAACGGAACTCTACCTGGTACTTATATATATATGTATATTTCAAATTGAGAAATTGTTTCCCCTCTCTCGTAATTCCTGCGAAGCATGTATCTATTTGCATTGCCCCGATAAAATAGATCTAAAAAATTGTTTCCATATAGTGGATCTCGGGTTGTCCACAAAATATACGGATCTCACCTTGACGAGAAAACATGTATATATATATATATATATATATATATATATATATATATATATATATATATATATATATATATATATATATATATATATATATATATATATATATATATATATATATATATATATATATATATTTATATATATATATATATATATATATGTTCTGCTTCAGGTTTCCGCGGGCGTTGTATGCTGTATTGGGTTGCCGGGATATACTCCGCGTTGTCGTAGATTGGTTTCGAAAGAAACCGTTGATATGACGACGTTTCGGCACAATCTCATGTGCCATCTTCAGGTCTTCTCTTCAGGGCTGCTGCTCTGCTTCGAGTTAACTTGAAACTTTCGAAACCAATCTACGACAACGCGGAGTATATCCCGGCAACCCAATACAGCATATATATATATATATATATATATATATATATATATATATATATATACACATCCCGCTATATTCTTGGCGTCCGTACATTGTCGATTTACTATTCTCTCGGCGTCCATGTCCAACTGAGCGTCCGTATGTGGACGCCGAGTGGTATCCCCATTGAAATTTCACCAGAGGACTCGTATAGTGTTATAGGAGTGTTTGCCGAAAATCGACTAGGACGCCCAGATTATGGTGAAATGAATTATTTGTATGTTACGCTGTATATAATAGTTCAATCAGTTTGCAGTGAGAGGCGCAGCGTGCGCCGCCGTATGTCCGATGTATATACATGATTTATTTCATCAATCCCTCGGCGTCCTTCTTGCATATTTCAGCTTTTACTTCACGGATTCCTCGGCGTCCGTATTTGGCAGCATTGTATGTGTAAACTTAACGTTTCGCGAGGAATGTAACTGTACAATAGCTGCTGCGACTGTCCCGATGTTTTATTTCAAATATTATACCAATTTGTTGGAATTACGGAGTGTTATACAATTTGTTCTTTGATTAACTTATGCAGATTTGTCTATTGAAGCTAAACTTTAATTTTCATTCGTTGCGTTTGGACGTGTGATATTATTCCAGAATAACAAATGTTATTTGTTGAGTAGAAGGTAGTTAATTATTCCACAATGAAGATTATTTTGTATAAAACAAAATAAAGTTATTCAAACTATTTTGTTAACGTTGTTGTAAATCAGAGTTGGAAATTCATCGAACTAATAGCGTAATAGCTTTTTATTTTCAATATTCTAGTTTGAATTCAGTTCATCAAGTGACGAAACAATAGATCTTTCGAAAATTATCTTATATGAATTATTAATGAGGATAGCCGATGTAGATGAGAGCATGACTGCCGATATACGTATTTGAACAAATTCAAATTGGTTTCAAATTACTTTTATTTTTTTTATTAGTTGTAAGGTCTTGACATCCCAATGTCACTTTAGCACAAGACATTTTTTCATAAGACACATACACACACTTACACACACGCACACATACACACATACTTCTACAATATTCTCGAAGCCACTTTATAAAATTATCCTGATCATATTGTTTCTAATAACTCAAAACCGCTGTGTCTTTAAAGTGGGTGGTGAGCCCATAAAGCTTCATTAATGTATCCTCTAACTACTGTGGTAGTAGTTTACCCAATTTACAAGGTGTTCATTCATTGCATAATAATAATTATAATTATAATAATAATAATCTTCATTTTGAGATATAATTACAATTTATTGCATGTAGAGCAGCCATTGAAGAAAATAGAGTTGATCTCAAAAACACCTACATATTATTAAATTCTCCCATTGTATAGGGTTCCAAGTTTATTGACATATTATAGATTTCTTTTTTACATGCAGTAAGATTATTGATAACTTTGATGTGTTCTGGCAACTTGTTGAAACATTTGATAGAAGAGTACAGTGCCCCTTTTCCAGTTACACTCAGTCTATTTACAGATTTACATGTCTAGTTCGGTATAGGCCTCTTGTTTCAAATTGTGTGAGTAAATACCTATTTCTGAACAGAAATAACAGATATTCTTGAATGTATAAAGCTGGTGCTCTCTGTATCCTATTATTCTTCAAATAGCCCCTACATCACTCTTTGCACTTCAACTTCAAGATTATTCTCAATGCTCGTTTATGAATTAGGACCACATTTTCAATATGTCTACTACTGCCAAAATATATCAAACTATATCTTATTCTTGTTTCAACATTTGCATAATGCACTATTTTCAGTGTTTGAAAGCTTGCATATTTTTTAATTACCCTGAGTGAGTAACATATGTGACTCAGTTTGACAGAGTTGCTCAACATGGATAGCTCAGCATAAAAAATTATCTATATAGACCCCCAAGAACTTGGAGTGCTTACTAACTATGAAGTTCTTTTTACCTAAACTAACATCAAAAGGCAAGTCAGTGCGGGCATGAATTGTTTTGAACAATACGAGATTTGTTTTATTTTCATTAAGAACCAGTTTATTTTGTATGAACCAAGATTTGGCTCTTTCAGAGTCTAAATCTGCTTTGGCAATCATACTGATCATATCAGGAGCCTTTACTAGCATATTTCTGTCGTCAGCATAATTAATCAACTTACAACCCTCATCAAGCTTAATGAAATTATTCAAATTATTCACGTAAACTCTAAAAAGCAACAGTCCCGTTATGCTACCTTGTGGAATACTGATGTTTGATAATTTTTCGGAGGATTTTCCCTCAACTTCATCTTTCGTGATCTTCACCGTCTGTTTCCTATCCTCTAGGTATGATCTAAACCATCTTAGAGCTGGTCCCCTTATTCCGCAATATTCCAGCTTATTTAACAATATCTCATGATTCAAGCAATCGCATTCCTTAGAAAGGTCTAAGAATGAGTCTTATGCTAATGTATCATCCTTTAATGGGTCTATTATATGCTGTATGAACTGGAAAATTGCAGCATGGGTAGATTTTCCTTCCAAGTAACCATGTTGAGAGTCACTTATCAAGTAACATGCTGTTGTAAGAATCAATCTATTACACATTGCAGTTTCAAAGATTTTTGAAAAAGCTCACAATAAGCTTATTGGTCTATAGTTATCTGTAATTTCTGGATCATCATTATTTTTGAATACAGGAATTATACATGCCGTTTTCAACTGAAATATACCAATTTTGAAGGAGTTATTTATGATGTAGACTGAAAGTTCTGCAATTAAACATCAACAATTTTTATCAACTTGTTCGGGATCTCATCTACACCACTGCTCATTCTGTTTTCCAGATTTTTAACTATATTCAGGAAATCACTCCCACTAACTGAATTAACAAACATAGATTTCATATATTTTGTTGTGTTGCTTATATGTGGCTGATTTTGACGAATTATCAACTCATCAATATAATCAGTTATATAGTTCAAGAAGCTGTCAGCAATGTAATGTGCAATTCCCTGTACTTTCATGGAATTACGTACATTTCTCACGGCTCATTTATTTTGTCACTAGCTTTGTCATTTATATGAGACCAATCTTGATTTTTCATTATGCTCTCGAATTTTTCCACATTATTTACATTGAAACATATGCTATAAGTATGGGAGCATGTGGTTCTCTGAGTCAAAAATTTTAATTTCTGTTCAAAGTGATCTGATATGGAGGTGTGTCTTCAATATTAGTGAACATATTATCTACACATGATGGAGATGATCGAGTAACTCTGGTGAACTTATTAATTTTGTGGATGATGTTGACTGAGTTCATCATATCACAGAATCTGAATTTATCTATTGTTTCATCTTAAACATTGATGTTGAAGTCACAAGCAATTACAACATCTCCTCTCTCATTATATACCAGATTAAAAATTTCTTCAAATTTAGAGAAAAATGTGTCAACGTTTGCTCCTGAAGGCCTGTCTATAGAAACTATAAGCACTTTTCTTTTTTCAATAATTACTTCACTCGCTACACAGTCAATTTGATCCTCTATTGACGATTTTTTAACTCGTCTCATTCTACGCCCTAAGTCCCTCTTCTTAGGTATATTGCTGTCTCACCATGCTCATTGTCATTTTGTCTACAGAAACTTGCCTCCAAGAAGAAATCCTTCAGGCTAAATGTTTTTAGTTGTTCCCCCGTTTTCCAGTGTTCTGTGATACATAGAATTCGGGATTATGCGTTATCTGACATCAACTCTTCCAACTCGTCTACACAGTTACCTATTGACTGCACGTTTTGATGTATAATACTAATTTCACAATTTTTCTGATCCTCTGCTTGTTTGTATGTCAAAAATTCCCCCCATTATCCTGTCTAATTTGCACAAGAAATTGCTTGTGTTTCTGAAAGTCAAATCTTCTAATGCCAACTCCACTTGGACAAAAACGAGAGTCGTACATTTCTTCTTTCTTCTGCAGAGGAGCAGTAACAACATATTTTCTGAGTCCATTGCCAGTTATGGGAATCTTTTCCACCCATATTTCATCTTCCTCCAATCTAGCTTTGCTCCTAATGTAGCTTTTAATTTCGTCTCCGTTAGCTTCTCGCTTCACCATGTGTAGGTATATCCATAATTTTTTTGAACACCTGAAAATCCATCTGTCTTTGTTGTTTTTTCTTTGTTTACACCATTTTACCTGTTGAAACCCATCATTCTTGATCTGATTGTCAGTATCCGTCTTTGATTTTCCTGGGCCAACCTTTTCCGAAATTCCAGATGCGCACGATATTAGCCCATTTGGCTGATTGTTAACTTCATAATCTCTTCTGGAATCTGGAAACCGAATTGAAGTATCAATTTGTGCAGATGTGGGACCAATTTGTGTTGGTTGTTTACATTTTTGAGACCACTGACTACCTTGCTCCAGTTTGGTTTGATCGTATTTTGCTCGGCTTTTTGTGTGTAGATTATCTGTTCTTCATAGTTATTCATGTTTTGAAGGAGTAAATCATTATTTATGTCCAAGATATTGTTCTTATCTCTGATTTCTGCAATTATTTCTAATTCCATTTGTTTTCTTATAACCTCACTTGTTTTCTTATAAACTCACTGGTCTCACTGCAACTTACCATTTTCTGACCATTCAGAAATAGGATCTTTGGGTTACTTTTTGTATAACTTTTGTGTAAAATACCATAACAAATTATATAGACATATACTGCACATAGCTTGCTACAACATTTCATCAGAATTTCGCTTTTTTCACCTTTTTCCCCACTTTCTCCTCACCATCGAGATCGCCGACACCGTCAGTCACCGCCATCTTAATTGAGAATGAGGATTCAGACTATAGTCTGGTGTTAGCTCATACCCTTTTCTATGGATAGTTCAATGGTCGGAGTTCATCAAAAATTTCGTCTGCTTCAACGCGGTCGAGACGAGCTCAAAATAGTCACCCCTCCACTGTCGAGCTCAAGACCTGCCAAACTTCTTCCTACCAGACTTCATTTTTTCACCGAACAGCTAAGCTGTGAAACTCTTCACATAGTGGGTTCAGACAGAGGTCTACGCAATATTGGCTTGCGCCATGGAAAATCTGCGAAGAAACTATGTAAATAGGAGCATATATATATTTGCACAGACAGCCGGTCTGCCCTGGGCGCTCTCATGTCACCTAGAGTCACATCGAGACTTGTCAAATAATGCAGGGATTCACTGGCTGAACCAGCCAAGAAGAATAAAGTCAACTCATCTGGGTCCCTGGATATAGTCGAGTTGAAGGAACTGAAATGACTTACTGCCTGACCAGGCGGGGGTCATCTGGCGTCCCTGTCTGACAGGAGCCAATGGTCGTTGTATCAAAATGCGAGGGGATCTGAGTCAACTGTACAAAAAGTGCTCCGACTTGTGGCAAGATCACCACGTATGAGGCAGGCCAAGCCATTTATCAATGAGCCTGTACCTAGGCTATCAAAGAAACTCCTTCCTCTGAACAGAAAGGACATCAGAGAGATGACTGGAATCCTAACGACTCATCGTCATCGTAACAAACACCTTCATACTATGGGCATCGCAGATGATCCTATTATGTAGGTGAAACAGAGAGGTGGGGGAAACTGCTACTCACATCCTGTTGGAATGGCCTGCTTTCACATCTTTCAGGCACCGTTACATCGGCGAAGCAAAACTGCCCCCAGAACAACCTGCTAGAAAAGAATAAACTTCTTACCACGATGTGCACGATGAGCTCAACTAGGTAGGTAGTTTTTCCCTATGCCTATAACCTCCAAACTTTCAAGAAAAGAACGAATGCCTATCTCCCGTCTCTACATTCCACTGCTGACTCACATGATGTTTTTGGAACATTATAGGTTTCCCTCTCATGTGGTCAAAGTATTAAAAAAAAAAGATGAATTACAACTGGAAAGCATCGATGATATAGATTTTCATCTTGGTAGCTCTGAAAGAAAGGAAATGATGAGTTACGAGAAACACTAATCTTGAAGTGTATCTCAAAATTTGGTATACTTAATTTGAGAACACCATAATATTAAATTTTAATCGATAATCTCAAAGTATGTTAAGTATTTTGGTGTGTTAGGTTATTGCTATCGCGAAGAATCTTTAAAAATTTTGTCAATACTTATCTTTCATTCTTTTAGTAAGTCATAACCACACTTATACATCATATCAGCAAACAGGATGTCCCACAATGACATAAGATTCATAGGAATATTCTTTTGAGACTACTTCAATTGAAACAACGAAAATTTAAGTTTTTCTGGGTATCTATAGGTACTCTTCTCAAATAATAATAATATCTTTGGGTTACATACATTTGGACCTGAGCTGATCAAAAGTCAATTTTTAAAGAAATTTCCAGAAAATATCAAAATATTGATCGAATATAAGTGTCCCATAAAAAAACTGTTGATAAAATTAAATAAGCTTATAAGCTTATAACAATACCTAAATTGGAAATATCCCGAACAGTAGAATAAGCAAATGTAGAGATGACAGTAACAATATAAAAAAAGTTTTATTTTGAGTCATAATATACCACGATAAAATTATTTTTATCAT
Source organism: Endomychus coccineus (assembly GCA_958510875.1). Taxonomy (NCBI): domain Eukaryota; kingdom Metazoa; phylum Arthropoda; class Insecta; order Coleoptera; family Endomychidae; genus Endomychus; species Endomychus coccineus. The sequence continues at coordinate 488,454 of CAUEHT010000086.1, forward strand.
TTTCGTAAGGTCCCAATACGGACAAAGAGTCCATTTCGGTTCCGACATTTCGAATTTTCAAATTTCCTCAAAGGATTCATAACCAGTGAACAAAAAACGAGAAAAAATTCAAATTTCGTAAGAATCGAACGGATAGAACGCGTTCTATTGTAATTTTAATGGATGCTGCCCAATTTCAAATATCCGCTGAAAAATCGTTACTATCCTTGGAATAACTGCCAAGAATGAAAAAATGTTCATTTGGGGTCATTATAAGTGCTCAAATTTTTAGGATATTTTAAAAACGTCCTTGGCTACTTTCTCAACCCTTGGACTGAACTTTTTCCGTTTGTTTTGGAATATCTCTCGAAATATTGACCGGGAAGAAAAGTTATGTTAACAAAAAATTCAACTTCCAATTATAAAATTTTTTGAATCATCTAATTATTAGCCGATTTATGTTTTGCTCGATTTTTTTCCAGAGCCCCTTTAACTCGAGAAGGCTGTGTTTTTCGGAAATATTGCATTTGGATCCGAAAAATACGAAAATATTATTTATTTTCAATTTCGATCATTTTTTGATCTTTTTTTCTAGGGGGCACGTGAAAGCGGTCATCCTAACTGAACACAAGCAATATGGGATACGCCCTGAACCTACTCGCCAAGTTTCGTAAATAAAGAAGCACTCTCAAAAATCCGTGAGTAAAAACCTTCATTTACTGGACTATTCGTGATATTTTAAACATCAAATTTCATTAAATAGGTCATTCGCAATAAACATCAAACTCTTGACGTGCTTCATCTTCCAAATCTAATGATAAATTGTCAGCCGATTTTCTGGAGATTTCAGTTAAACTGGACGTTTTATTAATGAATCCAAAAATCAAAAAAAAAAATATTTTAACTCATTGAAGAATTATGAAGAAATTCATAGGAAATGTTCGGGTGTATTATTGGTTCGTCATTACTTTTGTAATGTTGCTCCATTAAAGAATTAAATTTTGAAAACTTGCCTATTTTAAGAAATTTTCATCATTATTTTCATACAGTTTGATAGATGTACCAAGTGAAGCTAGACATTGTGGACATAAAAACTGTATTGAATAAAAATTATTCATTCATGATATGATACAGATATTTTGTTGTACATCCAATGAACGTAAATGAGCTACTCCCTTTCATATTATAGTTAAGAAAATCAACCAAGATCCGAAATTGTGTGCATGATAGTTACACTTTTTGTGTCTATATAGTACTAGTGACAAATGTTTCTATTCAGGACAATTCTCCTTATTGGACGAGTTTGTTAAACACTTGCCTAAAAGTTTGCAATAGGAACGTCAACCATATATCTTCTTGTGGAATGAATGGGCCAATCACTTACAACTTTTTCTCCTTTGGCAATGGTTTGGCGAAAAAATGTAGCAAAACTTTATTTAATTTATTTTATTTATTGGGTAATTCCATTTTGTCATTTTACAGTGTTCTTTTTCATTTGGGAATCTTGCATCTGCTGATGTAATTATTAAATGGGCATTCTACAGTGTCATCAGATAGTATGGTGGGAAGAACATCTGCTGGAAGCATCAGAAAAACATTTGTTTCTGAAGAATCCAAATATTTTTCCAAAGAAGGATGCTGCTTTTCTTGCCGGTACCTGATAATCGATTTTTTTTCTGTCCTTAAAATAGAAAATTCTTATTTGTTTGTAATGTTGTCTTCCAAATAGTTACAGATACGGATATTTCAGAATCCTGCTTATAGTTTTTCAATGTAAGATCAGCAAGTCGATGATATATACACTTTCTATCAAAGATATGAGGTGTAAAAAAAAAGATAAATTCTGAAACTATTCGGAATTATGCGAAAAATCAAAGTTGTTATATTATTGTTTTATAGGTACCTAGAATTTTTTACAATGATATCATCTTCGAATCATCATCTTTGACACTACTTGACTGAAAAATGGAGACGAAATGAACTGAACGATTAACTAATCTTGTTCAAAGAACAAATGTGAAATGACCCTTTTTATTTCTAAAACAAATAAACAGTCTACTTTTACTAGTCGGGTACCATAGGAGTTGTAAGTGTTTGTCTAACGGTTTCACCGTCCTTGATTTAACGGCCCGTGTCTATTGCACTCGTGCATCGGGGAGGACCTGGATATTTCTACCTTGCCTCTACTCGGTACTGCTATTGGAGCATAATCGTGGCAACGCCGCAGGACGCTCAGGCATCTGCCATGTAAACAGTTTTTTTATGTGAGGACGCCCAGGAATCTGTAATATGAAAGCTTCGTATATGTTGTAGACGCCAAGGTGGGTTTTTATGAAAGGACGCTGAGAATATAGTGAAGTGTATATGACTTCATAGAATTTGCTGAAATTTGGTGAGGTAACATCTGTTCATGATACAACGAGTATATGCGCAAAAATTTATGAATCCCTGTTACGAAATTGGACCGGACGCTGAGGGTCGCGTTTTTGTAAGGACGCCCAGAATATAGTGAGATGTATATATATATATCTATATATACTGTAGACTGTAAATGTTCGCTTTCAGACTAATAATATAATAAAACAGACATAATTCTGTAATAACTCACTGAATACAGTGTTGTCAATATCGCGGATGCCTTATCCACTGGAAATTTGCTATCAAATATGCGATGGATTACTTATCCACTGCTGAATGAGACCAGAGTATACGTCATAAAGTATACGCCACACGGAGTCGCCACCAGAGGATACGTAAACGTTCGGAACTAAAATATACAAAATATTCAATAAGTCGACATAAGTCATCCCTGTGAAATTTTGCCAGATGATAGAAGTCGTTAAGGTATATCGTTTAACACGTGATGTGATAGCTACTCCGTATACGGAAGACCTATGACACCGGATGACCTACCCAATGCAAATTTTCAATGAGAGGAGGACCTACTCACCGTAGGATGTATATATATATATATACAAATATTACAAATTGTTCAAGAATATCAATGAAAGCTCTACAAACAATTCAGTCTTAGCGGGAAATACAAATGGCTCGATATACTTGAAGAAGTCACAGAAAAATATAATAAACGTAAACGTAGTACTATAAATATGGCTCCAATAAAAGTGACGAAACAGATTGAGAGCGAGATATTGAAGCGATCCTACTCGCACATTAAGTTAGCTCTGCCTCACAAATACAACATTGGGAATGTGGTGCGAATAAGTAAATCTGAACATATGTTTGAAAAAGGATATACGCCCAATTGGTCGACGGAATTGTATAAAATTATAAGTGTACACATGACAGCTCCTGTTACATATATTTTGCAAGATATGTTGGGGAAAACGATAAGTGGAGGATTCTACGAGGAGGAATTACAGAAAACAAAACAACCCAATGTGTATTCAGTCGAAAAAAAATTACGAAAGAGGAGGGGTCAACAGTATGTAAAGTGGTTGGGTCTAGATAATAATGACAACAGTTGTATTGATAATTCGGATCTCGTTGAATGAACCTACCATTGACGATTTGGACAAAAAGCTGGAATATTGTTGACTCGAGGGTATGGATATTATATTAGAACAAAATTTGATGACTATGTGAATCAAGAATGAATATCATAATATTTGAAAACATATATTGTTAAGATTATACTGAAGTCTTTTATGTTGAGAAAATTTTGAAATTATTAAAATAATGTTTTTGAGATCTTTGATCTTTCTTCCTCCCCTCTTTAAATAACGATGCAATTTCGAATTCTCATCAGTCTGTATATAAGCATACGTAGGGGAAGGTGTTCTCAATACGCTTATAAACAAGCTCCCGTTTGAACTTCATATTCCCGGTTATCAATACTGTGGTCCCGGTACAAAATTAGAAGAACGGTTGAAAAGAGGAGATCCAGGTATCAATCCACTCGATAAAGTTTGTCGCCAACACGATATTTCGTATTTGCGAAACGCTAGTTTGGAAGGACGTCACGAGGCGGATAAAATATTAGAGAACGCTGCTTGGCAAGGTGTCAAATCTAAAGACACAAAATTTGGAGAGAGGATTGCCGCTTTCGGTGTGAATAAAATTATGAAGGCAAAGAGGAAATTGGGGATGAGTATGAGAAAAAAGGTTGGGTTCGGTAGTGCAATTGTCGATGGGGTAAGAAAAGTTATGAAGAATAAGTTTGACTCATCCAATCTGAAGAAAACATCCCAAACAGCTTTGAAAGTTGCACGAAAACAATTCAAAGAAGCAGTTGGTCGGAAAAATGTTCAATTACCAAGAGTAATTCCTATTCCTAAGACTGGAGGATTTCTACCATTTTTGATACCTCTGTTTGCCGGCTTATCAGCTGCTGGAGAATTGGCGGGAGGTGGAGCAGGCATCGCTAAAGCCGTTTACGACAGCAAAACAGCTCGGAAAACCTTGGAGGAAACGGAAAGACATAATAAAACAATGGAAGCTATAGCTTTGGGGAAACAAGGATCTGGTCTATATTTGAAAAAGTATCGTAAAGGTTTCGGCCTATATTTAAAACAACATCCAAAAAACTGTCAGTAAACCTACCCAGAAGACCTCTAACCGATCTCGATCTACGGAAACTAGCAAAAGCTCTGAAAATTCCCCATTTTAGAGGAGTATTTATGCGTGATGAACTACCATCCAACGGACCATGGAGAAACGAGCGTGGAATAGTTAATTTAGTGTGACCGCCTTCCTCGGTACAAGATAGTTTCCTAGTTATACGGACTAGTAGAAAGGGGCCACCACCGGGATGAGTGGTCCAGGGTCGTATATTTCCCGTTGAATGAAATGTGACAGATATAAGTTGATAGATTCCTCACCAGTAAAACACAGATGTTCATTCATTTACAGTTTATTGAATGAAAGGCTTAATTCTTGAAAACATTAAAATTGTTCAATATATATATATATATATATATATATATATATATATATATATATATATATATATATATATATATATATATATATATATATATATATATATATATATATATATATACATGTTTTCTCGTCAAGGTGAGATCCGTATATTTTGTGGACAACCCGAGATCCACTATATGGAAACAATTTTTTAGATCTATTTTATCGGGGCAATGCAAATAGATACATGCTTCGCAGGAATTACGAGAGAGGGGAAACAATTTCTCAATTTGAAATATACATATATATACGTACCAGGTAGAGTTCCGTTACAGATACATTCAAGACGAGATCCAAAGTGTATATTAAAAAATTTTTGGTATAAGTGAGATCCGGCGGTGTTGCCGGTCCAACTCATACGTTATTCATTTGTACGTCTAGCAATATCTCTATACATACAAAGCTTTATGAATCACTACCAATTTTTGATTAATGGAGTAACTATATGAGTACAAACCTCTTCCAATGTGGTAAAAATATACTAACTATAAGTATAATAATAAATATAAAAACCTTAAAAACTTCCCTGTTCATATAGGGTAATAATATTTATGCCAATAATATTACTATATGCTCGCAATATTCAAATATTTCGTTACCCTATGACTATTGAAGTTCATCTCGGAATGTCTTATTTTTTTATTTGTTGTTCAATATTCTTATTAACAAAACTTGCAACACTTGCAACTCACACGTGTTATAATACTTCTGACAATGTTGATATGCAACGGAACATGTTGAGTATATCAAAGTTTAATAAGTGTAATCTCGATTTTAATTCTGTTGAAATCATTTCCTGAATTATAATTTTGATTTCCAAGAGTTCATTTCAATTACAAAATAAAAGCAAATGTTCTTCATAAGGGTGATCTCCGGAAATACTATTGTTATTGAAATATAAATTGAATTATAACTATTGAAATCTACCTAGATATTAGCAAAAATTAACAAAATCTGTGAGAGATTTTGATAAAATTTATTCGGAAGCATCACAAATATGACCTAATATAATTAACTGATGAATGCGAATAACAATCGATCGGGCTTTCGCGCGCTAAAGACGGGTGTCGCACCGTATCGTTTGACTTTATTAGCATCCACGCTTCCCGCGATATTATTGCTGAATTGAAGTTATGTTATTGCAGACATAATATTACTGGTTATTGTAGGGAATAGTTACCAAATAGTTGAAATGTTGCGGGGACAAAAGATAGTAGAACTACTAAAAAAGACTGAATCATGCTAATCGAATTCAATTTCATTGAAAAACTGCTACATATCCAAAAATTTTGAAATAGAAGCTCTTATACCCGATGATTCATGTAATAATTTTTATACCCAATGATATTTACTACATGCTCTCAGTATGGAAATGTTCATTCTCACCTACAAGTATTGTAGTTCATCTGGAAATGTCTTATTTACTTGTCGTTTGTTTTATCCATTACTTGTTATTATAATACAAATCACTCACATATTCTGATTATTAACACTCAGTTCAGGGAATTGTCACCTATACTTAAAGTTTTTGGAGAGCTGGATCGGAACTAGGAAATTTATTTATTCAAATGAAAATTTTCAAATGCACATGAAGAGCCAATCTGCAAAATCATTGCAAACCAATATTTCACTTCTACAAATCTCAAGGATTCCAAGCTTATACATATTTATTAATATACTAATTTCAATAAAAAAAACGTTAACATGTACAAGAAAATCAATGATTACATTCTCATGATAGTAGATCTGATGAAGAATACATTTCTCTCCAGACTTTCAGTAGCAAAAACACTCATTTATAAAGGTTCAAAAGGTTTTGACAATATTTTTGAAATTTTTCCTCTGGCTTATAAGATATTTTTTTATGACAGGTGAATAAACTGCACATCAAAACAAACGAACATAACACTCGAATGAATTATTATCAAGTAGTTGATGTCACATACAGAGAGCATCCTTCAATTAGGCCTCAATTCAAGGGATTTCTCTTATCCTGTATATTGAGTAATGTGATGTGACCCCTATATAATACGAAATATACTTAAATCATAACCTTTTAATTATATGTGAAAGCTTGAGAAATAGGACACATTAACACAGATGTCTACTATATTTTCGTCTTTACGTTCGTTGCGGTTTCACGACCGTCATCAGAAGAGGTTCGAAAACTAATTCACATGAACTAAAGCGTGGGATTTCTTCAACTTATTTTACTGAGCACGTCATCAATTAAAATGTCTACGTCGCATCAATGAACGAAACTCGAATAATTCCAATAGAAACACATTATAATGTGTCACTGTCAAGCTCGAAACCTGCCGAATTCCTTCCTACCAGACTTCATTTTTCAATCGATCTACGAAGTTGTGGACCTAGTGAAGTCTTTCCTCATGCCTATAACCTCCAAATCTTGAAGAAAAATATCAATGCCTATCTCATCTTCCTACTCATGCTGCTGGCTCACACGATGTTCTCCGAACATCATAGGATCCCTCTCTTGTAGTCAAAGTATAAAAAAAAAAATTTAATTGTTTTCAAATTTCGCACTAAGGAAATGAACTGCCGGTTTATTTGTTGTACAACTAAACCCTGTTACGTTGTGTCTTGGTGTCTTCGTTACTATAATTATACCGAATTCCACACGCCTACCATTTTATGTCAGTAGTGCTTACACTTCCTAGAGACACATTCACAATTCCCCGGGTATTCAGTCTCTTCTTCGTAGATCGTTTCTCGATTTTTCCTGCATAATGTAATTCTACTACATATGTTACATATTGATATATAATATTGGTGTGCCTACCCACAATTTATCAAAATTTTGATCAAAATCTATCAATAATATAAAAGGGAAAAATCAATTTTATGTGAATGACTCATGGAATTAAAATGAGTTTGAAAAAAATCAATCCGTACCCGTGAATCATCATCTAATTTCCTTGGATGTTGTATCTTCATTTACAAATGTACCAATCGTTTTGGCATTGAGTAGCATCAAAAATCGTTGAGCAGAAACTGAAAACCACACACGTCTAGATCAATCGGAATTTATAAATGCATTACAGTTTTGCTTAGAATGCACTTATTTTGAATATGGCGACCAATATTTTGGACAAATATTCGGTACAGCAATGGGACCCTATTTCAACTACTATTGTTATGGAATGCCTAGAGGAATCTGTTATAAATTCATAAGATTTTCAACCAGTATTCTTTGAACGGTATGTAGATGATTGCCTTATGTGTGTTTCCAATGATAAAATTCAGTACGTGATTAATAAATTTAACAATTTCCACTGTAAACTTCAATTTACTTGTGAAATAGAAGTGAACCAAAACATACATTTCCTAAATATGAACATTAGGCATGATGAAGATGAAAAATAAAAAATGTCGTGATTTACTAAAGAAGTTTGATCTCAACGTTATCTTCACTTCAATTCCGTTGCACCAACATGTTATAAAAAAAGTGTTATAAACAGCCTTACAGATCACGCGGTCAAATTGACCCACGCAAAGGACCGTCCCAAAAATTTAAAATTGTTCGTAGTACACTGGAAATAAATGGCTACCTAGAAAGATTTTTCAATCCTATCATTAAAGGAAGAATAAACAAAATGTATAATGAATCGTTATTTATAAATAACATGAAACGTAATACAGACAATTGACCTCAGAGAAAATTAGGAAATATTAGAAAAAGTATGATATAAATGTCGCGCATGAGCCTACTAGCTGTGTTTAAGATATTTCTCAAATCTGAAACCTTTAATTTCTAAAGATAAACAAACCCACACAGTGTACAAATTAAATTGTTTAGTTTGCGATGGGACTTATACTGGAATCTCTAAACAATATTTACAAAAAAGAATGTATGCCCATAAGTATAGCACAAGAAACAAAAACTCAGAAAATTCCACCGCCCTTGCTAAACACTGCTTTGATTATAACCATCTATTCAATTATCATTAGCATTATAAAAATGTAAATATTTCAACTAAGGAAACTGATTATAAAAAAAGATCTATTCTGGAGATTCACATAAGACGTGACTCTAAATCCGTGAATCATAGGACAGATATTCAGACACTAAGTCAGATGTATACTAACTTAATTAATTGAAACTCTTGCAAATTCCTACATGCGTCTTTATAATGTTAAAAGTATATTTTAGGTAGAATGTCAAAAGTATCTTTCCAATAACTGACAAACCTTTTCCTATTAGCTCGTAAATCTTAACATCTGTATTGAAAGTGGATACTTGAACCAAATGTTCTCGTTTGTAGTCGTTCATAGACTTTGTTGACGTGAGCTTGCATTTTTTGAGAGTACTGCCCAACAGTGAATTTTTGATATTCATACTTATAACATTGATGTGTTACAATGTCGATTGTTCATATTTCTGTTCGTTTCGGCGATGTGGGAATTTTAATTGTAATTGGTGCGATAAAGACGCTTTGTGTTAATACAATTAGTTCTAAGTAATCCGGTTATAGACGCAATAAGTCTTCTGATGATGGTCGTGAGACCAAAATGTACGGAAAGACGAGAAAATATAAAGCATAAGTGTTAATGTGAACTATTTCCCGACAATTTATATATAATCTTGAAATAATCGTAATATTTGCTGAATCGTTGCTCCTGATGTACAAAATGTTATGATATAACATTTCACGGTCATGAACGTGATGTATGAATTCTTCCTTGGATCAGCAAAATTCCGTGGTGTAGGTCGACGTTGACATTGATTCTTCCAGTTAAACATTACTGGAACGTTGACTTCTATTCATTTTAAAATTGATATTTGAAATTTTGGTTATTTGAGTTCACAGACTTTTGAGCCTCAAATTTAACATTTGTTTTCACAATCTACCTAGACTGTGCAACAACTCTATTTCCTTGTTATTTGTTGCTCTTTATTGAAGGCAACACATAATCTGCTGTCTTGAGGATAGTATTTTTATGAAACATTTCAGAATTTAAATTTATACAACATAAAATTATCTAAGCATTTATATAATTGAAACTAAAATTAACCTGTGCGCCTTCACATTTCTCATACAGATAGATAAAAGTACCTGTTCGAAGTTCTTCAGTTGGTTTCACTGCTGTGCCATGGATGGCATCGTCATAATCCCCCTGATGTTTCTTTTTAGTCTCCCATGATGGTTTTTCCATCACCACTCCCGTTAGTTCTTTGTTCGCTGCCTTAGTAATTCGCATGATGATAAATAAATGAAATTGGTACTCACTGGTTACCAATATTGACTGTGCGTCAGCTGAATATGGTTTGGTCATGTAGTGAAGTAAGAGATACTTGGCTTAGAGTTTGTTTCATGAGACAAGTACTGGCATTTTGTGCTCCGTAGAGAGCATCGTCTTAATTTATTATGGGTACTGAATCGATCTGAGTCAATTACCCAGTGAATTCTGAATGCGAATTATTCACAATTATTCCTTCATATCCACAATAATTAAATATTAAATGGTCTCTTACCACTTACATGTACAGTTTAATCGAAACGAAAATGTGCACATATTCAATATACAGCTTATTTCGCTTGTTAAATAAATTTATTTATCAAATTAATGGAAATCTGAAAGTTTAGAATGAATTTTCATGCCGTAATGAAAAATTTTATTCAATAATATTTCGTTTGTTTTTGTATCCAGTAATTATGTTTTAACGTGTGTCTGTTGCCCCGTATATTGGGATTGGGTAATGTAATATGTCTCTATGTACTACAGAATAGAATCAAATCAAACGTCAAGACTATCTGTTATTGTCACAGGTAATGGGAGGTTGTATATTGAATGTCGTGACATCACTTGTGAAATTATGAAGCAAAAAATATATCATTCATATATTATATATATAGAAAATTAAAACAGAAAATTAAATCCAGAAAGTCTATCTCGAGTGTAATTGAAATCTAGATTGAAATATAATTACCTATTGAAATCTACCTGGACACTAGCAATAATGAAGTAAATATGTAAGAGGTACTGTTGAATTCGATTCGGAAGCATGACAAATATATCCTTATTGTCCTATTTTGAAACATTTCAACAACGTATTTCTAATGTTTTAGCCCAGGAGTATCAGTCTCCGTAATAATTTATAATGAATAAATTATTAGTAAAGCGAGAAAATCAAACTCAGCTGATGTTAATGATAATACCTCTCTTTCATTTCACGTATTTCGTTGTCTACAGCGTTGCCGCTACGAGAGGATCTCGTGTAGTGCATAAAATAGCTATTTGCTTGAGTATTGTGAAGCGCCACCTTCATCAATTTCCATGAACTATGATTGTATAAGAGGTAAAATAATGAGTAAAAATGAGATCCATTGAAAATTTTAAACTTTGTTTCTATGAACATTAATAACGAAAATGGTGACGATATACACTCGAAACAAAACGAGATCCGAAATCGGATCTCACCTTACATAACGGATCTCCATTTGTATAGAAAATATATATAACAGATCTCATCTTGTCGTAATACATATATATATATATATATATATACATTTATATATATATTTGTATGTTTTCTTGGTATATTGGTTCGTATATATACTGATAATGAAATAAAAATTCTGTTTTAAAAACAGAATTTTTATTTCATTATCAGTATATATACGAACCAATATACCAAGAAAACATACAAATATTACAAATGGTTCAAGAATATCAACAAAAGAATATATATATATATATATATATATATATATATATATATATATATATATATATATATATATATATATATATATATATATATATATATATATATATATATGTATATATATATATATATATATATACATATATTACAAATGGTTCAAGAATATCAATAAAAGAATATATATATATATATGTATGTAACTTAAGAGATATAGAAATAAATTTTCTGAAGTGCCCTCGTTCCTTAAAAGCTAATCTACTCCCCTGGCTAAAAAGGAATAACATCGGCTAGCCTGAGATTTAACGCATCAAAGTTTTGTACATCCTATGTATAAAAAGTTGAAGCTAACAGTAGATAAGGAAATTCATATTCAAATCTCCGCCGGCTGCCAGAATCTCAGGCCGCCTCTGACGTGTTATTTCTTTTGGCACAAAAGCAGTATAAAAGGAGAACGGTTTTCCCACAGAGAGGATTGCAGAATCAACCGCCTGACCGTCCAGCTGCTCCGATTCCGATATTGTTATTACCGAATACTGATTGTACAAATTAATACAACGCCGTTAATTTTCCGAGAATTTATTTTTTATTTTGTTATTATAATTTTGTCCGCGCTCCGTAGAATCCGCTCCGCTACTTTGACCAAGTCCGAAGGTAAATATTCTACAACTAACTCCAGTTTCAGCTTACATCCCGTAAACCAAATAATTTATTTGTGTTGGGGGAAAACCGACTGTTTGCCGTCAGATCTCCTTTACCGTAAACCGAATAATCTATTATTCGCGTTGAAGAAAGATCTGACATCCCTACAATTAAACTAACCTCTCGTAAACCGATTAATTTAATAATTGCGTTGGAGAAAAGACGTCCCGTATACCGAGTAATTTATTATTCGTGTTGGGGAAAAGACCGGACATCCGTACAAATGAAGAAACCGCTCATAAACCGAATAATTTATTATTTGCGTTGAAGATAAGACCTGACATCTCTACAATTAAATGAACCTCTCGTAAACCGATTAATTTATTAATTGCGTTGGAGAGAGGACCTGACATCTCTGCATTGATATAGACTTCCCGTATACCGAGTAATTTATTATTCGTGTTGGGGAAAAAGACAGAATACGGACAGAACGAATATTAGCCGCGAACTCGTAAATTCCAACGATTCGAAATCAATTGACCGCATGCATCGACTGCTCGAGAGCTACTAAATAACTATTAACGTATTTCAGCTGATTCCCTACTACGGGTCAACGTTCCGTACATACACTACTTGGCGCCTCCGTTTTTTCCTCTAATATCATCTGTTCGAAATAAACAAGTATATCACGCGAATAGGAATTCTGATTTAATGTAGATTCTAGAAGTTCCGACTGTTCAATTGTCATAAACTCCTACGACCTGTACAAATACTTGATTTTATTAATGAAGATGCTTGTAATGACTTTGTTATCCATTTAAAGATACTAGTTGTAAACCTTCATTTCTTTTGTACATATGTTTTCAAGAATTAAGCCTTTCATTTAATAAACTGTAAATGAATGAACATCTGTGTTTTACTGGTGAGGAATCTATCAACTTATATCTGTCACATTTCATTCAACAGGAAATATACGACCCTGAGTAGATGAACTCCTCGCGTTCTCCACCAGGATATCCGGTCTCCACTTCCGGTCTAGCTGTCGATGTGCATCCGGTGCATGAGCTCGTCCTTATCAGTTTTGAAAGGATGTAGGTGATAAGGATTTTATTTTATTTGTAAAGAGTATACAGGGTGTGTTCAAAAAGTGTGTCACATGTACAGAGTCACGTGACTAACACATGACAGCATGGCGGTCCTAAGGTCCAACTGTCATGGCGACCATAAGGACCAGCTGTCATGGCGACCATAAGGACCAGCTGTCATGGCGTCCATAAGAACCAGCTGTCATGGCGACCATAAGAACCAGCTGTCATGGCGACCTTAAGGACCAACTGTCATGGTGACCATAAGGACCAGCTGTCATGGCGACCATAAGGACCAGCTGTCATGGCGACCATAAGGACCAGCTGTCATGGCGACCATAAGGACCAGCTGTCATGGTGAGTATAAGGACCAGCTGTCATGGCGACCATAAGGACCAGCTGTCATGGCGGCCATAAGGACCAGCTGTCATGGCGGACCTAAGGTACAGATTGCTTCGTAGAGATGTCGCCATCAAGTGACAGCTGTCATGGCGGACCTAAGGTACAGACTGCTTCGTGGAGGGGGCTCCGCCACCTCTAGGAAGCAATAAGGACCAGCTGTCATGGTGGGCATAAGGACCAGCTGTCATGGCAATCATAAGGTACAGGTTGCTTCGTGTAGGTGTCACCACCAAGTGACAGCTGTCATGGTGACCATAAGGTCCAGCTGTCATGGCGACCATAAGGTCCAGCTGTTATGGCGAGCATGAGGTACAGCTGTCATGGCTACCATAAGGTCCAGCTGTCATGGCGACCATAAGGTACAGCTGTCATGGCGAACCCAAGGTACAGACTGCTTCGTGGAGGGGGCTCCGCCACCTCTAGGAAGCAATCTGTACCTTTGGTCCAAAGGTACAGGCTGCTTCATGGAGATGTCACCACCACGTGACAGCTGTCATCGAAGGTACAGAATGCTTCGTGGAGATGTCGCCACCACGTGACAGCTGTCATGGCGACCCTTGGGTACAGGCTGCTTCATGGAGATGTCGCCACCATATGACAGCTGTCATGGTGAACCAAAGGTACAGGTTGCTTCGTGTAGGTGTCACCAACACGTGACAGCTGTCATGGTGAGCTAAAGGTACAGGCTGCTTCGTGTAGGTGTCATTTGACAGATGTCATGGCAGACCGAAGGTACAGGCTGCTTCGTGTAGGTGTCACCACCACGTGACGAAGACTGCTTTGTCATTGTTTCAATCCGGCGACCATAGTTTACGAACGATGATGACGTCACTGCTTCGAACCGATGACAGTAACTGATTCAATCCGGCGACCATAGTTCACGAACGATGATGACGTCACTGCTTCAAGCCAATGACAGTAACTGATTCAACCCGGCGACCATAGTTTACGAACGATGATGACGTCATCATCGTTCACGAACTATGATGGTCAGATGAGGAATGAAATGCGAGTAATAATAATGATACTCTATGTGTGAATGTGAATAGTTGGAGGTTATGATAAAGATATCCAGTAAGTTTGTAAATGTGTCATTATGCATATATCTTTTGAAGAATACACACGTATACTTAGAAAATTTGTGGAGAAAGTTCATGAACTAAGAAGAGACTTGAATTTTTACGAAGATAAAATAAAAGTTATAAGACTGTTGAATACATTTACAAGTGCAAAAAGTGAAGATAATGATGGGAGTGGGGATGTTAAAAACAAATTTCGTGATTCTAACCACAATTCTGAATGGTATTCTATACGCGAACGTTCCCCAACACGTTGAGCGCATTTATATTTGTCTGAAGGATGTTGCAACCGATGGTGGTGGGGGGTGTAACCGTACCGAATGGATTCCGATGAATTTTAGAAAAATCAACGATAATCAATTAGAGGTATTCGCATTCAACATTCCTCAAGATAATCGTACCACCATACATTATAAACTTAAACTTTCATTCTTTGATCGGAGTGAGGGAGATATGGCTGAATGGCAATTGCTCCAACAATCATCATGTTTACCACATGTCATACAAAAGACAATATCAACACCATCCACACGTACATCATCCTCACTAGACGAAGAAATTTCTAAAATTTTCGCAATTTTGTATGCAATTTTATCTTCTTTATCAGTACTAATGTTGAAAATGTTTGTTAAATATGTAAAGAAGGCTATTTACCATGTAAATAAATGATTGTATGAAGATATAAGTGTTTTAATAAAACAAAAGGAATGATAATTATAATAATATATTGACATTATCATTTGCTAGTTCATAAGCTTTATTTTCGTGATTGATAACACATTCTATCAATGACTCGATGTTGATATCACTAATCAATTGTTCACCCCCCTCTTCTTCTGCGGCGTGAATAATATTTCCTCTTGCATACCATTTCAAATCTTGGCGGAAATTCTGTTTCACTTCGTTACCAATATCGATAGCATGAGATATGTTAGACCATTTACGTATTAATCGCATTCCCCGATTTTGTAATTTTCTGTCGGCATCACGCCAACCATCCTCCTGTCGACGCATTAGGTACCATTCTGGTCTCATATCATTCGATGTTCGATATAATCCTAAATAATATATATTATATAAATTTCATTATACAAAACAAAGTAATTACCTAAATTTCGTCTCTTTCCAAAATTTATAGGAGGTGGAACAATATTTGGTGCAATGTTATTCCGTAAGGTGATAACATTCATTTGAATTTGTTGAGATAAGCGTTGAGATCGTTCTTTCGCAAGACATTCACGTTCCTCAGCTCTTTGACGTTCTTGTTGTTCATAGAATTTCTCGTACTCACAATATTTCATCATAATAAATTTCATTAACGAAAACAGTTCACGTAACTCGATGACTTTAGGAGTTCGCATTTGCATCAATAATGATTCGAAATCAATAGCATCTAGAACATAATATTTCTTTCGTGCATCAGTCTTATCACAAATTTCTAAATGGTGTATATGCGGGTTTTTCCTCAACAATCTTGTTATAACACCCTTTTTAGCATGATATTTTTTGCCGCGATAACCTAACCAATCCAATAGATCTTCATTCATTAGAACGCGTTGGTTTAGTTGAATATTCCAAAATAAATAGTTTCTTTTATCGTTTCTTATATCGATCCCAAATTTTAGACACACTTCATTAACTGTTAACTTGATAAAATTGTTGGTGGACCATGTAGCCACATTTGAATCACGAACGCACGCTGCTAAGTTCATTTCTATAACTGAACATTTTCTGAAATGATTCTCTCTTACATACGTGAGAACGTGAACGTGAATAGTGAGGGTGGGGGATACTCTCCGTTTCGATATCATTGCAAACGTTGATAACTGACTGATAACGTCACTAGTTGTTTCAATTTGTTTCATTTCCAGCAACCGACTACCATAGTTTACAAACTATGATCGTCGGATGTTTACATCACCACCTACCGTTTGAGAAATAAAATATCAAATATAATAATAATAATAACATTTATTGGGAAAGATACATTTTGATAGTACATCATTTAGAACATAAATTATAACATTATGATTCATCACCTGGTTCTTCACACCAAATTCCGAACTGATCCTGTAATCGGGAAATACTCCATTATACGATCGTTAATGATGATGCAATAAGCCCTGGTGTTTTTGGGGAAATTCAGGAAACTTTCCATCTCTAGTTTGACGTCAACTGTTGATGACTTTATAGCATCGTTTTGTTTTGAACAGTCAATCACAAAAATTGCTCTATTCTTGAATGCTATATAATCTAACATGGGTTCGCTTATTATTTTATTTGAAAATGATTTCTGGAAATCATAGTACATCTGGTATGCTTCCACGTATTGCTGGTCGGTGAAATTCAATTTCATTGCTTCATATGGATAACACTCTGAATTCAAGTATAATTTAACATTTAGCAAGTTTATATTATCGAAATATGCATTGTGCTTAACAGGATTATTTTTCCGATCAGTTTGGAAAGCTAGAATCACATATCTGGGTCCTTCCAAATTCATTGAAGTTTTAACAGCCCAAATGTCGCGAGTGCTCTCCTTCATCAACGGATTCTCATGCAGATCCCAACTACGGAATGGAATCAAAATAGGCTTCTCAGCACTCAAATTCCCCAACATTTGAAATTTAACTTGATCACTTGGAAACACATGTCGCACTTTTAATGCTATCGTCTTCACATTTATTTTAGCCGTTTTCGTGACTGTGCTATAAGTGTAGCAATCGTTATCGGTTCGAGACCTTATCAAGCGCAGCTTATGTTTTCCACTCAAAACATTGTTATAGTCAATGAATAGGCCTAATAGAAAATTCAACGGTATCCATAAATTGATTTTATTATTGTAGACTGAACTCAATACATCCTTAAATGACCATCCAGGAATAGCTAGAGGTATAGATTCATGTTTGGCATATGTTAGATAAGCTCTGATGGTGCTGACAATACCAGGATCACGTACTTTGTCTATCTCTTTTCCATTCAATTCATAACTGATATATTCGAAGAGAAACGCTCCGAAATTATTCGTTAGTTTACATTCACCATCACCACTTGCTTCTGGCTGGAATTCTGCCTCGATGAATAAAGCAGACGAGGCCAAATCTACCAACACATCTTGTTGATTGATTAATATCTCAATTTCATCGCTGTTGCCAAAAGATGTTGTGTGGGGACAGTAGGTATGAGTTTCTTCTCGGATGATGTCTTCATTGAAGTTTGGCTCGTTGAATATTTGAAGTTTTTCCGACATTGTAACCAAGGGACTTCAAAAAATTGATATTCTCCAATGATAGTGATGCAGAAGCAACCTTCTCCCTCGAGCTCGTTGTAGATAATGACTGATGACCACTATGGAGATGTCTTTTATTGCTGAAATCCAAACTCATGTTCTCAAGTGATGGCTACTGCAACCTTCTCAGTTGAATTCCTTCCATATAATGAGTGGTGGTGAGTATTGGATTATTATTTATTGTTGTGAGGTATAATCCCTAACGATCTTTTTCAATTCCAATCGTATAATAATTTCTTCTCCACGAAAATTTACCGGTTTCCAATTCTGATCTAAAATATTCAGCGTGATGTTATCGAAGGACGTCTTGCTGATGACCGGTAGATAAATAAGATTCTTCGGCTCTATATCAATGGAAAAACCAGGTAGTACAAGAGGTGAGAACTCATATATCGTATGAGCTATCTTATTGTTATAATATGCTCCTGCGGTTAAGTTACACTCAACACGTATTGTTTGAACTTTGATTATGTTTATAGGTCGATCAGATACGTGTAGTTCGCGAGATGTCAATTTCTTTTTGCTGAATCCCAACAGTTCGCTTATACTATCTTTAGGAATAAAATTCACTTCATAATCACTCTTCAGCTCTGTGTGTAGAGTGTTGTTGTTAGATTTTATTGATAATTTCCGGTCACGTTCTTCTTGCTTCACTCCTATCCCACAAACTGCACTTTGTATGAAATCCTCGATGTCTGTCAACTCGTAGGACCCCGTAGGTATAGTTACTACTTCTTCCTCACCCTTCACATTTTTATAATAAAATTTATTAAAACCTTCTTCAATGTTCGGAATGCTATTGTACGTATGCAAGCCAACAAGTGCGATAGAATAATATGAATGAGGATCTAGTTCTATAGGTGGGTGGAAATCTACAGACAAGCGGGAGCTCTTACCCGTGATAGTGAACGTCTGAGACATGATTGATGCAAACTTTACCAACAATCTATTTATATACTAATAAATGCAGGGTTAGTCGAGCACAACTGAAGAGTTAGAGAGGAAATCTAAACATAACTGACCACAATTATAAGTGTTATATTGTTGAAAATTATCGTGATTGAATAATATCTTACACTTTTTGAAATGATCCACTAGTTCGCGAAGGGGGCGTAAATTGCCAAAACTATCATAATATAAAACTGTATCACCGACTTTATTAAACCCAACCCAGTGAGTGCCTCCATTGTCCGAGCTATCTAAATTAACTATTCCACGCTCGTTTTTCCATGGTCCGTTGGATGGTAGTTCATCACGCATAAATACTCCTCTAAAATGGGGAATTTTCAGAGCTTTTGCTAGTTTTCGTAGATCGAGATCGGTCAGAGGTCTTCTGGGTAGGTTTACTGACAGTTTTTTGGATGTTTATTTAAATATAGACCTAGACCTTTGCGATACTTTTTCAAATATAGACCAGATCCTTGTTTCCCCAAAGCTATAGCTTCCATTGTTTTATTATGTCTTTCCGTTTCCTCCAAGGTTTTCCGAGCTGCTTTGCTGTCGTTGACGGCCTTAGCGATGCCTGCACCACCCCCCGCCAATGCTCCAGCAGCTGATAAGCCGACAAACAGAGGTATTAAAAATGGTAGAAATCCTCCAGTCTTTGGAATAGGAATTACTCTTGGTAACCGAACATTTTGCCGACCACCCGCTTTTTTGAATTGTTTTCGTGCAACTTTCAACGCTGTTTGGGATGTTTTCTTCAGATTGGATGAGTCAAACTTATTCTTCATAACTTTTCTCACCCCATCGACAATTGCACTTCCGAACCCAACCTTCTTTCTCATACCCATTCCCAATTTCCTCTTTGCCTTCATAATTTTATTTACACCGAAAGCGGCAATCCTTTCTCCAAATTTTGTGTCTTTGGATTTGACACGTTGTCAAGCAGCGTTCTCTAATATTTTATCCGCCTCGTGACGTCCTTCCAAACTAGCGTTTCGCAGATATGAAATATCGTGTTGGCGGCAAGCTTTATCGAGTGGATTGATACCTGAATCTCCTCTTCTCAACCGTTCTTCTAATTTTGTACCGGGACCACAGAATTGATAACCAGGAATATGAAGTTCAAACGGGAGCTTGTTTATAAGCGTATTGAGAACACCTTCTCCTACGTACGCTTCCATACAGACTGATGAAAATTCAAGATTGCACCGTTATTTAACGAGGGGAGGGAGAAAGATCAAAGATCTCAAAATAATATTTTTTATTAATTTCAAAATTTTCTCAATACAAAAGACTTAAGTATAATCTTAACAATATATGTTTCAAATATTATAATCTTCACTCTTGATTCACCCTCATATTCACGGAATTTTTGTTCTATTATAATAACCATACCCTCGAGTCAATAATATTCCAGCTATTTGTTTGTTCCTAATAATCTCCAAATGGTCAATGCTGGATTCATTGAACGAGATCCGAATTATTGATCCAACTGTTGTGAATATTATCTAGACCCAACCATTTCACATACTGTTGACCCCTCCTCTTTCGTAATATTTTTTCGACTAAATACACATCGGGTTGTTTTGTTTTCTGTAATTCTTCCTCGTAGAAACAGCCGCTGATTGGTGCGTTGGTCATATCTTCTAGTAGATATGTGACCGGGTTGGTAATTTTTACTTTGATGATTTTAAATAATTCCGTACTCCAATTGGGCGTAAATCCCTTCTCAAAAATATGTTTAGCCTTACTTATTCGTACCACATCTCCAACGTTGTATTTGTGAGGCAGAGCTAACTTGATGTGTGAGTAGGATCGCTTCAATATCTCGCTCTCAATCTGTTTCGTCACTTTTATTGGAGCCATATTTATAGTACTATGTTTACGTTTATTATATTTTTCTGTGGTTTCTTCAAGTATATCAAGCCATTTGTATTTCCCGCTGAGACTGAAATGTTTGTAGAGCGATTCCTTTAACGTTCGAATGACACGTTCAGCAATGGCTGCTTTTTTCACACTATACGTATTATAATGATTGATATTATGTTTCTTCATTAGATCGTTAAAGTGTTTATTGAAGAATTCTTTTCCCTGATCGCTTTGCAGATTCCTAGGCTTACGATGTCCTTCTAGCAATATAGAACTGACCGCTTTCCAAACTTCTTCGGCTGATTTCGTTTTCAGCGGGCGTGTCCATAGAAATTTCGAGAAACAATCGATCATAATCAAAATGTATTTGAATCCTCTATTTTCACGAGCGTAATTACCCATTTCTGCCAGATCCATTTGCCACAAATCATCCAAACCTTTTATGATCGTTCTGCGTCGTTTGAAATTCTTCCTACTCGGCTTATGAAGCTCATGCACAACTTGTTCTCTACTCATCTTATCAATGTGGAAATCTAGTGTAGAATTAATTTTTTGGGTATATTCACAGGATTTGGAGATATACGTTTCACAGAGCCCTGCTTTGTTGTTGTGGATGATGAGGGTCTCTTCTTAGAAGGTTCCACAGATGTCATCCGTCGTTCTAACGCCTCCACTTTACTAGTAATGTCATTTAGACGCATGTTCACACTGTTAAATGTGTTATTGATCTCTTTCAATTGATTTCTGTTTTCCCTCACACTATCACTGATTGTTTTATACTCTGATTTTATATAGATCCCCATTCCATCATATTTATTCTGAATGTCCATCAGATGTTTATCAATGTTGAGAATAACCTTGTCATTCGTTAAGTTATGTTCATCCAGATCCTTGTTGATATCTTTGATCAAATTATCAACCCTAACATTGAAGGTATCTTTAAGACTGGTTTCCGTTTTCAGATTCAGTTTGTGTGTTAATTTATCAACATATACTTTATTTGCAACATCTCCATCATCATTCGGTGATTTTACGTTGCACAATCTACGATTTTCCATATCATAACTTCCATCGCTCGTTAGGAATAATCCTTGTCCGTGAACTTGTTTGAAATTATTATTAAATACATTTGTATCATATATCCACATGGAAGAGGAGGCTCTGCCAAACTTATCCATTGAAACCATCTTTATAACTGAGATGAATTTGTCTTACACCTGGTTTTTGTTCAATTACCCCTGCCTCTATCAATTCTTCTATTATAGAGATTATCTCATTGTGATGATTATGGTTACCTGCATGCGAGGATACAACAAGAAGTCTCAGTCTATCCACAATTCCGTCAACGTCATCCCAATAAACATATTCGATAGGTTTCTCGTTATATTCAAGCATATCATTTTTGATATATGCACTTCCAGTGTATGTTTTGGCTCTGGGTCTTTTCATGGAATTAATCAAAGGTTTCAGTACATTTTTGTATTTTACAATGTTTCTTATTCGATCAGCTGGATCGTTATTACGCGTATGGGCACTAGTCATTTCCATCATTTGACTGTAATTTTTCCCATCTTCCACAGTGTAAGTATCAGGTAGAACATCTCTGTAAAATATCAAATTATACAGTCCTGTGGTACCCTTGAACGGAGTACCCTTGATAATTATATTACTCTCACTATCAATTTCTATAGGTTGATTACCCATGAACCATTTGTCTAAAGTTGAATTATATTGCAATCCCATTCTATCATCGTATTTCTTGACATCATCATCCAATAGGAATCCTTCCAAGTAATAACGTGCTAATGTGGGGTATTGTTGCAGAAACTCCTCTGTAGCCTCTGCATTATCTTTCTTATGTTTTCTGAATTCTTCACGAATCTGATCGATAGTAGGTTCGAGGGTAAACACATCCTCCTCAGTATTTTGGGGGTTATATACGAACTCTTCCCCTTCAGTTACAATATTTGGGATTGGTATGTTCTCCATTTGTGTTGCTGTAGAAACAATACTTTTAGGTTTAACCAACGAATTTTGTTTGATTATTTCAGCATTTTTCGCAATTTCCTCCAGAGGTTTAGATACATTCCTGAACATATTATCTAGAATCTCATCATTTTCAGCTTTACCCAATTTCACAGCCATATATTTTTTCCTCACAACGTTTGCTAACTCCCAAATTTTTTTCTTAAATTGTTGTTTTTCTTTAAGAGTGTTACTCACACCCTCGTCCATGCTGAGCGGGTTGTCTATTTCAAATGAAAGTATATATACATGTTAGATGTATATATAACTATCAAAACCTTTGCGATAACGTCCTTTGTTCATATCACAGTCTTTGTTTATCATAAGGAATCCATATTTATCTTTCCAACATACGCTACATATCTCTTTGAATTTTTCGAGTGACATGTCGGTACTTACATGATCGGTGAATATATGTTTCAAACTGAGCTCATCCTGTTTGAAAATAATCAAGCAATTGGCATTGTCGCGCAATCCATGTTTTGGACATTTAGCAAAAGACTGGCAAAGATAGAAACTATCAATTGAGTTGTGTCTCCCTCTTGAAAAATAAGCACGAATTTTCTCCTGTTTCTCAAACATCACGTCATCGAATATTATGATTGAATTAGGCCTCGCTTCTGTGGGGTCTATGACCTCATCACTTTCGGTACAAGGAAAATATCCAAGCCCCTCAATTTTCTTCAATGTCTCCTTTAGTAACTGGTATTTTGGTTGGTGTAAAGACTTTGAATATATGTACACGTTTTCAAATTTCAGACCGTTTGCATCTAACAATAGAGATAACATCACATTTGTTTTCCCACAATTACTTGGACCACAGATTATTGTTCGTAGAGTATTAGGCAGCAAAGAGCTGTGACGTTGTGGTTGTTCAACATTCTCATTGCTTGACCCTAAGTTCATAATACTCAACGAGTCTTTTTGCTTAACAATCTTCATCATGCCTGAAGGCGAATCGAAATCATACTGGAACATATGTTGATAAGCATTTGTTTATATACTAGATGATGATGTTATATTGTGTATGTCTGATCACGCGGTTAGGTGCTTCTACGGTTCTGTCAAAATCAGGTATCAAATACATGTTAAATAGGTATGAATGCTGGAACACGTGTCTGAATGTTGAAACACGTGTCTGAATGTTGAAACACGTGTCTGAAACACGTGTCTGAATGCTGAAACACGTGTCTGAATGTTGAAATACGTGTCTGAAACACGTGTCTGAATGCTGAAACACGTGTCTGAATGTTGAAACACGAGTCTGAATGTTGAAACACGTGTCTGAATGTTGAAACACGTGTCTGAATGTTGAAACACGTGTCTGAATGTTGAAACACTTGTCTGAATGTTAGAGCATGTGTTGAATCATGCGAAAAAAAAAATGTGTATGAATGTAATACAATCATTATGATTATTCACATTTTATTCCTCATTAGCCCATCATAGTTCGTGAACGATGATGACGTCATCATCGTTCGTGAACTATGGTCGCCGGATTGAATCAGTTACTGTCATCGGTTCGAAGCAGTGACGTCATCATCGTTCGTAAACTATGATCGCCGGATTGAAACAATGACAAAGCAGTCTTTGTCACGTGGTGGTGACACCTACACGAAGCTGCCTGTACCTTCGGTCCGCCATGACATCTGTCACGTGACACCTACACGAAGCAGCCTGTACCTTTAGCTCACCATGACAGCTGTCACGTGTTGGTGACACCTACACGAAGCAACCTGTACCTTTGGTTCACCATGACAGCTGTCATATGGTGGCGACATCTCCATGAAGCAGCCTGTACCCAAGGGTCGCCATGACAGCTGTCACGTGGTGGCGACATCTCCACGAAGCATTCTGTACCTTCGATGACAGCTGTCACGTGGTGGTGACATCTCCATGAAGAAGCCTGTACCTTTGGACCAAAGGTACAGATTGCTTCCTAGAGGTGGCGGAGCCCCCTCCACGAAGCAGTCTGTACCTTGGGTTCGCCATGACAGCTGTACCTTATGGTCGCCATGACAGCTGGACCTTATGGTAGCCATGACAGCTGTACCTCATGCTCGCCATGACAGCTGGACCTTATGGTCGCCATGACAGCTGGACCTTATGGTCACCATGACAGCTGTCACTTGGTGGTGACACCTACACGAAGCAACCTGTACCTTATGATTGCCATGACAGCTGGTCCTTATGGTCGCCATGACAGCTGGTCCTTATGCCCACTATGACAGCTGGTTCTTATTGCTTCCTAGAGGTGGCGGAGCCCCCTCCACGAAGCAGTCTGTACCTTAGGTCCGCCATGACAGCTGTCACTTGATGGCGTCATCTCTACGAAGCAATCTGTACCTCAGGTCCGCCATGACAGCTGGTCCTTATGGCCGCCATGACAGCTGGTCCTTATGGTCGCCATGACAGCTGGTCCTTATACCCACCATGACAGCTGGTCCTTATGGTCGCCATGAAAGCTGGTCCTTATGGTCGCCATGACAGCTGGTCCTTATGGTCGCCATGACAGCTGGTCCTTATGGTCACCATGACAGTTGGTCCTTATGGTCGCCATGACAGCTGGTTCTTATGGTCGCCATGACAGCTGGTTCTCATGGACGCCATGACAGCTGGTCCTTATGGTCGCCATGACAGCTGGTCCTTATGGTCGCCATGACAGTTGGACCTTAGGACCGCCATGCTGTCATGTGTTAGTCACGTGACTCTGTACATGTGACACACTTTTTGAACACACCCTGTATACTCTTTACAGATAAAATAAAATCCTTATCACCTACATCCTTTCAAAACTGATAAGGACGAGCTCATGCACCGGATGCACATCGACAGCTAGACCGGAAGTGGAGACCGGATATCCTGGTGGAGAACGCGAGGAGTTCATCTACTACCCTGGACCACTCATCCCGGTGTTGACCCCTTTCTACTAGTCCGTATATCTAGAAAACTATCTTGTACCGAGGAAGGCGGTCACACTAAATTAACTATTCCACGCTCGTTTCTCCATGGTCCGTTGGATGTTAGTTCATCACGCATAAATACTCCTATAAAATGGGGAATTTTCAGAGCTTTTGCTAGTTTTCGTAGATCGAGATCGGTTAGAGGTCTTCTGGGTAGGTTTACTGACAGTTTTTTGGATGTTTTTTTAAATATAGGACAAAACCTTTACGATGCTTTTTCAAATATAGACCAGATCCTTGTTTTCCCAAAGCTATAGCTTACATTGTTTTATTATGTCTTTCCGTTTCCTCCAAGGTTTTCCGAGCTGCTTTGCTGTCGTTGACGGCTTTAGCAATGCCTGCACAACCTCCCGCCAATTCTCCAGCAGCTGATAAGCCGGCAAACAGAGGTATTGAAAATGGTAGAAATCCTCCAGTCTTAGGAATAGGAATTACTCTTGGTAATTGAACATTTTTCCGACCACCTGCTTCTTTGAATTGTTTTCGGGCAACTTTCAAAGCTGTTTGGGATGTTTTCTCCAGATTGGATGAGTCAAACTTATTCTTCATAACTTTTCTTACCCCATCGACAATTGCACTACCGAACCCAACCTTTTTTCTCATACTTATCCCCAATTTCCTCTTTGCCTTCATAATTTTATTCACACCGAAAGCGGCAATCCTCTCTCCAAATTTTGTGTCTTTAGATTTGACACCTTGCCAAGCAGCGTTCTCTTATATTTTATCCGCCTCGTGACGTCCTTCCAAACTAGCGTTTCGCAAATATGAAATATCGTGTTGGCGACAAACTTTATCGAGTGGATTGATACCTGGATCTCCTCTTTTCAACCGTTCTTCTAATTTTGTACCGGGACCACAGTATTGATAACCGGGAATATGAAGTTCAAACGGGAGCTTGTTTATAAGCGTATTGAGAACACCTTCCCCTACGTATGCTTCCATACAGACTGATGAGAATTCGAAATTGCATCGTTATTTAAAAAGGGGAGGAAGAAAGACCACAGATCTCAAAAACATTATTTTTAATAATTTCAAAATTTTCTCAACAGAAAAGACTTTAGTATAATCTTAACAATACATGTTTTCAAATATTACAATATTCATTCTTGATTCACATAGTCATCAAATTTTGTTCTAATATAATATCCATACCCTCGAGTCAACAATATTCCAGCTTTTTGTCCAAATCGTCAATGGTAGGTTCATTCAACGAGATCCGAATTATCAATCCAACTGTTGTCATTATTATCTAGATCCAACCACTTTACATACTGTTGACCCCTCCTCTTTCGTAATTTTTTTTCGACTAAATACACATCGGGTTGTTTTGTTTTCTGTAATTTCTCCTCGTAGAATTCTCCACTTATCGTTTTCCCCAACATATCTTGCAAAATATATGTAACAGGAGCTGTCATGTGTACACTTATAATTTTAAACAATTCCGTCTACCAATTGGGCGTATATCCTTTTTCAAATATATGTTTAGATTTACTTATTCGCACCACATCCCCAATGTTGTATCTGTGAGGCAGAGCTAACTTAATGTGCGAGTAGGATCGCTTCAATATCTCGCTCTCAATCTGTTTCGTCACTTTTATTGGAGCCATATTTATAGTACTATGTTTACGTTCATTATATTTTTCTGTGACTTCTTAAAGTATATCGAGCCATTCGTATTTCCCGCTAAGATTGAATTGTTTGTAGAGCGTTTCCTTCAACGTTCGAATGACACGTTCAGCAATGGCTGCTTTTTTCACACTATACGTATTATAATGGTTGATATCGTGTTTCTTCATTAGATCGTTGAAGTGTTTATTGAAGAATTCTTTCCCCTGATCACTTCGCAGATTGGTAGGCTTACGATGTCCTTCTAGCAATATAGAACTGACAGCTTTCCGAACCTCTTCGGCCGATTTCGTTTTCAACGGACGAGTCCACAAAAATTCTGAGAAGCAATCGATCGTTACCAAAATGTATTTGAATCCCCTATTCTCACGAGCGTAATTACCCATTTCAGCCAGATCCGTTTGCCACAAATCATTCAAACCCTCTATGATTGTTCTGCGGCGTTTGAAATTTTTCCTACTCGGCTTATGAAGCTCATGCACAACTTGTTCTCTACTCATCTTATCAATGCGGAAATCTAGTCTAGAATTAATTATTTGGGTATATTCACAGGATATGGAGTTATACGTTTCACAGAGACCTGCTTTGTTGTTGTTGTGGATGATAAGGGTCTCTTCTCAGAAGGTTCCACAGACGTCATTCGTCGTTCTAACGCCTCCACTTTACTACTAATGTCATTCATACGCATGATCGTTAAATGTCTCATTGATCTCTTTTAATTCATTTTTGTTTTCCCTCACACTATCACTGATTGTTTTATACTCTGATTATATATAGGTCTCCATTCCATTATATTTATTCTGAATATCCGTCAGATGTTTAGTAAATGATTTATTCATGGTGAGAATAACCTCCTCATTCTTTAATTTATGTTCGTCCAGATCCTTGTTGACATCTCCGATCAAATTATCAACCGTAACATTGAAGGTATCTTTAAGACTGGCTTCTGTTCTCAGATTCAGTTTGTGTGTCAATTTATCAACATATGCTTCATTTGCAACATCTTCATTATCATTCGGTGATTTTACGTTGCACAATCTACGATTTTCCATATCATAGCTTCCTTCGCTCGTTAGGAATAATCCTTGTCCTTGAACTTGTTTGAAACTATTATTAGATATATTTGTATCATATATCCACATGGAAGAGGAGGTTCTTCCAAACTGATCCATTGAGGTCATCTTTATAATTGTGATGAATCTGTCTTTACATATGGGTTTTGTTCAATTACATTAGCCTCTATCAATTCTTGTATTATAGAGATTATCTCGTTATGATGGTTATTGTTACCAGCATACGAGGATGCAACAAGAAGTCTTAGTGTATCTACAATTTCTTTTACGTCATCCCAATAAACATATTCGATTGGTTTCTCGTTATATTCAAGCATATAATTTTTGATATATGCATTTCCAGTGTATGTTTTGGACCTTGGTCTTTTCATGGAATTAATCAAAGGTTTCAGTACATTTTTGTATTTTACAGTGTTTCTTATTCGATCAGCTGGATCGTTATCACGTCTATGGGCACTAGTCATTTCCATCATTTGACTGTAATATTTCCCATCTTCCACGGTGTAGGTGTCAGGTAGAACATCTCTGTAGAATATCAAATTATACAGTTCCTTGGTACCCTTGAACGGTGTACCCTTAATAATTATATTACTCTCACTATCAATTTCAATAGGTTGATTACCCATGAACCATTTATCTAAAGTGGAATTATATTGCAAACCCGTTTTATCATCGTATCTCTTGACATCATCATCCAATAGAAATCCTTCCAAGTCATAACGTGCTAATGTGGGGTATTGTTGCAAAAACTCTTCTGTAGCCACTGAATTATCTCTCTTAAGTTTTCTGAATTCTTCACGAATCTGATCGATAGTAGGTTCGGGGGTGAACACATCTTCTTCAGTATCTGGAGGGTTATATACGAATTCTTCATCTTCAGTTACAATATTTGGGATTGGTATGTTCTCCATTTGTGTTGCTATAGGAACAATACTGTTGGGCTTAATCAACGAATTTTGTTTGATTGTTTCAGCATTCTTCACAATTTCCTACAGAGGTTTAAATACATTCTTGAACATATTATCTAGAATTGTATCATTTTCAGCTTTACCCAATTTCACAGCCATATATTTTTTCCCCACAACGTTTGCTAACTCCCAAATTTTTTTCTTCAATTGTTGTTTTGCTTTCAACTTGTCAGACACATCCACGTCAGTAGTAAGAGAGGACACATGGTACACATTGTTGTATAAAGTGTATTCATCTAATCTATGGAATAATTTTAATCGCCCCCATTTATGTCGTCGAATCGCAAATAAGGTGGCATCGATAATAATGAAAACACAATGTTTTTTACATTTATTTATTTTTCACTAAATTAAAAATACATTTCATCTTTAAATTATTATATATGTATAATACAAATTCCAATTCAGCAATCTATAGTTCTTCTTTAATGGTGTTGTTTAATATGTCGTATGAGAAAGCCGTGTTCGAAACCATTACAACGTAACACAGTGTACCCTCGTTGTTGGCGGTTGGTGGATCTATATTTTTATTAAAGTCGACATGAAGTACAACGTTACTCTTCCCGTTGGTCCATGGTTGGCGTGTTAGATCTATAACATAAACAGGCCTAACAATTTTGAATTCATCGGGGTTTGCGTAAACGAAAGGTACTTCATAATTTGTTCTATAAAATATACGTTTGAAATCCATCGACATATCGTAAGCTATTGCAAAATTGCCTTTATCCCAATCCAAATCGAGTGGTTCTTCAGGATACCTCTTCCCATTAATTTCAAACCAGATGTTTTTCACATCTGCGTGATCGAAGATAGAAGGATCTTTTTCTTGATTTCCAGATCTATCGGTTTGGAATGTGACTATCCCAAATAGAGGACTGTTTATATTACGATAAATGTTCGTTATATCAAAATTCAAAGTTCTCCCTAAAATGTTTTTCTGACAAATGCACTGCCAAGTTTTAAATCTGAGCACATACTCGTTTTTGGAACTGAGTGTTTGAAGTCCATTTATCAATTGAATTTTAGCAGTGTCTTCATAATCAATAATGGGAACTCTAATATAGAAATCGCTTATGATTATTTTACCTGCATCCGGTAGAGTTGTATCATCAAATGTACCGTCATCCTTCTTGTTTTTCCATCTGAACAAAGCATCGTCGTTAGTGTTACGTATGAAGGTAATTTCAAATCCTCCTTTGTAAATTGGTAGTGCAACATCTTTAAAGAATCCCAGCCCTAAATTTGACAAGTTTCCAACAGTATTGAATGATCCACCTCCCCGGAATGTTGATTGAAAACCTGAATTCATAGTTGGGCCGTCAAAACCTAAGGAGTAACTCACTGTTCCTTTAACAGTGCTACACAAACCAGGATATTCAACTTCTTGAAGAAGTTTGTTATGCTTTCGAACTTCGATGTGTGTGAATAAATGTGGAACGAAGTTATCAATTAATTTTATATTTGCATTGGCGGCATAAACTTGACCGTTATCGTTTCGTACGAATTGTCCCGAAATGTAGTATTGAAAGTTTTTAGTCGCGAAGTTGTCATTGTAGTCTATACGAAAGGTGGTTTTTTTGTTGACACTGTTCAAATTCAATTTTGAATCTGGCAAAACATTACGGTATTCTGCGCGTATGATATTATCTCTGTATTTATTGAATGTCTCCATCGAATAATTATACAAAAATATAATTGCTCTCTTATTATGGTAGAATTTCATATTCTTCCTGGTGCAGAGGCTACATCTATATTTCTTAAAATATTCTCGTATTCTTCTTTATTCGATAATCGCTTGAGTACTTGTAAACACAAATGGCCGCATACTGGAGGATCACCTATATTTTGAATTCTGTCGCTATTGTAGAATAAATTACTTTTTCCGAGATATGTCACTAACTCAGCAGGAGGATTTGAGTCACCGTACGAATCGAAATAATATTTGAGATTTCCTTTCTTGAACCAAGCCGTCCAATGGCTACCTTTCTGATCAGAGTTCTGTAGATTGATAATACCACATTCATTTTCATTTGGACTTGCTGGTAATACATCTTTCATGAAAACACCACGAAAATTTGGAATGCTCTGTTTATCGACTATATTCAAAATATCAAAATTAGTCAAAGGATTTACTTTTTTTTAATTTTTCTTCGTTTCTTCTGTTTAAGGCCTTTACCCTCTAATGCTTGATGATGACTTTTCAACTCGGCAAGTTCTCTATCTCTACTCTTCTTATTCAGTACAGTGTTTGCAATTGCTGAAGCACCACCTGTTAACGCTCCTAAAGCGCCGAGGCCTGCAAATAACAATGGTAGAAAGCCACCTTCTTTAATATTTTTAATATTGTTGAATGTCAAAGTTAAGCGTAGACCTTTCTTCGCCTTTAAGGCTTTTTCTACTCTGCCGATATCATCAGGACATAACACAATTTCGTGTGAACCGTTTCTGAGATTTTCATATGCCAGTTGTAAAACAACATTACATTTATTTTTGTAAGCCGCTGCAACTTTTTGCAATTGATTTGTAGTCAAGTTTAGTTTATATTTATGCATTCTTTTCACAGGGTCAGAACTCATGTTTTAAAACTTGATTTCTATCTTATAATATATTAAAATTTCAAATTGATACCCATTCCAAGATGTCGCTTCAAATTCATAGCATTCGCAGTAGCCCAAGCAGCTGCCTTTTCTCCCAAATTGGCATCGTGAGCCATCACTCTAGCCCATGCTTTCTTTTCTAAAATTTCATCTGCTTGGTGCCTATCCTTCGTATCTTTACGATGTTTGTAAAATGTGTCGTGCTCTAAAGCTGCTTCGTCCAATTTGTTTATTGGTTTATCGCCTCGGGCTAAGCGTTCATCTAACTTGGTCCCAGGTCCTAAAAAATTATATCCGGGAACGTGTAATTCGAAGGGTAATTTGTTCAAGAGGTCATTGAATAATCCAGAACCAGAAACTATGGTTTTTGGTAAACGTGATACGAACGATATCAAATATTCAATGCCTTTTGGAGTATCAATAAGCTTTTCCAATTCTGCTGTGAAAAAACGAACAACCCCTGCTTTTTCATTATAGAAATTGTTATTACCTGCTTGTTCTTGGGCAGCAATGTAATATAATCTGTTCAACAATTCATTCAAGTTCCTAATATATTTATATTCTATTTCATTGTCAGAATATTTTTTCAATCCTGATCCATCTACTGCGTCTTGAAAATCTTCTGACGCCCCTCTGTCTTTCCTGAACATTTTATCCCACAAAGGTTTTATTATAATATTGTATTTACTGCCCTTACTAGATTTAACTTTCTTTGTAGTTTTATCGTTCCTATGATAAATCGACTCTGTGTCTATTAACATTTTTGCATAATTATGAAAGTCTGATCTTGAATATAGATTTTTGTCGGGTGCATTAGCGTACGTTAACAATCTCCATAAGCCTATAGTTCCTTCGTATTTTCTATCCCCGATCAAAATATCATTTTTATCTATAGCAATTTCGGCCTTTCCCAGTTTGTAACTTTTATTTTGTTCATCATACCATATGCCGAACGTTTTATCTTGTGCTCGAGGTAAATATTCCTTGGCAATGACACCGATATGAATCGTAGGAGGAATCGCCTTTAACATTCTTTCACCAACAGGCGTTAGACCTTCAGGATTATTAGGGAGAATTGCTAATAGATTTTTAATTCCCTCATCGGTTTTATGAACACCATGAGTAACTTTGTCTACGGCTGATTCAACTTTTTCTAATGCTGAAGTTATAGGCTTATACATTTTCTCTCTGGCCTCCTCACTTTCGACTTCTGCCACTCTTTTTTCTCTAAATATGTTTCGATTCATCGTTTCAATGTCAGCAAGATGTGCTGCTGCGTCAACAGTAATATGTGGCTTATAATGTTCTACCGATATTTTTTCATCCTCAGATTCTAAATTATTCAATTTTTCTTTACTTTTAATTTGAAGATTCGGTATTTGAGAGTTCCTTGCTTTTCCCAATTTTTTTGTAAGATTGGTTTTAATTCGCTTTAATTCATTTGCATCAATATTCATGCTCTCCATTGTTTTTATGTTTCGCTCTTATTATATGTAGGTTCCTTACAAAGCCACGATCTGATTAGTCTCCAACTTGTGGATATCGTTAGCAATTTGCCTCAAATGTAAATAGACTGTAAAATCTGTGAAACCCATTAATTTATTTTGAGAGTTATCTAACATGGTAATTCTTATGTCTTGAATACGTTTAATATTCTTCTGCAATGGTACGTACAATATTTCTGGAGGTTTCTCAAATTCACCAGACGTATCATATTTAAAAACATATAACAATTCTTCTTCACTGTGAATATGTTGGTTCGACTCATGAGAAGTTATGCTAGGTTCGATAATATTGCAATGCAATTCTGCAACAGCAGTATTTTTTCTGTTTTGATATTGATTGACAGGATAATCTCCAACAATTTCAGTTTTACCAACTGTAATTATATCATTGCGTGAAGGCAAGTCTTCTAAAAATTCTTCCCGAAATTTGAACCCCAAATATTTACACAATGTTTTATCCATAAAAAAGTTTATGTCACTGATAATTATAATTTTACCACCCATCCCTATATTTAAATAGAATATATATTCCAATTTTGCAACATATTCAGCGATTTTCTGATTCAATTCGTTGATTGAATAGATACCACTTTTTAATTCTAGCTTATTCATTTTTTTCTCAAAACTGATTGTGCAGTCCATTTTAATATCGATAGAATTACCAGTACTGTTATCCGAATACGAATAGGCTAAAGCAAATAAACCTATTTCATAAGTTTTATCTTCATTTAAACGTATCGGGTTTTCTAATCGTATTTTACCAATACTTTGATTTCCGTTTATTTTTATCAACGGCATCTCTTATATAAGAATGAAAATATGTATAAAATTACACCAATACCTGTGTATGAAAAAGATGCAAAATCGAATATCAGGTTTCCGATACCATTAAGATGTCTCATTGTCGGTTCTAGTGGCTGTGGCAAAACAACTTTAGTTTGGAATATAATTACAAAACGATGGATTCCTTATCAAAATATTTATATATTCAGTAAATCTTTAGAACAGCCTACATATAAAATATTGCAAAGAATGTTTGAAGATATTTCAATTGAACTTGGACAACAAATCGCATTCTTTTATGATAATTGTGAAAGTGTTATATCAGTTGATGATTGTAATTCTAATAGTTTAGTAGTTTTTGATGACTGTATTCTCGAAAATCAAAAAAAGATAAAAGAATATTTTGTAAGAGGTAGGCACAAAAATATATCATGCCTATATTTAACACAATGCTATACTCTTGTAGATATCAAAGTTGTTAGGAATAATCTAAATTTTATTTGCGTTTTCAAACAAAATAATCATTACATTAAAAAAATGTATGAAGATATTATCGGTTCTGATATGACATATGTTAAGTTTTATTCAATGTGTCGCAATTGTTGGAAAAAAGATTATGGATTTCTTTCAATAGATTTGACCAAAAAATCAAATAATGATAAATATAAAGAGAAAATTGATGAAATTATATTATAATACGAACGTATTTTAGTTAACGGAAACAGAACGTACGATGATCGTACGTTGAGTTCAACGCAACGCGAACACAATCTACGTTAACGTGAACATGAATTGAACGTTCCCCTGAAGACGCCATAAAAGTACGATGATCATACTGTACGTTAGATTCAACGAAACGCGAACACAATCTACGTTAACGTGAACATGAGTTGAACGTTACCCTGAAGACGTAGTAGCTAGAGAGGTCACATATCGAAACGCACGTATTCTCGTTAAGCAGCGTAAACAAGGTCGTTGAGAGGGCGTTGTCGCGCGAGCTGTAGGTGAGAGTAGGTATCCCCTCACTTTGGCCCGCCTGATAGAGAGCCTTATCAGATGTCGGTCACTGCACTATCGTCTACGTTACGATGAGATCTCTTTACAGACACTATCAATACGATATACACACAGGTGTCAACGCGGGCGCTTACACCGGTGTCCACGCTGGCGCTTACACCGGTGTCTTTGCAGGCACATCACTGGACATCTTTATACCTCTAGATGCACCCGCGAAACAAGCGATTGTGAGGATATTTACCATTTTCGCGGGTGCACTATAGGGTAATAGTACCCCATGATGTACCCTCGAAACAATGACACCAACGTGCTCTGAATCGAGCCGACTTTGTCATTGTTTCGCGGGTGCATCGACACGTTCGTTCGTTAATTAAACATCGCCAACAAAATGAATACTGTTAGTGGCTAACAATTTGTCGGTGTTACTTTATTTACATTCACGTATGTCAAAAACTGTTCATTGCAAGCGGATGATGAAACTGAAAAAAATACTTTCTGTCGCGATCTGAACGGAGGACTGACGCGTGACAACTCAATGCCCGTAACTTTGAGCCACGGAAACCTCTCATAAACTTGCTTTTAAGCCGCTATTAGAATAATATATTAATATAGGTATACACGAATGAATCACATTTTCCAAATTTATTGGGATTGAACTTGTTATAATAACACGCTAATAATAAGACGTTCACAAGATGCATGATTTGATTTATTGTACGAAATGTAGAATGAAAACACCAAACATTGCGTTTAACATTGTGAATGCAGAAAGAAATAAACGACGAATATCATGCAATTGTAAAATTTGTGGGCGTGAAAAGAGCCAATTTATAGGTGGTGGAGTCAAGGAAATTGAAGCAAAAGAATTACATCGACCGGTTATAAGAAAATTTTGTAAGCGCCGTATAGTAACTTTAGGTATAGATGACTTGTGGGCTGCAGATTTGATAGTTATGACTCGATATGAAAAGGAGAACGATGGCTTTAAATATATATTTAACGTAATTGATACATTTTCTAAATTTGCTTGGAGTAGGGCTCTGAGATCGAAAAATGGATATGAGGTTGCTACTGCCTTTAAAGATATTCTAAACGAGTCTGAAAAAGTGCATCATTCTCCACCCAATTTGCTACATTGTGATAAAGGTGTAGAATTCAGAAATAAGGATTTCAAAAAAATTCTGAATTTATTCAATATAAAAATGTATCATACCGAAAATGAAGAAAAATCTTCTACTGTAGAAAGATTTAATAGAACTATGAATAACAAGATGAAAATTCAGTTTGAGATGTACAAAAATTTCAGATGGGTTGATATGTTAAAAACTGTATTGAAGGAATACAATTATTTGAATGTCCATAGCACTATTAAAATGACACCTGCCCAAGTGAATAAATCTAACGAGCAGCATCTTTTAGATACAGTTTATGTGTACGTAGTTGGGAATGATGAGCCTAGATTCGCTGTGGGTGATCGTGTCAGAATAACTCGTAAAAAAGAAGAATTTCAAAACAAATATCAAAGTACGTGGAGGCGAGAAATTTTTGTGATCGATAAAATTGCTTATACTAATCCAATCACATACAACATTAAAGATTTAGATGGAAATCAAATAAGTGGCAGTTTTTACGAAAAGGAATTACAGAAAACTGTAATGTAGTGTTCAAAAACCCCAAGGTAATGAGTCAATTATACCATCTCGCTCAATAATTCTCCGTTTGTCATAGTCCATTTTGAAGGCTTTCCTAACATTATCTTTTGTAACTAGATTCTTCGTTTTAGTATCTCTTGTAATCATTTTATAATTTAATTCAATTTTCTCCAGTTGTTTGTGTACTATGTTTTCCAATCCTGTTCTATTCAATTTTTGAGCATTTTCAAAGTTCAATGTGAATCCTTTTATTTTTGTAATTTCTTTCCCTTTATTGGTTTTGTAGTAATAGCTTTTTGGCCCTGTAGATATCCATGACTCAATATACTCGTTCCTTGCAAGTTCGTCTGTCCATTCACCTAACATGCAACCTGTTGTTACAGTGTTTTTCCCATTATCAATATACACTATACTATCTGTGTCATAATAAACCACGTGATCTCCAAGACGCTCCAACATGTCATATAATCGTAATCTAGCATTCGAAGTTGTGAAAGCAGCTATAAACACGTTAGTTGATGTACAATCTTCTACGTACATTTCTCTATATTTGTAAGTTACTTGAATAATATTCTCATTTACAAATATGCAATTGGAAATTTCTAATTTGTCATTTAAAAGAAGTGTGTACCATCTTCTCACATCAGTTACGTATTCTGTTTGTGTCATGTTCTGTCTTTGTCCGAACTTTCCCCACAGGGAATTGAGGCATATTTTGGCTACTGCTCTTTTGCCTGGATTGGGTAAAATTTTATCTAGTTCCAAATCAATATCCATTCGTTCTTTGATAACTTTGACATATTCATCTTTGGAATTGTAATCATGTGGGCTTGCTTCAAGTTTTATTTTCATAAAATCGCGAACGTAACCTTTGAACAAATCATTTGATTTTTCTGCAAAATGCCATACTTCATATATATCGACAATTTTGTAACCTTTTTCAATCGCCTTGTTAACTTCATCGGTAGTCCAAGTCCCTACAAAAGCTCTTTCCTTTTCCGTGTGGTAGCATTCGCTCGATTTAATCGCAAAACATTTTTTACATAATATGAATGTTAATTTTCCTTCTCTAACTGGTAAAACAGGATGATACAAATTCTTTGGAGCTAATACTTTACAACTGATCAATCCATACCATGATGAATCGAATGAAGATGGTTTAATAATTTTTGTTGGGAAACCCACAGGATAAAAGTCATAATATTGAACTGTTGGGTAAAGACTTCATACATCAATATATCTCATCTTTTTATTTTCAATTCTCAATTTGGCAGCGTTAGTTCTTCCTCCATAGAATGCATCTCTCGGATTAAGAGGCTGAACGATATCATGGGATGTTTTACTCATTGATCTATATTCTATCGATCTAATCCATTCACAATGCCAAATTTCGATAAGGTTATACCCAGCATCTCTAATCTGTTTACTTATTAGCACTGTTTTTTCGTACAAGTCGTCCATTGTTTCATGATTCATATTGTTGATCGTAGATGGAGAAAAACATTTTTTACAACCATGCCAGAAACAACCCATGTATTGATAGACAGTTTTTTCAATTTTGTTGTACCCATCGACTTTAAACCCACAAATTGTAGCTTCTCCTCCGTTAAGTGCATGTTGGACATTTTCAAAAGTATTCAACCACATGATTGATTCCTTGCTGTACATTTCTTTTTTATCATTTTTGATTATAGCCAATTCATTGTTTGGTAAGTATTTTGAACGATAGATTAACATACACACACCTGCGATCGTCAAGTATTGAAAAGGGTCAATGTTTGCAATTTCTAGAAATTGTTTTCTAAGTTCTAAGCATCCTTGTCTCAATATATCAACATCTGATTCGCAGTACTCAAGAATTTCTTTCCTAAAATCGAATATGTAATTCTCATTTACTTTTTCGGAATGCCACTTCAAGAATTGTTCCCTCTGTTGTGGTTGCATGGAATTTGCACCGTAATATTTCACTGCAGGGATAGCACCGATATAGTTTTGGTTTTGTGGTGTATTGAAATAATGAGGGAAATATCCTTTTTTGAGTTCCTTCAATCCAAAAGTTTTTGGGAAAGTCGACAACGGTGATTGAACAAAATTCGAACTATCGATAATTTTCAACGATATTTGTGGAATTTCTAAAAGCATCAATTTTGAACCTGTATAGATTGTAAATGGTTTGATCGTATTACTCATGCAATATTTCAGTATAAAATACGAGCCGTAGCCCTTAGCGAAATGTGCGATTGCCGTATAATTTTTATGTTCTTTGGAGATCAACCAGCTACAGAATTGTTCGTTTGTTTGGAAAGAATATTTTTTGCCTTCAAAGTCATGTGCTACCACGAGATTAGCTATATGAATTCCAGTGTCTTGTTGAGCTTCGTAATCAAACCATATGTATTTAGTAACATGTCCACAGGATTTTTGTTGTTTATTGGATTTACCATTACAAATACAGTCTTCTTCACAGAAGCCGCCTTTGGCTTTCTTTCTCATCATGTAACATTTATGAGTGTCCGGTTTAACAAATTCCTTGCAGTTAATGCATTTTCGGAAACCACACATGTGCTCCGAATCTCGTTTACACAATCTATTACATTTAGTGCATTTATATATATAACCGCAAATCTCTCCATGGTTACTTAAACATTTCTCGTTGAAACAAAACCTATTGCAATCAGCACATAAAATTTTGGATTTGCTTGCTTCATTATGCTCCAGCTGTTTACATAAAGTGCATATTTTTCTTTGACTTGTACATTTATGTTTATTTTTTTGTTCGTAAGGTTTATCGCATTTTTCACAATAATATGATCGTCCTAGAAATGCTGACATACTACTGATAACATCAAAATGGTTCTGATTTTTATAAAGGTATACTTTGATTTCTTTCTCTTCTCCTGAATATATAATACTGTTTAGATTCTCGGCACATATAATTTTAATCTGAATGTTCAAAAATTCCTCCGATTTTTTAAAATCTTCCAATGTAAATCCTTCTTCGTTATAATCGTCAAAACATTCACATAATTGTACTGCTAAATCTTTTTGTATCTTTCTACCTATACGTATATGTTTTATTTCGTTCTGCGTTAGGTCCCTACCTAGTATTTTATTCGTTTGATATGATAATGCTACTATGAGTGCTCGAGGTCCACAAAGATTATCCTCATTTCTGATTTCCGTTATACATCTTTTAGTTCTTCTGTCATTTCTCAAGTTTATTATTTTTCTTCCTTTACCACCTCTTGGAATATTAAATATCTGTACTTGGAATACTGTTTGAAGAATATCTACATTTTGATCGGAAGTTAATATTTCGGCAATTCTTTTCAATAATTTAGAAGCATCTATGTTAGTCGAAGTTGCTGTCGATATCGGATTATTGAAACCTGGATTTGTTGCTATTATTCTGATTCTATCGCCCTTTTGGAAACGAGTTTTTTTTTTTAAATTGAATAATACAGCATTAAGAACTTTTGTTAACTGGTTTTCTAGTTTGGTGAAATCAAAATCTTGCATGAAATTTTTATAAGCTGGAACAACTTTAAACTGTGATAATGTACTATTGAACTTTTTAATATGAACAGGCTTTCCTAATTCTGCAACACTGAAAGGAGGTTTACGATCTCTAGTATTATTAGCGAAAACAGAATCTTCAAATGGAAATATTTCAACTAATTTTAATGGTGGCTGCACTTCTTGTTTAATTTTGGTAATATGTTTCTTCGATTTAATATGACACACCCAATTTCGATATTTCAGTTGTTGTTTACATGTTTCACAATATTTATTCCCGTGCACATCTAATGGTGAGCTGCTTTCTTTCACAGGTTCATTTGTTTCAACCTTTTCAGACTGCACTTCTTGCTTAATTTTGTTGATATGTTTCTTCGATTTGATATGGCGCGCCCAATTTCGATATTTCAGTTGTTGTTTACATGTTTCACAATATTTATTTCCGTGCACATCTAATGGCGAGCTGCTTTCCTTCACTGGTTCATTTGTTTCAACAACCTTTTCAGAATCCACTTTACGATAAGGAAGATCGAAATGCACCGTCCCCGAATTCACAAATTTTTTTGATTCATTGGAATAGTCAAAAATAGGTTTGTCAGTAGAGAATGGAGGCGGTCCTAAAATTCTTCTAATTCGATCGGAGTCCGATGTATAATTTTCTTTATTCACAGTACGCGAAGAGATTCCTATATAATCAAAGTCTGGGTCGAAATAGCTATCGTAATGAACGTTTTCTTCAAGAGGTGGTATGCATGACTCCATGGGACGAGTAGATTCATTTATTAAAACTTGCGACGTGTCGTCAAGCAGTACATCTGGTTGTGGTACAGGTTTAGGCATTGCCGTTTGAAGATGATACGGCTTTGGAACTGAATCTATCCATTTTTGAATATTTCCATCTATCTTACGACTTTGTCTTGATTCGGGTATTGATGATTTCTCAATTGTGTTTGACTGTTGATGGAGAATCGGTAAATAATTCTGTTCTCTATATGGAGCGGGGGGCACTGTTATAAATGAATCTTCTTCATCTTCGAAAATAGGCATATGGAATGGCTCAAATTTAGGCATAGATCCACATTGAGTTTCAATTTGAACTTTAGAATTTGATCGTTTAGTTGGCATTTTCTGAGCCGGTGCGAATGGTTTTGATGGACGAGTAGGTTTTCTCATTAAAAATTGTGTCAGTTCATCTACAGGAGGAACAGCCTTTGGTGAAGGTTTAGTAGTTGTCATTTGAGCACGATATGGTTTTTGAACGGAATCTATCCATTTTTTTACATTTT
This sequence comes from Endomychus coccineus, assembly GCA_958510875.1. Taxonomy (NCBI): domain Eukaryota; kingdom Metazoa; phylum Arthropoda; class Insecta; order Coleoptera; family Endomychidae; genus Endomychus; species Endomychus coccineus. The sequence continues at coordinate 530,387 of CAUEHT010000086.1, forward strand.
CATCAATTTTAGGACTTGCTTTGCATTGAGGTATTGCTATTGTCTCTTGTGAATTTGGCTTTTCACGAAGAATCGGCAAATGATTCCATTCATCGTTTTCTGAAGGCATTGTTATAAATTCACCACTGCCCATTCCCCAAACATTAAATTTCCTATTATGAGTTCTCCAATAATAGGCGCCTAAAGGGATAGCACCTGATGCATTAATATTACGACTAAACTTCTGTATATGTTTTTCAGATTTGACATGTCTGGCCCAGTCACCCATTTTAACATCATTATTACATTCAACACAACGTTTAACACAAACATTATCGTCAGTTTTTTCCGTATTATGTTTTTTAGTTTTGATATGCCGGTTCCAGTTGGAAGATCTGATATCGACTCTACAAGTATTACAGAATACTTTTCCAGTTGAAGTTTGTTGAGTATTAGCACTAACAAGTGCTGTTCTCTCGTTTGCGCGAATTTGAGTCAGATCGATGCGGCCTGTCATCGTACTCTCTTACTATATAGATCTCACGGAGGAAGAGCATTTTGGATGAGTGCAGATTTCACGCATGCGCAGTTTTGATTAACAACAAATGTAATGTAAGGGGCCACCGACTGAGACCAGTTGGACTGAATTGAAGGTGGCTACAAAACTGAGGGGGCGATGAAGGGATCGATGATGCCACCTTATTTGCGATTCGACGACATAAATGGGGGCGATTAAAATTATTCCATAGATTAGATGAATACACTTTATACAACAATGTGTACCATGTGTCCTCTCTTACTACTCACGTCCATGCTGAGTGGGTTGTTTGTTTCAAATAAAAGTATATATACATGTTAGATGTATATATAACTATCAAAACTTTTGCGATAACGCTCTTTGTTCATATCACAATCTTTGTTTATCATAAGGAATCCATATTTATCTTTCCAACATACGCTACATATCTCTCTGAATTTCTCAAGTGACATGTCGGTACTTATAAGATCGGTAAATATATATTTCAAATTGAGTTCATCCTGTTTGGAAAAAATCAAGCAATGGCATTGTCGCGCAATCCATGTTTTGGACATTTAGCAAAATACTGACAAAGATAGAAACTATCAATTGAGTGTCTCCCTCTTGAAAAATAAGAACGAATTTTCCCTGTTTCTCTTCCATTACATCATCGAATATTATTACCGAATTAGGTTTCGCTTATGTGGGGTCTATGACGTTATTACTTTCAGTATATGGAAAATTTCCAAGCCCAGCAATTTTCTTCAATGTTTCCTCCTGTAACTGGTATTTTGGTTGGTGTAAAGACTTTGAATAGATGTATATGTTTTCAAATTTCAGGCAGTTTGCATCTAACAATAGAGATAACATCGCATTTGTTTTCCCACAATTACTTGGACCACAGATTATTGTTCGTAGAGTATCCGATGTTCATAATCATTTCTCACTTCTTCTCTGGATAGAGGTTCAGGGTGGGTAGAAACTCTATGATGTGAGTAGGTATCAGGACACCTTGGCAGGCCGGCCACTTCCGTTCCTTATCAGTTGCTGATAAGCAGACGGCTTTGGTCGGGACATTCGCGCATGCGCGGTCATGATGTGGCCCCAGACAGGTATCGGTAAGTATTGGTACTGTATTACCGGTCGGGTAGATGGTTAGGGTGTGATGTCACCTCTAGGGTGTGGTCTCTGACTGCTAGGTGACCTTCCGCTTGGGTTTTGTGGTAGAGTCTATAGAGAGAGTAGTGGCAATCAGCTTGTATAGGTCATAGAGAGTTCGTTAGGTGTGAGGTTAGGGAGAATTTCAGCAGCATATTTGTGTCTGGCCAGACAAAAGACACGAGAGCAAATAGTTGAGAGGTTTCTGTCTGTGAATATTCACGAAAATAAACTGTATTCTCAATAAGATTAAAATAATTCAACTTATCATTCCAAAGCAACAAGTAATAATCGCGGTTAAACGGCATATGGGAGTATAAATCATATCTGTTTGAAACACGTAGCCAACGCGTTAAATTATTATTTAAATGAAATAATATGATTCAATTTATCGTTCTATAGTAACAATCAGTAATCGCGGTCAAATGGATAAATCATATCTGTTTTGAAACACTTCGCTAACGTATTAAGACTGCAACGCTCCGGGGCACGATGTGCGTTAGAAGCCGCAAATATTTATATTTTGATAACCAACACTTGTTTATATTTACCAGGCTCGGACTGGTTCCAGACATTTGTTTCTCCAGCGAACACGCTTCAAAAATTCCGCGACTGTAGATCAAATATAAGATATATATAAGAGTTTCAGATAGGGAAGGTATTATGTGTAAGGTTGTCGATAGAGCAACATGTTATTATTCATTCTATGCTTCCTCGGAGCCCAGGCGAACGAATATCTAGTAAAATATGGGTATATGACGGAAAATTCCAACGGGTTGAGTGAAAGAGAGGACGCATATTCTGGGCTGAGCTTTGAATATACAGGTGGTAACACAACCGATATACTCATTTCGTATCAGAGAGGAATGCATCGTAGAGTTACGAACAATGGGGTGTGTTCAGGGTTGTTTGATGTCCCCGGAACGGGTCTTGCACATTCGGATTTTCCAACAAGTGACGGGTCAACGGTCGAAATACATTTGGATCGAGATGAAAACTGGTGTCAAACAAAAACGAGACCCGCTTATAACGAATCAAGTTTGTTTGCTGTACTATTACATGAAATCGGTCATGCAATAGGCCCAACTCATTCGAGTGATAATGAGTCTGTAATGTTTGCATTCTACGAAGAACCTAGAGACTTTTCTAATATTACTTTGAGTAACGACGATATTTATGGTGTACAGAGCCTATATGGAAAACCAACAACAACGACCAATAGGCCTGTTTCCTCAAAAATCTCCGCTACCCCCACCACTAAAACTACCAAACCTGCTACCCCTCCAGGTATATGTAATATGAAGAGGCTGCACACCTTCCTGGTGGTGAATCAGCGCTTGTATATTTTCTATGGAAAGTGGGTTTGGGTGATGGAATTAGAGACGAAAATTATGGAGCAGCCGATGTTAATCACCGACTGGCTACCGTTTTTACCCGCCAACTTCAAGAAAATATCTGCAATTTATCAACGCCCCTCAGGAGAGGTTGTATTTTCCATAGATGGAATGGTGTATATGATGGAATTTCCGAGTTTACAACTGATTAAAGGCTGGCCAAAAACCTATTCAAATACATTGAGGATACCTAATGTTCAAATACAAGGTGTGGTGAGCTCATACACAGGCCGCACCTATGTTTTTTACAACAATCATTATTTCGCCGAAATCAACGAGTGTGACTTCACAACGAAATATCACGGTATGATAACAAAGCTCTTTTATACAGTCCCTACTCTAATATCGTCAGCATTTCGCTACATCAATGGAATACTATATTTCTTCCAGAAAGATATGGTTTACCACTATAACGAGCTTCTTCATACCCTGGTGAAAGTGGACGAATTCAATCCAAACATTTTCGGAATACAATGGCCAAATGTGAGCTTGCTCGAACAATTGAAAGAATTGCTGCGTGAGATTCTATCAAGACACGATAACGCACCCGAAACCCTCTCAGAAAAAGAAGATGAAGAAAACTCAAACATTGAACAGATGAATCAGCAGGTGGTTTGAGTATATATATTGGAGCGATCAATAGAGGTATCAGTTATCAATCAGTCGGCGTAGCGAACAGAAGCTAAACATGTACTCATGCGAGTTATGTCAAAAAAGCTATACTAGAGAGTACAATGTGAAAAGGCATAAACTAAGTAAACACCCCGATATGAAATAATCTTTCTTGATGCAGTTCACTCCGGAATTTGATCGAATGATGCTTCGGGCGTTCCAGCAGGCACCCTACGGAGCTGTCGGCCAGAAATTCCTGCTTCCACATAACCTCTCAGGAAAAAACATACGGAATGTTTTAAAGATGGAGGCAAAATTCCAATATTGTACACCACAAAGCATTCACCTTTTCGAGACTGTAAAAATTCAAGGTCAGGAATGGACTACGGAAAATATAGTTGAGCCTATATGGAGGGTGATGGAGCAGATAGAAAAGGACGGGAATGTCGTTATAAACATGTGTTTCATCAAAGGATACTCAGATAAGCCGCCATTTATTGAAAATAAATCTACATCATCATCTGGACAAATCAACAATAGGCTGTATAGTATGGATGAAAATTGTAAATTAACGTTTGTTACCCCAGGATTCTGGAATATGTAATTTCAATAAAGATTGATGCATATAAAGAGTTTTATTCCTCATCCTAACATATAATTTCCTCCTCCTGATGAAATTTCCTACCATTGTTTAAAAACGATGAAAAGCCCTGTAGTTCTATAATTTTCACTAGCCGCTCCTTTTTCGAGATGTTTCTCAAGGAAATTTCACGAAAGAAGAGTTGTCTGCAGGAATTATCGAATATTCATTGACATCAGGGTTGCGAGGTTGAATATCATCATCAGTTGTAGAAGGACGAGAAATTACCCCTAACCCCACTATTATCACCTGTTCCTTTTATTTGAGAATATCGATATTCTCTATGTAACGGTTTATTGCCTAAAGCTATTTTGTATGCAGCATTGTTATCATTCGCGAACCCACGAAAAATTATCTGTATGCTGGACGGTCTAAATAAATATGTTTGACTATTATTAACTGTAGATACTCATTTATTTGAGATTCTTCAAAGATTACCTCTATGTTTAAGATTGATAACCTACATGAAGAATCTTCAACGATTTGGCGGGTTATTTATTATTCACCTAGTCGCTGTTCTGAATGTGACAACTTTATCGGCTGCATGCTTCAGCACTCGAGATAAGATTGAATAGTTACCGCAAACTGTCTGATAACCACTACTACATACTATTATAATAATTGAATGAATAATTGAAAAAAGATAGTATAATAACCTGAAATATACAGTGTAAAGCAAATGTATTGGTTGCTGAATCACTTTTTCGAGGAATATATATTCAAACAGGTAATAAAACAAAAGTATATTTATATTCATTTATTAACTAGATAGCAGCATAAATTTTTGTTTCTAAGCCTGAAGCGAAATTTAGAATATATGAAGATCCCGTATTCATAGTCTCACGCTTATTTCTAAGCCGCTCTTGTTGCGAGGGCCTGAGGGCGAACTGAGGTTCAGGGGCCCCCACGAGCAGGCAAATAGGGGGCCCCAAGGGGGCGGGCCAGGGTTCCAAGGAGTGATAGCTGCCTCCCCCGCCCGGAGAGGCTCTATGCTGTAAAAGATGTGTATAGCCGCCTGATGAGAGCCCCTCGAGGTAGGGTGAGCTGATCCAGGGAATGCTAGCTGCCTGACAGGGGGCTGTCCTTCACCAAACGGCTCGTTCATTATATGATGACTTGTGGGACAGCTTGTTTCCCCCGGACCAGTGTGGGCCTCTGCAAGGATGAGGACGCTAGCAGTCAGCGAACAACTATGAACGCTGAATGATTACATCACCACCTTCCGTTTGAGAAATAAAAATATCAAATATAATATAAATTACATTTATTTGGAAAAATGCATTTTGATAGTACATCATTTAGAACTAAAATAATAACATTATGATTCATCACCGGGTTCTTCACACCAAATTCCGAACTGATCCTGTAATCGGAGAATACTCCATTATGCGGTCGTTAATGATGATGCAATAAGCCCTGGTGTTTTTGGGGGAAATTCAGGAAACTTTCCATCTCTAGTTTAACGTCAACTGTTGATGACTTTATAGCATCTTTTTGTTTTGAACAATCAATCACAAAAATTGCTCTATTCTTGAATGCTATATAATCTAACATGGGCTCCCTCATTATTTTATTTGAGAATGATCTCTGGAAATCATAGTACATCTGGTATGCTTCTACGTATTGCTGGTCGGTGAAATTCAATTTCATTGCTTCATATGGATAACACTCCGAATTCAAGTATAATTTTAGATTTAGCAAATTTATATTATCGAAATATGCACTGTGCTTAACAGGATTATTTTTTCGATCAGTTTGGAAAGCTAGAATCACATATCTGGGACGTTCTAAATTCATTGAAGTTTTAACAGCCCAAATGTCAAGAGTGCTCTCCTCCATTAACGGATTTTCATGCAGATCCCAGCTGCGAAATGGAATCAAAATAGGCTTCTCAGCACTCTAATTCTCCAACATTTGAAATTTACCTTGATCACTTGGAAACACATGTCGCACTTTCAATGCTATCGTCTTCATATTTATTTTAGCCGTTTTCGTGCCTGTGCTATTAGTATAGCTGTGGGGATCAGATCTTAAATTGGGCGGTTAGCCCTAAGCTGACCCGTGGTCCTGGTGAGGGTATAGGGAATAGAAAGACATCACTTTACAAAAGGGTGACACTTTACTTGAACTTAGAGTTCAACGCCATTATAGCTCAATGTCTTACTCTATACTCATTACAATAATTACAAGTATGGATCATTCACAATACCATCCATCCGCATCAATGATGTATGAATATATTATTCTTATTCTTTAATGCTCTACCTAATTATATATATTATGTCATTACTGTTTATTGTTGTTGTTCCACTAAACTAGCCTAGAATGTCAAGGTATCTGGGCCAGTTAATATGTATACTATTTTGACGTAATGCTTGGTGGCCCAGATCCGAGATCGAAACATATTCTTACATAACATTCAATATGAATAAGGTCATCTTCTATAATTCCGGGATTCTAGGTAAACTCGTATAGGGATGGAAGATTCCTATACTACACCGCCCTACGCAGGGTAAAAAAATGTTCAATTGACAGATTAACATTTTTTTCCCATTGACGTACCTTATTTTTATTTTACAAACAACGTTTCTCCTTATCTAATCATGGTACAGTTTTAGTCTATTTTTATGTATATTCACTTGATTGTTTCCTACTTTTATCACTACATTGGGTTTCCTTTCTTCCTTAATCACGAAAGGACCCTTGTATAATTGTTCAAGTTTATTTTTCGGAACACTTTTCACTAATACCTTATCACCTATCTTAAAATTAACTATATTACAATTTTCCCTAGATTTTTGCACACGTTCCAGTTTCGATACTATCAGATTATCCCTAGCTTTTTTACATGCTTGTTGGAGTCGATACTTCAACTCAACCGGATAATTCTCGAAGTTGTACACGGGTTCTACCTGTTCCGTTATGTTGGAAGGTAAATTACACGATTTCCCGAACACTAGGTCGTGCGGTTTGTACTTTGTTCCCGTATGAACTGTGTTGTTGTATGCAAAAGTCTAAAATGGTACCCATTCGGTCCATGAATCTTTAAATTTTGCCACTTGAATTCTTAAATACGCGCCTAGGTGCTTATGAGAATTTTCGAGGGCTCCCATCGTTTCATGAAGGTAAGCTGTTGAATTTAGCTGTTTTATTCCTAACACATTACAAGATTGCTTGAACACTTCCGACAAAACTTCTGTACCCTGGTCGTGGGCTATTTCCCTGGGAATCCCATACCTTAGTACAAAATTAGTGACGAATGCTTTTGCAACTGTGCTAGCTTCTTTATTAGGTATTGGATAAGCTTCGACAAATTTACTTAATTCACATTGAAGAGTAAGTATATATCGATCGTCACCGATTTCGTTGCCTATCGGACCTACTAAATCAAGAAACACCTTCTCAAAAGACGCTGATGCTGTGGTAGTCACTGTTAGTGGTTCTTTGGTAGGTCTAGAGTGTTTATATCGCTGACAATCGTCACAACGTTTTACAAACTTCTCTATATCTGACCTTAGACCTGACCAAGTATATTTTGATTTTATATTATTGAACATGCGGCTTACACCTGCGTGTCCTCCTGTTTGTAATGTATGAAAATCATTCAATATTAATTGTCTACATTCCTTTTCATTAATTGTTAATACGTCTGGTATAACATTTATTTTTAATCCTATTACAAAACCGGCGGATTTTATTTCTATGATTTTCCTATTCAGCGCGCTTATTAATTCCTTATTTTTGGAATTTTTCATGATGCATATTTCAGCAATATTGAAATCCTTGCATAAATTATCTACACTTCTCAACAATGCCCTTAGGTACAATGCCGATCGAAATTGTAGTTTTATGTAAATCAATTTTCTTTCTTCATCATAATATAATGAATTGTTAAAATTTTTGTCTAGACATTTTTCCTTGTTTAATTCATCAAATTCTTCCTCAGATAACACTTCTAGTAACACACAATCGGTAGGACGTTTTATAAGTTCGACAACTCCCGGATGGCCAATCCTATTAGTGTCGTAATCGTTCTTATTAATTTGTCCTTCCTTTTCTGCTTTTACCTTTTGTGCTCTTGCGATTGCAAATACTTTCTCCGATGTTTTATTACACATCGTCTTAAGTTCTGATGATTCAATACGAATCCTTGATAAAGCATCGGCTGTAATATTATCCGTGCCTTTTACATAATTTATAGTAAAATCATACTCTTCTAGAGTCAGTCTAAATTTTGTCAATCTACTAGATGGGTTTGTCATGCCAAAAAGATTTACCAGCGGTCTGTGATCAGTGTATATATCAAAGGTTCGACCATATAGATAGGGTCTGAAATGCTTTACGGCCCAAACTATTGCCAAAAGTTCTTTTTCGATTGTGCAATAATTTTGTTCTGCCTTGTTCAATGTTCTGCTGGCATATGCGACAGGTCGGTCATCACTGTTGGATAACACCGTTCCTATCGAATATCCCGATGCGTCACATTTCAAAATTAATCTATTTTCCTTCTCAAAATTTGGGTATTGCAGGATTGGCGTGCTCATGATAGCTAGTTTCAGGGTTTCGAAAGATTTTTGACATTTACCGTCCCAATTGAAAGATGCATTTTTTCTTGCTAACTGATTTAAAGGATTTGCGATTTTTGCGAAATTTAGAATAAATTTCCAATAGTAATTTGCGAAAGCTACAAGACGCTTTGCATCTCCGGCGTCCTTTGGAACCGGATATTGCTTAATAACTTCAATCTTTTCCGGATCGGGTGATATCCCGTCCGCGGAAATTAAATGACCCAAATATAAAATTTCTTCCTTTAAAAATTCGCATTTGCTTGGATTTAATTTCAAATTTACATCTTTTAATCGTTGTAAAATTCTTACGAGATTCACGTTGTGTATCGTCAAATCTTTGCCAAAAACTATAAGATCGTCCAAATATATGAAACACGATTTATAATTCAATTCTGTCATAGCCATTGTCATGACTCTGGAAAATACACTTGGGCTTATATTTAATCTCATTGGTAGCCTTGTTAGCTGATATTGACCTCTGTCCGTAGTGAAAGCGGTGCATTTCCTGCTTTCCGTATCTAATTCCACCTGGTAATATCCTTGTGACAAATCCAAATGTGAAAAATATACTACTCCTGATAATGAATCTAGAATTTCTGATATGGAGGGAAGTGGAAACCTATCATCTTCTATCTGTTTATTGAGTAAACGATAGTCTATTACTACTCTCCACTTTTTTACTCCATTTTTGTCTACTTGCTTCTTTGGTACAATTAGAAGCGGGGAAGACCATTCAGAGATGGTTTCCTCAATTATGCCATCTTGCAGCATCTTATCTATGTGCTTATGAATTTCATCTTTCTGTGCGATTGGCAACCTATACGGTCTCACGAACACTGGATAGAGTCCTTATTCAGATGAATTCCTTGTTTTGTGATATTTGTTACCGTGAGATGGTCGTTTTCTGAATGAAAAACATCGGCATATTTTGCACAGATTTTTTCAATAGTCGTTTTTTCCTCCCCGTGTAACGTGTCCAAATTTACCTTTTCTAAAAGTTTCTCTACTCGCTCTACTGTCATGTAATCTTTTTTGAATTTACATATATTATAATTTGATAATTTATCAGTAGTAGGGATAAAATTCCTAATTTTCACTTCTCTTTCATTCGAATTTAAAATACGTACAGGAACTTGACCTTGTACTGGTTTTACTATTGTGCCTGCAATAAAAACACCGTTGCATATTTCCTCATTCAAAACAATGCATTCTTCGTTCTCTCTTACATCGAAGTATCGTACAATTTCACACCTTGCAGGAATTGTTGTATAACATTCATACCTTGAATGAATTGACATTGAAATTTTTTCATTATTCAGCATTAAGGAAAACGTACACGTTTCATAATTTATTATTGGTTTATGTTTTAAAAAGAAATTTGACCCCAGTATTCCTTGAATTCCGTTAGTAAATTGATTTAAAACTATAAATTCTTGTTCAAACGCTATGTTGTTTACTTTTAAATTTATGTTGACGGAGCCTTGTGACATTACGGAACAAGCGATTCCTTGTATGTTTACTTTTTTGTTTTCGTTTATCCTCTCTGAATTTTGAATAACTTCCTTGAAAATGACACTGACTGAAGATCCTGTGTCGATAAGAAAATTTAATTCATTCATTCCATATCTCATTTTCACACAATTCATTCCATTTGTACTTAGATTTTCATTGACTCTATTCGGAACGAAAAAACTGATTCTTAAGTGAACTTTTCACCTCTTCTTCTGAAGTGCTACTACTATTTTGATTACCTGCCACTTGAGCTGTAAAGCAACCTTGATTTTTGGGTTTGAACCCATTATTATTTTGAAAATTATTTCCAAAAGGTTTGTGTTTGCGTTCAACACTCTGTCTTGTTTGATTTTGTTGAAAATTGCTATTGTAACATTGGTTGATTCCTTGCTTTGCGCTATGGAATTCATTTGCGAGGGCAGCCTCCGATTTCCTCGTAAGCAGTTTACCTTTTATGTCCTGAACCAATGCCTCAACTGAGTCGTATGCTTTCTTGACTCTCAGTTTTGCATTTTGGCTCAGCCTAGTTTTTAAAACGAAATTTATTAAAAATACCCTTCCAGAATTATCTAGCATGTCGCTGTATAATTCGATAGCATCGATAAACTGATTCGTGACGTTATTATTTCCATTCATTACTGGAAGTGAAGAGGTCGCGGTGCGTGAATCAAACTTTTCAGACATATTTGACGCTTGAACAAATTGAACAATTAAATACTATTAAAATCTTAATTCTTCTAGAAAAATAAACCTTAGATTGTCTAAAACAGTCATTACTCACATGATGTTCGAAACACTACACCCATGTTGGTTGACTTCTTCTGATGCCTTTTTTTTCACCCCATCGCTTGCATCCTGGATGTTCATCTCGATTTCCATTTGCAATTTCCAATTCCCAGTCTCCAATTCCAATTCCAAATTCATTATGTCTTCCTGTTAAGCCAATACAATTTGTGGGAGTTACTTCCCTATTCTTTCCATTTGTACGTACATGGATATGGACAGGAAGCGGTTCGTTTCTTTTTTTTCCCATAAGAAAAAAGACTGGTAGAGATCGCCATGTGGGGATCAGATCTTAAGTTGGGCGGTTAGCCCTAAGCTGACCCGTGGTCCTGGTGAGGGTATAGGGAATAGAAACACATCACTTCACAAAAGGGTGACACTTTACTTAAACTTAGAGTTCGACGCCATTATAGCTCAATGTCTTACTCTATACTCATTACAATAATTACAAGTATGGATCATTCACAATACCATCCATCCGCATCAATGATGTATGAATATACTATTCTTATTCTTTAATGCTCTACCTAATTATATATATTATGTCATTACTGTTTATTGTTGTTGTTCTACTAAACTAGCCTAGAAAGTCAAGGTATCTGGGCCAGTTAATATGTATACTATTTTGACGTAATGCTTGGTGGCCCAGATCCGAGATCTAAACATATTCTTACATAACATTCAATATAAATAAGGTCATCTTCTATAATTCCGGGATTCTAGGTAAACTCGTATAGGGATGGCAGATTCCTATACTACATAACAATCGTTATCTGTTCGAGACCATATCAAACGCAGTTTAGGTTTACCACTCAAAACTTTGTTATAGTCAATGAATAGGCTTAGTAGAAAATTCAACGGTATCCATAAATTGATTTTATCATTGAAGACTGAACTCAGTGCATCCTTATATGACCATCCAGAAATAGCTAGAGGTATAGATTCATGTTTGGCATATGTTAGATAAGCTCTGATGGTGCTGACAATACCGGGATCACGTACTTTGTCTATCTCTCTTCCATTCAATTCATAACTGATATATTAGAAGAGAAACGCTCCGAAATTATTCGTAAGTTCATATTCAACATCACCACTTGCTTCTGGCTGGAATTCTGCCTCGATGAATAAAGCAGACGAGGCCAAATCTACCAACACATCTTGTTGATTGATTAATATCACAATTTCATCGCTGTTGCCAAAAGATGTTGTGTGTGGATAGTAGGTATGAGTTTCTTTCCGGATGATGTCTTCAATGAAGTTTGGCTCGTTGAATATTTGAAGTTTTTCCGACATTGTAACCAAGGGACTTCAAAAAATTTATATTTTCCAATGATAGTTATGCAGAAGCAACCTTCTCCTTCTCCAATGATAATTTATTTATTTATTACATACAACCAGCAGGCCAGCAGCCTAATTAAAGGTGTACATAATAGAAACTTACGTAAATTAGGTCGTTATACAACATCAATAAAAGTAATACTAACCTAATAATAACAAACATAATTATGTTCTTAAGTATATTAGTTGGTCTTAGTACAACACTAGTCGGGTAGTAATTTGAAAATATCACGTTTAAATTCACGAAAGGTCAGAAAAAACAAGTCTGCAGAAGTTATATGGTTGTAACTTCTACACATTGTCGTTATTGGTGAATTAAAGTGATGTTGAGTGTTTGGTGTAGGTATTCTAAAAGTGATATTAGAACGAGAACTAAAACGAGGTATATTGAAATCTAGTAGCGATAATAGAGTGGGGGAATCAATTTTTCCATGTATGATTTTATAAATATATAATAGATCTGCAATATCACGTTGTTTTTTCAGCGAATTTACCTTAAATTCTCTTAGCAGAAGGTTGTAATCAATGCCTCTAGGTGGGTAGGTACCGTATCGTTTCCAGTGTGCAAATTTAAGAAATTTTCTTTGCACGGACTCTATTTTGTCTGAGTAAGTAGAGAAGTAAGGATTCCAGACTACACTGCAATATTCTAGTTTACTTCGGATCATTGAGACGTATACTGACTTTAAGGCCTCAAATGAATTAAATTCCCTACAGGTTCGAATTAAGAAACCTAAATTTCTCATCGACTCTTTTACTATAACATTGATATGAGAAGAGAAGGTCAATTTCGCGTCAAACAGAACACCAAGGTCCTTCGCTTCGCTAACTCTTTCTAACTGATTTTCTCCTATGCTGTAGTTATATATGACTGTAGTAGATTTTCTAGAGAATGACATTACTTTGCATTTGCTACAGTTGAGGGTCAGTTTGTTTACTGCACACCAGTTATTCAACCTTTCCAGATCTTCTTGTAGGGAAGCACAGTCAGATACATTAGTGATCGATTTGTAAATCTTCAGGTCATCAGCAAATATGAGTTTTTCGGAATTAATATTACAACAAATATCGTCAACAAATAGAATGAAGAGCAAGGGCTCCAAATTGGATCCCTGGGGGACACCCGAAGTGGCAATAAATTTAGTTGATTCAACTCCTTCATATTCAACAAATAGTTTCCGTTTATTTAAGTAAGTTCCCAGAAGATGCTGGATGTTGTGAGGAATACCAAACTTAGGTAATTTGTTCAAAAGCTGAGTGTGAGACACTCGATCAAAAGCTTTGCTGAAGTCTGTGTATATCACATCGACTTGTTGTTGACTGTCAAGCGCTGAGGAAACGTACTGGGTGAATGTACAAAGATTTGATGATGTATTTCTGGCTTTGACGAAACCGTGTTGAAAATCACAAAGATAGTTTTTGACATGATTATAGATAATATCGGACAAAATGATTTCAAATAATTTAGAGAAAACGGAAATAATAGCTATAGGTCTGTAATTATTAATATGCGATATATTTCCACTTTTTAATATTGGAAAAATTTTTGTAATTTTCTATTGACTGGGAAATACAGAGTTTATCAACATTAGATTGAATATTTTGTATAAAGGATAAGAGAAAAGGTTAATATATTTTTTCAAAATTAGCGTAGGAATTCCATCAAGACCCGCAGACCACTTACTCTTCAATTTCTTGGATGCTGAGATAATTTGATTTTCTGAAATACTTAAAAGCGTGAAGAATATACTAGAATTTGCAATTTGAGGGTTGTGTTCGGGTTCAATATGCTTTTCATCATTGTCTACAATAAATACGCTTCTAAAGTGATCAGCAAAGGCATTGACAATATCGACTGGTGTTGACAAGATTTGTGAATTGTGTTTCATTATACCAGGTATACGTGATTTTTTCTTTTTGGCGTTCACAAAATTCCAGAAGGATTTGGGATTGCTTTTTAAGTTATTTTCAGATTTCTCAACAAAATGAGCATATGCTGTTTTGATTTCACGTTTAATTGACCTTCTAAGATTTTTCACTCTTTCCAAATAAAAGTTATACCTACACCTCCTATAGAGTTTTAAATAGTGGTTCTTGGATTTGATTTTATATATAATTTCCCTTGAAAACCAAGCAGGATATTTATATGATTTACAATTTTGCAAAGGTGCAGAATTTTTGACAACATCCTGTACAGTATGACAAAAAACTGAACAAACACTATCAACATCATTGCTACTATTAAGCAAATTATTCCAGTCTATTTGAGCCAATAATTCACAGAATTTTTGACTATTCAGTTTTCTAAAGTTGTAACGTTTTTTGTTAGAACATAAATTTTGTGAAGGTGGTACATTACCAGGCATTAAAATTGTTAGGCTCGGATGGTGCATGTCTAATGGTACCAGTGGATCTGGATCGGGTATAACTTCATATATTGATTCCGAAGGACATAACACTAGATCGAGCAAACGATTATTGGCATTAGTAACGTAGTTTCTCTGGACTAAATCGCAATAATTGAGAAAATTATTGAAACGAAACATCAAATTGGATTCAGCATTAGAGGTGTAGAATTCTTGTACTTCTGTGATGTTGAAGTCTCCAAACAGGACTGCATTGTTGACATCAGGAAGATTTTCTGTAAATTCAAAGAACTCATCGTATTCGGCTAATGTAGTGGTTGGTGGTATATAAACAATCATTAAAAGCGTTGGTTTAAATTTTTCGAGAAATATTTTCACACATAAAAAGTCTATTGTAACAATAGGGCACTCTGTATCGCACTGTTCGGAACAGTAGATGTTGTCCACAGCTAGTATAACTCCACCTCCACGGGAACCATAATTTCTATCTTTACGATAGACAGCGAAATTTTCTGGAAAAAGCTCACTGTTGTGAACACCTTCACGAATCCATGTTTCCGTTAGTCCAATTATTTTGTAATTTGAATAGAGTATATTGTTATAAATGATCCCTGTTTTGGTATTTAGCCCATTGCAGTTTTGGTAGTAAATGGCAGGGTTATCATTCTGATCAACAGAACTGCTGGTTAGTGCTCGTTTTTTTTACCTATGTAAGGAATCCCGTTTTTGTATTTTATAAATATATCCGTTTCACCAGATTGCATGCGACGGTCCAGTTCATCTTTCATACATAAATAGTGCTCCCTTTGCCGTACAGTTTGATCAGGTCGAAAATAAACATTTCTAAATTTGTCGACATTCTGCATCTTCTTATTATTTTTAATAAGATTGATGACAAGATTGTTGTTATGGAAAGATACCTTGACTGGGCGGCTTCTGTTTGGATTTGCTAGGCCTAATCTCTGACATTTAACAATGTCTACATCAGAATTATCCGTGATTGTATTTACAGC
Organism: Endomychus coccineus; assembly: GCA_958510875.1. Classification (NCBI taxonomy): domain Eukaryota; kingdom Metazoa; phylum Arthropoda; class Insecta; order Coleoptera; family Endomychidae; genus Endomychus; species Endomychus coccineus. The sequence continues at coordinate 546,267 of CAUEHT010000086.1, forward strand.
TTCCTTGATGAATCCAGAAACATCTCTAGTTTTCGGGAACACCGAATATAAGAATATTATTTTCACGACGTTTTATCTCGTGAATCTCATTTATAATTTGTAAACAATCTAGGGAATTCCCTTGGGTGTTTCCTCTGTTTTTATCGGACGTGTTGATTTTCTCATGCAGGCTTTTTATCTCCTTTTCATGAGTTTCTTTCATTTGTTTTATTTCAGTTTTTAGCTCATCCACTTCGTAGTGGAATTCCTTGAACTTGTCAGACAAGAGAGTTTGGATTCCGGAGGACACGCTATCGACTAAAGTTTTTATAAATACTTTGTCTTGACACAATTGCTTAATAGCCACGTCTGCAGCGTCTCTCACTTCACTCATCTGTTCACGTGTTAATGGCATTTTTACAATGAAGGTATCTTCTAAAAAAATTTGTTTTATTTCAACGGATCTCTAGATTGTTGTACGCCTGTTGGCAATTATTTTGAGATATTGTCACAATATTTCACTGGTAAATACACTATTCTGCAGAGCGATATAGACATACGTGTTAACAGCAACACGACTCACAGATAATGCTGCAGCAACAACCTTCTCCCTTGAACTCGTTGTAGATAATGACTGATGACCACTATGGAGATGTTTTTTATTGCTGAAATCCAAACCCATGTTCTCAAGTGACGTCTACTGCAACAACAACCTTCTCGGATGAATTCTTCCCATATAATGAATGCTGGTAAGTATTGGATTATTATTTATTGTTGGAAGCCATAATCCCTAGCGATCTTTTTCAATTCCAATCGTATAATAATTTCTTCTCCTCGAAAATTTACCGGTTTCCAATTCTGATCTAAAATATTCAGTGTGGTGTTATCGAAGGACGTCTTGTTGATGACCGGTGGATAAATAAGATTCTTCAGCTCTATATCAATGGAAAACCCAGGTGGTACAAGAGGTGAAAACTCATATATCGTATGAGCTATCTTATTGTTATAATATGCTCCTGCGGTTAAGTTACACTCCACTCTAATAGTTTGAACCTTGATTATGTTTATAGGTCGATCAGATACGTGTAGTTCACGAGATGTCAATTTCTTTTTGCTGAATCCCAACAGTTCGCTTATACTATCTTGAGAGATGAAATTCACTTTGAAATCACTCTTCAGCTCTGTGTGTAGAGTGTTGTTGTTAGATTTTATTGATAATTTCCGGTCATGCTCTTCTTGCTTCACACCTATCTCACGACCTGTACTTTGTATGGAATCTTCGATGTCTGTCAGCTCGTAGGACCCCGTAGGTATAGTTACTACTTATTCCTCCCCCTTCACATCTTCATAATAAAATTTATTAAAACCTTCTTCAATGTTCGGGATGCTATTGTACGTATGCAAACCAACAAGTGCGATAGAATAATATGAATGAGGATCTAGTTCTATAGGTGGGTGAAAATCTGCAGATAAGCGTGTGACCTCCATCCGCTTGAACGGTTGATTACAAGTGGGATGGTTGTCACTTACTGTCCTCTTATGACAGTAACAGACCTGCTCGGGTTTCTTGAGGGTCCAGGTTCCCTTTTTATATAGGTTTTAAAATTGCTGTTTCTCTTTCGTGTGGATTGCCGAATAAAACAGATATTTCTTGCTTAACTAAGTTTATTAATTATCTCTATTTACATTTACACCAGCTATGTACAATCTATTTACAAAATGTTGCTAGGAACAGGCCGTTTAATGTGTTCGTTTTCCGTGTATAAAATAACGCGCTAATTAGATGTTTTCCTATCGTCGGGAGTCTCCACCATCTGCGTGAGATGGTAGACACGTTTTTGTCCCTATGTCTAGAAATGAAATGAATCGCGACAATCTAAATATTTAGTACACTTTTAACTTCGACGGAGCGTGGGTCGTGTATTCGCTCTGACCTGTATTTCAGACGTAATTTCTTACGGAACGGGGTATAACGGACTAGGTTGATTTGTCCTCTATCTTCGGCTATGACTGACTTAATAATTTCACAAGTCGGTCTCGGAGAGAATCACCACGTAGCCCCTGAAATCAATCCGCAGAAGCTGGATCGTATTCCTCCAAGCTGTAAGGATTGATTTTTCCAGCGGTTTCGGCTGTGATTTTATTAACAATTCTACAAATCGGTCTCGGACAATATCCTAACTTAGTCTCTAGAAAAACAATTCGCAGAAGCTGGATCGTATTCGTCCAAGCTATCAGGATTGTTTTGTAGACTATTGAATTTATAAACAAAGTTCGAATTTGAAATCGGACTTATATACTGGAATGTTAAATCTCTAGAAAAACAATTCGCAGAAGCTGGATCGTATTCGTCCAAGCTATGAGGATTGATTTTCCCAGCGGTTTCGGCTGTGTGTTTATTCACAATTCTACAAATCGGTCTCGGACAATATCCTAACTTAGTCTCTAGAAAAACAATTCGCAGAAGCTGAATCGTATTCGTCCAAGCTATAAGGATTGTTTTGTAGACTATTGCATTTATAAACAAAGTTCGAATTTGAAATCGGACTTATATCCTGGAATGTTAATTCAATGACTTGAATGGATTTTATACGGCAATTAATACTCACTCTCTATTTCTCGGATTTTCACAATAGCAACGGCTTCGGGTTGTTTAGATTACGGCAGGTCAATCTCGGTGCTGGTCTGGCAAGTCAGTCCCCTTTCGCTATGAAATGAGCTGGCTTTTATACAGATTGCGGCGTGTGACTAACGTGAACAGGTGACCGGCTGGCGAATTCTGTTCACCAGTTTTTATACATAGATGTGCACGAAGTTTGATCTCTTAACTTTGCCTATGTAATCCAATTCTACTGAGATATTCAAATTTATTTGTAAGTAATGAAGGATGCTTCATTACACACCCCCCTTTCTTTCTTAGAAAATTTTCGAACGTACGATACGTTTCGTACGTCGGCTTGACCTCACACTCCCACGGTATTTTCACGCACGCCACAAGCCGGCCGGTTGGATCATACACCCTATAGACATGCATTTTACGTAAACGTTTCTTAAAATAGGGTTTCTTACTATCTACACTTTATCTATTTATACCACTAACGGTGTCTCTGTCACTATACTTCAGGGGGTTATTTACACAAGGGGTTGATAGTTTCTTTGGTAGGGACGGTTGCTGCTGGAGTTCTGGACTTGACTCCGGACTGGAACCAAATAGATCGTGCAGCCTCTTTCCCAGTCGGATGGCAGCCTCGGCGTCTTTCCCGGGAGTTCTAATTTCCGGAAATGAAGTCATATTTACTCCTGGGGAAAGAAAATTACATTAGTTAACAGTTAATTTTTTTCAAGTCCTTAACATGGACTCGAACGGGCTTACGACTAGTTCCATTTTCCAGCTCGACCACTACCGGGGAAATGATTTTCTTCACTTTAAACGGGCCTGCGAACTTCGGGGCCAGTTTAGCGGCGAAACCTTGAGCTGCCGAGGATAGCGGGTGTTCTTTGCACATGACCTCCTCCCCTACTTTAGGTGCCCAATCGCGCCGTCTCAGATTATAGTGTCGACTCTGGATAGTGAAAGCTTTATTCAACTGTAATTTGACGAAGTTGACGGCGTCTCTCAATTCTCCTAACTGTTCCTCATGTCTAGTAGGATCGGGGTTTCCATCATCATCGTCGCTACCCGGTCCCTGAACTTCCCGGAACAAAGTCTTCGGGTGGTCCACTTCTCGCCCGTAGTTTAAATATGCGGGGGTAAATCCAGTTGAGTCATGTCGGGCCGTATTGATGGCAAATATTAATTCCGGCAAATATGCGTCCCATGTACGGTGATCGTCCAGACAATATTGCGCAATCATCGTTTTTTTCACTCTATTAACTCTCTCTACTGGATTGGCCTGTGGGGTATAGGGAGGGGTGAGTTTATGTTTGATTCCAAACTCTTCTAAAAATTTCCGAAATTTATTAGCGACAAACTGGGCCCCATTGTCACTAATTAACACTCTGGGACATCCGAATCTCATAAGCACCCTATCTTTCAGCACCCTCATGACAGTTTCCGTGTTCGCTGTCCGAATTGCTTGACATTCTGTCCACTTGGTCAGCCGATCCTGCAGCACTACTGAATAATTGTTGGATTTGTTCGATCGAGGTAGGGGTCCTACTAGATCCACACTCACCATTTCCCATGGTTTGGATATTTTGCTTTGCGGCATGAATCCCGGAAGTGCCTGTTGCGAAGCTTTGTATTTCAAGCAGTGCTCGCATTTCCTCACATAGCGAGATATCTCCCTGAACATACCAGGCCAGTAGTATCTCTGAGCCACCCTTGCGATTGTTTTATTAATCCCTAGGTGTCCTGCCGTGTTCTCATCATGACATTCGTACAGAACCCGTGTTCGGGCATTCTTTGGAACACATAACTTCCATGGTTCGGGGGAAGCTCCTTCCGTGTAATCATTGGCCTCGTGAAAGTGTCTGTATAGATTACCGTTTCCCACTCGATAATCCGGAAGTAGTTCGGGTTTTTCATTGACGGCTTTAACTCTCTTTTCCCACCAGGGATCCGGTATAACAGGCTCGATCTCTTCTTCTTCTTCTTCGTGATCCGGCAATGGGGCTCGGGACAGAGTATCTGCTACTCTGTTTAATACACCCTTCCGATACACAATCTCGAAGTCATATTGCTGCTGTTCTATGACCCATCTGGCCAGCCTCTGGGATGGGTTTTTCAAATCGCGTAACCACTTTAACGCCCTGTGGTCAGAGATAATGGTAAATTTGTAACCTTCTAAGTACATCTTCATCTTTCGAATTCCAAAGATAATGGCTAGACACTCTTTTTCCGTCACGGAATAGTTCTTTTCTGAGGAACTTAGCGTTCGGCTAGCAAAGGCTATTATTTGTTCCTGTGAACCTAATTTTTGAGTGAGGGCCACACCAAGCCCGCTATCTGAGGCGTCTGTTTGCAGCGTAAATGGTTTGGAGAAATCAGGACACGTTAGAACTGGAGCCTGCGTAAGTTTTTCCTTTATTTTCTCGAAAGCTACCTGTTGCTCGGGAAGCCATTGAAACTTCATTTGTTTCTTCAATAGTTTCGTTAAAGGCCCCACCATCTTTGAAAATTCAGGAATGAACCTGCGGTACCAGGATTCGACTCCCAAAAATCTCCTCAAGCTACGTGCATTCGTTGAAGGATTCATTTTCACGATAGCTTCCACTTTCTCTGGGTCTGTTTTTATCCCTTCTTTTCCCACTACATGCCCTAGATACCGTAGTTCCGGCTTACAAAAGTGGCATTTTTCTGCGTTAATTTGCAGATTGGCCATCCTCAATCTTCTCAGCACTTCCTTTAAATGGGCCAAATGTTCCTCAAAGGTTTTGCTAACCACAATTATATCGTCGATATATGGGTACGCATTTGGCTCCATGTCCGGTCCTATTACTCTATCGAGTAGGCGTTGAAATGTGGCTGGTGCTGAATGTAATCCGAAAGGCATCACTGTAAATTGATATAGTCCTCGGCCGGGGACAGTGAAGGCAGTGACAGGTTTACTTTCGGGAGTAAGCGGAATCTGCCAATAGCCTTGTTTTAAATCCAGGGTAGACACATACTTTGCTTCTTTCAGCTTTTCAAGCGTGGCAGTAATATACGGTAACGGATATGCGTATTTTTCTGACTGGGCGTTAACTTTCCTGAAGTCTATACAGAACCGATGCTTACCCTCTTTCTTTTTGACGAGCACTATTGGTGAACTCCATGGACTGTTCGATGGCTCAATTACTCCCTCTTCCAACATTTTATTTACCTCCTTGTCCACAATTTCCTGCATTACGGGATTCTGTGGTCTATACCGCTGTTTTATAGGGTTGGGATCCTTCAGCTTGATTTGGTGTTTAACCAGCGGCGTACATCCTTTCACGCCTATAAATTTCCCCAGCTCGTGTTTCAGGAATGCTTTCAGTCTCTCTTCCTGACTAGTCTCCAATTTGGAGATACTACCTATTATTTCCGTTTGGGTCTCAACCGCGTTCCTGGGCATATCAAGCTCTCGCAGGTCAATGGTTATCTGCCATTTATATAATAAATCCATCCCTAAAATAATCTGGGACATCATTCCCGGTAAGACCAGAAAATGTCCTTCCTTGTCTTGGTTATCCACAGTACATTTGATATAAAACCCTCGGTTAATTGGTACTGTGGCCCCATTCGCTAAACACGCCCTTTGTCTGACCTCTTGTTGTGGAACATTTCATCTTGAACAATGATCGGCCACCTCCTCATTAATATAGGACCTAACTGATCCTGTGTCCACTAGTGCTGAGAACACTTGCCTCCCTATTGCAACCTTAAAATGTATCCTCGGGTCCACTGTGCCCTCGGTTGTGGAGGATACATCCTTTATTACAGGTATGTGTTCCATGACGTCCCAGCGGCTCCTGCTTGTCCGCTGGACGTCCGCTCGTTTCCCTGTTTCGTATTCCTGCATTGGCATTCTCGAGTCAGAATACCCTGTTTGCCACATCGCGAGCAGAATCGCTTAAAAGTGCCCCTACACTCGAAACGCCGGTGTCCCTTTTCACCGCATCTCCAACATACTTCTTGCTGATCTATATTCCGTGGCAATGCTCTATTCGCTTGTATGTAGTTTACAGTCTCTTTTGGTTCTATACTACATTTTCTCCGATCAACTCCTTCTGTAGATTTCCATACTCTTCGCAGAGTTGAATTTGGTCCAACAGAGAAGAGAAATCCCTAGGCCTAACGTACCGTCGGATTTCTGGCCGCAGGTTTCTATAAATTCTGTTCAATTCCTCTTGTTTGTTTATAACTTGACTCCTTCTGCACAGAGTCTGCAAAGCAATTATAAATTCCTTTGTGTCTTCCTGAGGGCCCTGCACCCTTTTCACGATTGAATCTAGGATATCCTGTCGATAGTTATTTGGAAGGAAATATAACTCAAAATCTGTTATAAAATCCGACCATGTTTGCCACTGTGTGCTATTGTTTCTATACCACAATAAGGCTTGGCCTTTCAATAATTCGGGCAATACCTGCAGACAATCTTCTTCTTCAATTCCATATGCTATCCTTAGCTCGGAAAATCGTTCTAAGAATTCCAGGCTGTCCCTTTTCCCTTCGAAGTGTACACCCCATTTACGGACCTGATCCATGAGTTTACCTCTGTCATTATTCTTCTCCATTTTGGATTTTCCCCCAGGTATTTCACTTCGTAAGAATTCGATTAGCCGTTTTCTCAATTCGTCTACAGTACCTTTTGTTTCTAATCCCAACTTGGCAAGTTCCACTTCCAATTCGTCTTTTCGTTTTCTATATACCCACGATACTTTACTACCGACCCCTGTAATATCTTCCTCTACTAATGACATTATGGCAATCAAAGAGAGCAATTTCTATCTAGTTTCCGTTACTTCAAATCTCGGGCGCCATTTTGTAACCTCCATCCGCTTGAACGGTAAATTACAAGTGGGAAGGTTGTCACTTACTGTCCTCTTATGACAGTAACTGACCTGCTCGGGTTTCTTGAGGGTCCAGGTTCCCTTTTTATATAGGTTTTAAAATTGCTGTTTCTCTTTCGTGTGGATTGCCAAATAAAACAGATATTTCTTGCTTAACTAAGTTTATTAATTATCTCTATTTACATTTACACCAGCTATGTACAATCTATTTACAAAATGTTGCTAGGAACAGGCCGTTTAATGTGTTCGTTTTCCGTGTATAAAATAACGCGCTAATTAGATGTTTTCCTATCGTCGGGAGTCTCCACCATCTGCGTGAGATGGTAGACAAGTTTTTGTCCCTAGGTCTAGAAATGAAATGAATCGCGACAATCTAAATATTTAGTACACTTTTAACTTCGACGGAGCGTGGGTCGTGTATTCGCTCTGACCTGAATTTCGGACGTAATTTCTTACGGAACGGGGTATAACGGACTAGGTTGATTTGTCCGCTATCTTCGGCTATGACTGACTTAATAATTTCACAAGTCGGTCTCGGAGAGAATCACCACGTAGCCCCTGAAATCAATTCGCAGAAGCTGGATCGTATTCGTCCAAGCTATAAGGATTGATTTTTCCAGCGGTTTCGGCTGTGACTTTATTAACAATTCTACAAATCGGTCTCGGACAACATCCTAACTTAGTCTCTAGAAAAACAATTCGCAGAAGCTGGATCGTATTCGTCCAAGCTATCAGGATTGTTTTGTAGACTATTGAATTTATAAACAAAGTTCGAATTTGGAATCGGACTTATATCCTGGAATGTTAATTCAATGACTTGAATGGATTTTATACGGCAATTAATACTCACTCTCTATTTCTCGGATTTGCACAATAGCAACGACTCCAATTTGTTTAGATTACGGCAGGTCAATCTCGGTGCTGGTCTGGCAAGTCAGTCCCCTTTCGCTATGAAATGTGCTGGCTTTATACAGATCGCGGCGTGTGACGTAACGTGAACAGGTGACCGGCTGGCGAATTCTGTTCACCAGTTTTTATACATAGATGTGCACGAAGTTTGATCTCTTAACTTTGCCTATGTAATTCGATTCTACTGAGATATTCAAATTTATTTGTAAGTAATGAAGGATGCTTCATTACAAGCGGGAGCTCTTACCCGTGATAGTGAACGTCTGAGACATGATTGATGAAAACTTCATCAACAATCTATTTATATACTAATAAAATACAATGTTAGTTGACCACAACTGAAGAGTTAGATAGGAATTCCAAACATAACTGGCTACAATTACAGGTGTTATATTACATGAAATATCGTGTTGACGGCAAGCTTTATCGAATGAATTGATACCTTGGATCTCCTCTCCTCAATCGTTCTTCTAGTTTTGCCTCAGGTATTGATAACCAGAAATATGAAGTTCAAACGGGAGCTTCTTTATAAGCGTATTGAAAACAACTTCTCCCGCGTACGCTTCCGTACAGACTGAATTCAAGATTGCACTGTTAATTGAAGAGGGGAGGGGGAAAGACCAAACACCTCAGAATAACATTTTTTTCAAAGTAATTTTCTCAATACAAAAATGTTGGTATAACATTAAAAATATTTTTTAATTTCTCAATCTTGACTCTTGATTCATCGTCCTAGTCGTATTGCATATTCCTGGGTTGACGTCTTTCCACCTATATTGAAGTCCCCAATGATTGTTCTGCGTCGTTTGAAATTCTTCCTACTCGGCTTATGAAGCTCACGCAAAACTTGTTCTCTACGCATCTTATCAGTGAGGAAATCTAGTGTAGAAATAATTTTTTGGGAATATTTACAGGATTTGAAGTTATACGTTTCACAGAGCCCTGCTTTGTTGTTGTAGATGATGAGGGTCTCTTCTTAGAAGGTTCTACAGATGTCATCCGTCGTTCTAACGCCTCCACTTTACTAGTAATGTCATTTAGACGCATGTTCACACTGTTAAATGTGTTATTGATCTCTTTTAATTGATTCCTGTTTTCTCTCACACTATCACTGATTATTTTATACTCTGATTTTATGTAGGCCTCCATCCAATTATATTTATTCTGAATGTCCGTCAGATGTTTATCAATGTTGAGAATAACCTTCTCATTCGTTAATTTATGTTCATTCAGATCCTTTGTTGATATCTTTGATCAAATTATCAACCCTAACATTGAGGCTGGTTTCCGTTTTCAGATTCAGTTTGTGTGTTAATTTATCAACATATACTTTATTTGCAACATCTCCATCATCATTCGGTAATTTTACGTTGCACGATCTACGATTTTCCATATTATAGCTTCCATCGCTCGTTAGGAATAATCCTTGTCCGTGAACTTGTTTGAAATTATTAATAAATACATTCGTATCATATATCCACATGGAAGAGGAGGCTCTGCCATACTTATCCATTGGAACCATCTTTATAACTGTGATGAATTTGTCTTACACCAGGTTTTTGTTTAATTACACCAGCCTCTATCAATTCTTCTATTACAGAGATTATCTCGTTGTGATGATTATTGTTACCTTCATGCGAGGATGCAACAAGAAGTTTCAGTCTATCCACAATTTCGTTAACGTCATCCCAATGAACATATTCGATAGGTTTCTCGTAATATTCAAGCATATCATTTTTGATATATGCACTTCCAGTGTATGTTTTGGCTCTGGGTCTTTTCATGGAATTAATCAAAGGTTTCAGTACATGTTTGTATTTTACTGTGTATCTTATTCGATCAGCTGGATCGTAATTACGTCTATGGGCACTAGTCTTTTCCATCATTTGACTGTAATTTTTCCCATCTTCCACAGTGTAAGTATCGGGTAGAACATCTCTGTAAAATATCAAATTATACAGGCCTGTGGTACCCTTGAACGGAGTACCCTTGATAATTATATTACTCTCACTATCAATTTCTATAGGTTGATTACCTATGAACAATTCGTCCAAAGTTGAATTATATTGCAAACCCATTTTATCATCGTATCTCTTGACATCATCATCCAATAGGAATCCTTCCAAGTAATAACGTGCTAATGTGGGGTATTGTTGCAGAAACTCCCCTGTAGCCGCTGCATTATCTTTCTTATGTTTTCTGAATTCTTCACGAATCTGATCGATAGAAGGTTCGGGTGTAAAAACATCCTCCTCAGAATCTAGGGGGTTATATACAAATTCTTCTCCTTCAGTTACAATATTTGGGATTGGTATGTTCTCCATTTGTGTTGCTGTAGAAACAATACTTTTAGGTTCAACCAACGAATTTTGTTTGATTATTCCAGCTTTTCTCGCAATTTCCTCTAGGGGTTTAGATACATTCCTGAACATATTATCTAGAATCTCATCATTTTCAACCCAATTTCACAGCCATATATTTTTTCCTCACAACACTTGCTAACTCCCAAATTTTTTCTTCAATTGTTGTTTACCTTTTAGCATGTTACTTACACCCACGTCCATGCTGAGCGGTTTGTCTATTTCAAATGAAAGTATCCATACATGTTAGATGTATATATAACTATCAAAACTTTTGCGATAACGCCCTTTGTTTATATTACAGTCTTTGTTTATCATAAGGAATCCATAATTATCTTTCCAACATACGCTACATATCTCTTTGAATTTCTCGAGTGACATGTCGGTACTTACATGATCGGTGAATATGTGTTTCAGATTGAGTTCATCCTGTTTGAAAATAATCAAGCAATTGGCACGAATTTTCTCCTGTTTCTCAAACATCACGTCATCGAATATTGTGATTGAATTAGGCATCGCTTCTGTGGGGTCTATGACCTCATCACTTTCGGTACAAGGAAGATATCCAAGCCCCTCAATTTTCTTCAATGTCTCCTTTAGTAACTGGTATTTTGGTTGGTGTAAAGACTTTGAATATATGTACACGATTTCAAATTTCAGACCGTTTGCATCTAACAATAGAGATAACATCACATTCATTTTCTCACAATTACTCGGACCACAGATTATTGTCCGTATAGTATTTGACAGCGAAGAGCTGTGACGTTGTGGTTGCTCAACATTATCAATGCTTGACCCTAAGTTCATAATATTCAACGAGTCTTATTACTTAACAATCTTCATCATGCCTGAAGGCGAATCAAAATCATACTGAAACATATGTTAATAAGCATTTGGTCATATACTAGTTGATGATGCTTCATTGTGTATGTCCGATCACTCGGTTAAGTACTTCTACGCTTCTGTCAAAAGCAAGTATCAAATACGTGGTGAATAGGTCTGAATGTTGAAGCACGTGCTTAACACGTGTCTGAATGCTGAATCACGTGTCTGAATGTTGAATCACGTGTCTCAATATAGAAGTACGTGTCTGAAACACGTGAGTAGATGGACTGGGCTAGTTCGGGACCAGGATATCCGGTCTAGCTGTCGATGTGCATCCGGTGTGAGGTGTGTATAAAAAGTGTGTCACATGTACAGGATCACGTGACTATTACGTGACAGCTGTCATGGCGGACCTAAGGTACAGATTGCTTCGTGCAGATGTCGTCATCAAGCGACAGATGTCATGGCGGACCTAAGGTACAGATTGCTCCGTGCAGATGTTGCCACCAAGTGACAGCTGTCATGGTGGACCTAAGGTACAGATTGTTTCGTGCAGATGTCGCCACCAAGCGTCATGGCGATCCAAAGGTACATGCTAATTCGTGAAGATGTCGCCACCACATGACAGCTGTCATGGTGACCCAAAGGTACATGCTAATTCGTGAAGATGTCGCCACCACATGACAGCTGTCATGGTGACCCAAAGGTACATGCTAATTCGTGAAGATGTCGTCACCACATGACAGTTGTCATGGTGACCCAAAGATACATGCTAATTCGTGAAGATGTCGCCACCACATGACAGCTGTCATGGTGACCCAAAGGTACATGCTAATTCGTGAAGATGTCGTCACCACATGACAGCTGTCATGGCGGACCTAAGGTACAGATTGTTTCGTGAAGATGTCACCACCACGTGACAGCTGTCATGGCGGGACCAAAGGTACAGGCTGCTTCATGGAGATGTCGCCACCACATGACAGCTGTCATGGCGGACCGAAGGTACAGGTTGCTTCGTGTAGGTGTCACCACCACGTGACAGCTGTCATGGTTGGCTAAAGGTACAGGCTGCTTCGTGTAGGTGTCACGTGACAAATGTCATGACGGACCAAAGGTACAGGCTGCTTCGTGTAGGTGTCACCACCACGTGACAGCTGTCATGATGGGCTTAAGGTACAGGCTGCTTCGTGTAGGTGGCGCCACCAGTTCAGCTCGTTCGACTCGTGCGAATCCAAGATGACAGGCTGCTATCACAGGGCAGACGTGTGACGTCACAGCATAAAGGTACAGACTGCTTCGTGGAGGTGTCGCCACCAGTTCGACTCGTCCGACTCATGCGGCTCGTACGGTTTTGAAATCACATGATCTGTCACGCGGTGAGATATGGTGTCTGTCACTTTGACGGAGTGTCTGTCACAAGGTGTCATGGTGGCTATCACGTACCATAGAGCTGAAGGTTATAGAGCTATCCCAACTCAAAACCATAGAGCATCATGGTGGTGGAAAGAGTTGTCATGGTGTCTGTCACGTGAGGTCTTCATCGAGGTGTCATGTCGCGTCTTGGAGGGTGTGACGTGGTGGATCCATGAAGCATCTGTCACGCAAACTGTCATGGCGGATCTATGAATGTCAACCATAGCTTCATAGGTATCAAATGGAAAGTCTTGATATGCAGAATGTTAATTTTATTGAATTGAAGATCCTGCGATCATAGTTTACGAACGATGATGACGTCACGGGAGGCATTCATTGTTTCAATCTGGCGACCATAGTTTCCTAACGATGATGACGTCACTGCTTCGAACCGATGACAGTAACTGATTCAATCCGGCGACCATAGTTCACGAACGATGATGACGTCATCATCGTTCGCGAACTATGATGGTCAGATGAGGAATGAAATGCGAGTAATAATAATGATATCTACTCATTATTCATCACATTGATATTGAGAACTCTATGTGTAAATGTGAATAGTTGGAGGTTATGATAAAGATATCCAGTAAGTTTGTAAATGTGTCATTAAGCATATATCTTTTGAAGAATACACACGTAGACTTTGAGAATTTGTGGAGAAAGTTCATGAACTAAGAAGAGACTTGAATTTTTACGAAGATGAAATAAAAGTTATAAGACTGTTGAATACATTTACAAGTGTAAAAAGTGAAGATAATGATGGGAGTGGGGATGTTAAAAACAAATTTCGTGATTCTAACCACAATTCTGAATGGTATTCTATACGCGAACGTTCCCCAACACGTTGAGCGCATTTATATTTGTCTGAAGGATGTTGCAACCGACGGTGGTGGGGGTGTAACCGTACCGGATGGATTCCGATGAATTTTCGAAAAATCAACGATAATCAATTAGAGGTATTCGCATTCAACATTCCTCAAGACAATCGTACCACCATACATTATAAACTTAAACTTTTATTCTTTGATCGGAGTGAGGGAGATATGGCTGAATGGCAAATGCTCCAACAATCATCATGTTTACCACATGTCATACAAAATACAATGTCAACACCATCCACACGTACATCATCCTCACTAGACGAAGAAATTTCTAAAATTTTCGCAATTTTGTATGCAATTTTATCTTCTTTATCAGTACTAATGTTGAAAATGTTTGTTAAATATGTAAAGAAGGCTATTTACCATGTAAATGAATGATTGTATGAAGATATAAGTGTTTTAATGAAACAAAAGGAATGATAACAATAATTCCGATATATGGTGATAAATAACTTCACTGCTTCAAACCGGTGATGGTAAGTAATTCAATTCAGGGACCATAGTTTACGAACGATGATGAACACTTGAATGATGAAACATACATATAAACATTAACGCAAGCGCATTTCATAGTTACCTCGGTTTTATTTTATTTTTTGAAATAATAGAAGAACTTAATATGTTTACATCAATATATAAACATTATCATTTGCTAGTTCATAAGCTTTATTTTTGTGATTTATAACACATTCTATCAATGACTCGATGTTGATATCACTAATCAATTGTTCACCCCCCTCTTCTTCTGCGGCATGAATAATATTTCCTCTTGCATACCATTTCAAATCGAGGCAAAAATTCAGTTTCACTTCGTTACCAATATCGATAGCATGAGATAATTAGCACATTTACGTATTAATCGTTTTCCTCGATTTTGTAATTTTCTGTCGGCATCACGCCAACCATCCTCCTGTCGACGCATTAGGTATCATTCGATGTTCGATATAATCCTAAAAATCCTATTATATAAATTCTATTATAAAAAACAAAGTAATTACCTAAATTTCATCTCTTTCCGAAATTTATAGGAGGTGGAACAATATTTGGTGCAATGTTATTCCGTAAGGTGATAACATTCATTTGAATTTGTTGAGATAAGCGTTGAGATCGTTCTTTCGCAAGACATTCACGTTCCTCAGCTCTTTGACGTTCTTGCTGTTCATAGAATTTCTCGTACTCACAATATTTCATCATAATTTCATTAACGAAAACAGTTCACGTAACTCGATGACTTCAGGAGTTCGCATTTGCATCAATAATGATTCGAAATCAATAGCATCTAGAACATAATATTTCTTTCGTGCATCAGTCTCATCACAAATTTCTAAATGGTGTATATGCGGGTTTTTCCTCAAAAATCTTGTTATAACACCCTTTTTAGCATGATATTTATTGCCGCGATAACCTAACCAATCCAATAGATCTTCATTCATCAGAACGCGTCGGTTTAGTTGAACATTCCAAAATAAATAGTTTCTCTTATCGTTTCTTATATCGATCCCAAATTTTAGACACACTTCATTAACTGTTAACTTAATAAAATTGTTGGTGGACCATGTAGCCACATTTGAATCACGAACGCACGCTGCTAAGTTCACTTTTATAACTGAACATTTTCTGAAATGATTCTCTCTTACATACGTGAGAACGTGAACATGAATAGTGAGGGTGGGGGGTAACTCTCCGTTTCGATCTCATTGCAAACGTTGATAACTGACTGATAACGTCACTAGTTGTTTCAATCTGTTTCATTTCCAGCAACCGACTACCATAGTTTACAAACTATGATCGTCGGATGTTTACATCACCACCTACCGTTTGAGAAATAAAATATCAAATATAATAATAATAATAACATTTATTGGGAAAAATACATTTTGATAGTACATCATTTAGAATTAAAATTATAACATTACGATTCATCACCTGGTTCTTCACACCAAATTCCGAACTGATCCTGTAATCGGAGAATACTCCATTATACGATCGTTAATGATGATGCAATAAGCCCTGTTGTTTTTGGGGAAATTCAGGACAGTTTCCATCTCTAGTATGACGTCAACTGTTGATGACTTTATAGCATCGTTTTGTTTTGAACAGTCAATCACAAAAATTGCTCTATTCTTGAATGCTATATAATCTAACATGGGCTCACTTATTATTTTATTTGAAAATGATTTCTGGAAATCATAGTACATCGGGTATGCTTCCACGTATTGCTGGTCGTTGAAATTCAATTTCATTGCTTCATATGAATAACACTCTGAATTCAAGTATAATTTTACATTTAGCAAGTTTATATTATTGAAATATGCACTGTGCTTAACAGGATTATTTTTCCGATCAGTTTGGAAAGCTAGAATCACATATCTTGGACGTTCCAAATTCATTGATGTTTTAACAGCCCAAATGTCGCGAGTGCTTTCCTTCATCAACGGATTTTAATGCAGATCCCAACTACGAAATGGAATCAAAATAGGCTTCTCAGCACTCAAATTCCCCAACATTTGAAATTTAACTTGATCACTTGGAAACACATGTCGCACTTTTAATGCTATCGTCTTCACATTTATTTTAGCCGTTTTCGTGCCTGTGCTATCAGTATAGCAATCGTTATCGTTTCGAGACCTTAGTAGAAAATTCAACGGTATCCATAAATTGATTTTATTATTGAAACGGATGTGAAACGGCAGCCCATCTATGCTGGGCGCCAGTGAAACGGACCCGCTTTGGGTCGGTTTTAATTGGCCCAACTAGCTCAATTTAAATTAATTAATCTCAGGGCTCGTAGTGAAACGTGCCTTGTGATTCAAGACTGGTGAATTGCCCGAGCGCCAACTGCTTGAAAAAAACTATAAAACTAAATGAATTTACAGTCAAGAATACAAGCACTACGAGATGGTTTAACAGTCGATGGAAATTCAGAAAAACAATACAAGTTCAACTTAACAATTCGTATATTCCAACAGAATCTGGATTATAAATAAAATTTAAATTACAAATCTTTAGAATATCAATTGGAAATATAAATAATATTGAATTCGTAGAAAAACAATTATTAAATTAAATCAAATTGTAACATAAATGAAATTTTAAGAAAACAATTATAAATTTAAATTGGTTTGTAACATAAATTGAATTTTAAGAAAACAATTAATAAATTAAATCAATTACTAAATTGAAAATAATGAAATTTCCAATAAGAGGACTCACAGTAGACCTCGAATGATTCTATAAAAATTAGTGGAATACAACTTCGGATAAACAACAAAATCAGAGAATGAAATTATGGTCATTCAAACAAGAAAATGTTACCCCCCTTGGAACACGTAGGAACTGGAAGTCGGTCCTGTCAGGAAAGTCACTAAACCACCTTGGAGTGAAGGGGTGAGGAACCTCAGACGTTCAAACCCTGTAATTTCAAAAAACGAACAGTACCTGACTTGAGATCAAAAGGACAAGCAACACCGTCGGTTGAAATAACCAGGTGATTCCACAACCGATAATGTTATTTTTTCCAAATTGCTAAAACACTAATACAAAATGGATATCTTGACGAGATATCAAATCAGGCAAAAATTTAATTCAATCTGAAAGAAATAAACGATTACAATTGATTTTTAAAATTAGCAAAAAGTCAACATGTGACTGAAAGAATAATAATTAAAATTATATCTGAAAGAATATTATTTGAAAGGTTGAAATTTGCTAGTTAGCATAAAATTCTGGTTTGCTTGAAATGAATTGTACACGTGGATTGATAATGTAAACTGTAATAACTCCCAAACGGCGTGACAGTGTCATGAATATATGTATACCTAATAAGCAGTAATTAGGTTATTTGTTTCCTATTCACCCTCATCAACCCTTACTGCACGTTGGTCTAATAAGACCACCCTATGTATCTTGTACTAGGATAACAAAATGGCGATCTACAGAATCGCGTAACTACCATGTGCACAAATTGCAGGGTCAAGTAAAAAGGTGGAAATTAAATATTGTCTGCATCAACTGCCCACGTCTCGTTAGAGTAATTGCATACAATGACTACAACAATCCCGGTGATGATGGAAATGATATACCTGGGATCATGCTAAATGCAAATCTGATTGTTCGTGTCTTAGGGTAAGTCGAGAAAACTTCCTCCGAAATAAAATTACTACGAGCCCTGAGATTAATTAATCCAAATTGAGCTAGTTGAGTCAATATAAACTGACCCTGGCGGGTCCGTTTCACTGGCGCCCAGCATAGATGGGCTGCCGTTTCACATCTATTTCACTGGCGCCCAACGTCAGTTTCACATCCGTTTCAAATGATATACCTGGGATCATGCTAAATGTAAATCTGATTGAGCGTGTCTTAGGGTAAGTCGAAAAAACTTCCTCCGAAATATAATTACATTCAGGTACTGTACATCCAGACGTTTAATAACAAATCTAAATCAAATTATATGTAGCCTGATGTGCATCATATTTCGGAAGCAAAAATTAAGCAAATGTATGTAAAGGATATGAAATATAAAACCTGACTTACCCTATTAAAGGTTAACACCACAATGAAAAATTTCCGATTCCCGCTATCCTACATTCCCACTCTGCGATATTTAGTGACATCTCACATCAGGAATGGTAGTCTCAATAATCTAAGTTTTATTGACCGGCAGATGTCTTTAACTAATTATATGACAAGTTTGCTAGCCGAAAAGAAATCTAATCTGTTCATTATCAAGTTCTATACAATCCCGTAACGCAAACCGTTACAAGACTGAACTCAGTGCATCCTTATCTGACCATCCAGAAATAGCTAGAGGTATAGATTCAAGTTTGGCATATGTTAGGTAAGCTCTGATGGTGCTGACAATACCAGGATCACGTACTTTGTCTATCTCTTTTCCATTCAATTCATAACTGATATATTCGAAGAGAAACGCTCCGAAATCATTCGTTAGTTTACATTCACCATCACCACTTGCTTCTGGCTGGAATTCTGCCTCGATGAATAAAGCAGACGAGGCCAAATCTACCAATACATCTTGTTGATTGGATAATATCTCAATTTCATCGCAAACAAAAGATGTTGTGTGGGGATAGTAGGTATGAGTTTTTTCTCGGATGATGTCTTCATTGAAGTTTGGCTCGTTGAATATTTGAAGTTTTTCCGACATTGTAACCAAGGGACTTCAAAAAATTGATATTTTCCAATGATAGTGATGCAGAAGCAACCTTCTCCCTTGAACTCGTTGTAGATAATGACTGATGACCACTATGGGTATGTCTTTTATTGCTGAAATCCAAACCCATGTTCTCAAGTGATGGCTACTGCAACAACAACCTTCTCAGATGAATTCTTTTCATATAATGAGTGGTGGTGAGTATTGGATTATTTATTGTTGGGAGCCATAATCCCTAGCGGTCTTTTTCAACTCCAACCGTATAATAATTTCTTCTCCACGAAAATTTACCCGTTTCCAATTCTGATCTAAAATATTCAGTGTGATGTTATCGAAGGACGTCTAGCTGATGACGGGTAGATAAATGAGATTCTTCGGCTCTATATCAATGGAAAACCCAGGTGGTACAAGAGGTGAGAGCTCATATATCGTATGAGCTATCTTATTGTTATAATATGCTCCTGCGGTTAAGTTACACTCCACTCTAATAGTTTGAACCTTGATTATGTTTATAGGTCGATCAGATACGTGTAGTTCACGAGGTGTCAATTTCTTTTTGCTGAATCCCAACAGTTCGCTTATACTATCTTTAGGAATAAAATTCATTTCAAAATCCCACAAACTGCACTTTGTATGAAATTCTCGATGTCTGTCAACACGTAGAACCCCGTAGGTATAGTTACTACTTCTTCCTCACCCTTCACATTTTTATAATAAAATTTATTAAAACCTTCTTCAATGTCCGGAATGCTATTGTACGTATGCAAGCCAACAAGTGCGATAGAATAATATGAATGAGGATCTAGTTCTATAGGTGGGTGAAAATCTACAGATAAGCGGGAGCTCTTACCCGTGATAGTGAACGTCTGAGACATGATTGATGAAAACTTTACCAACAATCTATTTATATACTAATAAATGCTGGGTTAGTCGAGCACAACTGAAGAGTTAGAGAGGAATTCTAAACATAACTGACCATAATTATAAGTGTTACATTGTTGAAAATTATCGTGATTGAATAATATCTTACACTTTTTGAAATAATCCACTAGTTCGCGAGGGGGGCTTAAATTGCCAAAACTATCATAATATAAAACTGTATCACCGACTTTATTAAACCCAACCCAGTGAGTGCCTCCATTGTACGAGCTATCTAAATTAACTATTCCACGCTCGTTTTTCCATGGTCCGTTGGATGGCAGTTCATCACGCATAAATACTCCTCTAAAATGGGGAATTTTCAGAGCTTTTGCTAGTTTTCGTAGATCGAGATCGGTCAGAGGTCTTCTGGGTAGGTTTACTGACAGTTTTTTGGATGTTTATTTAAATATAGGCCAAGACCTTTGCGATACTTTTTCAAATATAGACCAGATCCTTGTTTTCCCAAAGCTATAGCCTCCATTGTTTTATTATGTCTTTCCGTTTCCTCCTTTTTGACGGCCTTAGCGATGCCTGCACCACCTCCCGCCAATGCTCCAGCAGCTGATAAGCCGGCAAACAGAAGTATTAAAAATGGTAGAAATCCTCCAGTCTTTGGAATAGGAATTACTCTTGGTAACCGAACATTTTTTCGACCACCTGCTTTTTTGAATTGTTTTCGTGAACTTTCAACGCTGTTTGGGATGTTTTCTTCAGATTGGATGAGTCAAACTTATTCTTCATAACTTTTCTCACCCCATCGACAATTGCACTTCCGAACCCAACCTTCTTTCTCATACCCATCCCCAATTTCCTCTTTGCCTTCATAATTTTATCTACACCGAAAGCGGCAAACCTTTCTCCAAATTTTGTGTCTTTAGATTTGACACGTTGCCAAGCAGCGTTCTCTAATATTTTATCCGCCTCGTGACGTCCTTCCAAACAAGCGTTTCGCAGATATGAAATATCGTGTTGGCGGCAAGCTTTATCGAGTGGATTGATACCTGAATCTCCTCTTCTCAACCGTTCTTCTAATTTTGTACCGGGACCACAGAATTGATAACCAGGAATATGAAGTTCAAACGGGAGCTTGTTTATAAGCGTATTGAGAACACCTTCTCCTACGTACGCTTCCATACAGACTGATGAGAATTCAAGATTGCACAGTTATTTAACGAGGGGAGGGAGAAAGACCATAGATCTCAAAATAATATTTTTATTAATTTCAAAATTTTCCCAATACAAAAGACTTAAGTATAATCTTAACAATATATGTTTAAAATATTATAATCTTCACTCTTGATTCACCCTCCTATTCACGGAATTTTGTTCTATTATAATATCCATACCCTCGAGTCAATAATATTCCAGCTATTTGTTTGTCCTTAAAAATCTCCAAATGGTTAATGATGGGTTCATTGAACGAGATCCGAATTATCGATCCAACAGTTGTGATTATTATCTAGACCCAACCATTTCACATACTGTTGACCCCTCCCCTTTCGTAATATTTTTTCGACTAAATACACATCGGGTTGTTTTGTTTTCTGTGATTATTCCTCGTAGAAACAGCCGCTGATTGGTGCGTTAGTCATATCTTCTAGTAGATATGTGACCGGGTTGGTAATTTTTACTTTCATGATTTTAAATAATTCCGTACTCCAATTGGGCGAAAATCCCTTCTCAAGAATATGTTTAGCCTTACTTATTCGTACCACATCTCCAACGTTGTATTTGTGAGGCAGAGCTAACTTGATGTGTGAGTAGGATCGCTTCAATATCTCGCTCTCAATCTGTTTCGTCACTTTTTTCGGAGCCATATTTATAGTACTATGTTTATGTTATTATATTTTTATGTGGTTTCTTCAAGTATATCAAGCCATTTGTATTTCCCGCTAAGACTGAAATGTTTGTAGAGCGATTCCTTCATCGTTCGGATGACACGTTCAGCAATGGCTGCTTTTTTCACACTATACGTATTATAATGATTGATATTATGTTTCTTAATTAGATCGTTGAAGTGTTTATTGAAGAATTCTTTTCCCTGATC
This sequence comes from Endomychus coccineus, assembly GCA_958510875.1. Classification (NCBI taxonomy): domain Eukaryota; kingdom Metazoa; phylum Arthropoda; class Insecta; order Coleoptera; family Endomychidae; genus Endomychus; species Endomychus coccineus. The sequence goes on from CAUEHT010000086.1 coordinate 568,251, forward strand.
GCTTTGCAGATTCCTAGGCTTACCATGTCCTTCTAGCAATATAGAACTGACCGCTTTCCAAACCTCTTCGGCTGATTTCGTTTTCAGCGGATGTGTCCATAGAAATTTCGAGAAACAATCGATCATATCCAAAATGTATTTGAATCCTCTATTTTCACGAGCGTAATTACCCATTTCAGCCAGCTCCATTTGCCACAAATCATCCAAACCTTTTATGATTGTTCTACGTTGTTTGAAATTCTCCCTACTCGGCTTATGAAGCTCATGCACAACTTGTTCTCTACCCATCTTATCAATGTGAAAATCTAGTGTAGAATCAATTTTTTGGGTATATTCACAGGATTTGGAGATATACGTTTCACAGAGCCTTGCTTTGTTGTTGTGGATGATGAGGGTCTCTTCTTAGAAGGTTCCACAGATGTCATCCGTCGTTCTGACGCCTCCACTTCACTAGTAATGTCATTTAGACGAATGTTCATACTGTTAAATGTGTTATTGATCTCTTTCAATTCATTTCTGTTTTCCCTCACACTATCTCTGATTGTTTTATACTCTGATTTTATATAAATCCCCATTTCATTATATTTATTCTGAATGTTCATCAGATGTTTATCAATGTTGAGAATAACCTACTCATTCGTTAATTTATGTTCATCCAGATCCTTGTTGATATCTTTGATCAAATTATCAACCCCAACATTAAAGGTATCTTTAAGACTGGTTTCCGTTTTCAGATTCAGTTTGTGTATTAATTTATCAACATATACTTTATTTGCAACATCTCCATCATCATTCGGTGATTTTACGTTGCACAATCTACGATTTTCCATATCATAACTTCCATCGCTCGTTAGGAATAATCATTGTCCGTGAACTTGTTTGAAATTATTATTAAATACATTTGTATCATATATCCACATGGAAGAGGAGGCTCTGCCAAACTTATCCATTGAAACCATCTTTATAACTGTGATGAATTTGTCTTACACCTTGTTTTTGTTCAATTACCGCTGCCTCTATCAATTCTTCTATTATAGAGATTATCTCGTTGTGATGATTATCGTAACCTGCATGCGGGGATGCAACAAGAAGTCTCAGTCTATCCACAATTTCGTAAACGTCATCCCAGTAAACATGTTCGATAGGTTTCTCGTTATACTCAATTATATCTTTTTTGATATATGCATTTCCAGTGTATGTTTTGGCTCTGGGTCTTTTCATGGAATTAACCAAAGGTTTCAGTACATTTTTGTATTTTACAATGTTTCTTATTCGATCAGCTGAATCGTAATTAGGTCTATGGGCACTAGTCATTTCCATCATTTGACTGTAATTTTTCCCATCTTCCACAGTGTAAGTATCAGGTAGAACATCTCTGTAAAATATCAAATTATACAGACCTGTGGTACCCTTGAACGGAGTACCCTTGATAATTATATTACTCTCACTATCAATTTCTATAGGTTGATTACCCATGAACCATTTGTCTTAAGTTGAATTATATTGCAATCCCATTCTATCATCGTATTTCTTGACATCATCATCCAATAGGAATCTTTCCAAGTAATAACGTGCTAATGTGGGGTATTGTTGCAGAAACTCCTCTGTAGCCTCTGCATTATCTTTCTTATGTTTTCTGAAATCTTCACGAATCTGATCGATAGTAGGTTCGAGGGTGAACACATCCTCCTCAGTATTTTGGGGGTTATATACGAACTCTTCCCCTCCAGTTACAATATTTGGGATTGGTATGTTCTCCATTTGTGTTGCTGTGGAAACAATACTTTTAGGTTTAACCAACGAATTTTGTTTGACTATTTCAGCATCTTTCGCAATTTCCTCCAGAGGTTCAGATACATTCTTGAACATATTATCTAGAATTTCATCATTTTCAGCTTTACCCAATTTCACAGCCATATATTTTTTCCTCACAACGTTTGCTAACTCCCAAATTTTTTTCTTCAATTGTTGTTTTCCTTTTAGCATGTTACTCACACCCACGTCCATGCCGAGCGGTTTGTCTATTTCAAATGAAAGTATATATACATGTTAGATGTATATATAACTATTAAAACCTTTGCGATAACGTTCTTTGTTCATATCACAATCTTTGTTTATCATAAGGAATCCATATTTATCTTTCCAAAATACGCTACATATCTCTTTGAATTCCTCGAGTGACATGTCGGTACTTACATGTTCGGTGAATATATAGTTCAAATTGAGTTCATCCTGTTTGAAAATTATCAAGCATTCGGCATTGTCGCGCAATCCATGTTTTGGACATTTAGCAAAAGACTGGCAAAGATAGAAACTATCAATTGAGTTGTGTCTCCCTCTTGAAAAATAAGCACGAATTTTCTCCTGTTTCTCAAACATCACGTCATCGAATATTATAATCGATATAGGCCCCGCTTCTGTGGGGTCAATGACCTCATCACTTTCGGTACAAGGAAAATATCCAAGCCCCTCAATTTTCTTCAATGTCTCCTTTAGTAACTGGTATTTTGGTTGGTGTAAAGACTTTGAATATATGTACACGTTTTCAAATTTCAGACCGTTTGCATCTAGCAATAGAGATAACATCACATTTGTTTTACCACAATTACTTGGACCACAGATTATTGTTCGTAAAGTATTAGGCAGAAAAGAGCTGTGACGTTGTGATTGTTCAATATTTTCAATGCTTGGTCCTAAATTCATAATATTCAACGAGTCTTTCTGCTTAACAATCTTCATGTTGTCTAGAGGAGCATCGAAATCATACTGAAACATATGTTAATATGCATTTGTTTATATACTAGTTCATGATGTTATATTGTGTATGTCCGATCACGCGGTTGGGTACTTCTACGTTTCTCTCAAAATCAGGTATCAAATACGTGTTAAATAGGTATGAATGTTGAAGCACGTGCTAAACACTTGTCTGAGTATTGAAGCATGTGTCTGAACACATGTCTGAGTAGAGCATGTATCTGAATGTTGGAGCGCGTGCTTAACACGTGTCTGATTTTTGAAACACGTGTCTGCACATGTGACTGAACACGTGTCTTAATGTTGAAGCACGTGTCGGAGTGTTGAATCACGAGATAAAACATGTGCATGAATGTACTACCTATTCACTTTTTACACCTAATGTATTCAACAGTCTAATAACTCCAATTTTACAGTGTGATGAATGATGAGTAGACATCATTATTATTACTCGCATTTCATTCCTCATCTGACCATCATAGTTCGCGAACGATGATGACGTCATCATCGTTCGTGAACTATGGTCGCCGGATTGAATCAGTTACTGTCATCGGTTCGAAGCAGTGACGTCATCATCGTTCGTAAACTATGGTCGCCAGATTGAAACATTGAATGCCTCCCGTGACGTCATCATCGTTCGTAAACTATGATCGCAGGATCTTCAATTCAATTAAATTAACATTCTGCATATCAAGCCTTTTCATTTGATACCTATAAAGCTATGGTTGACATTCATAGATCCGCCATGACAGTTCGCGTGACAGATGCTTCATGGATCCACCACGTCACACCCTCCAAGACGCGACATGACACCTCGATGAAGACCTCACGTGACAGACACCATGACAACTCTTTCCACCACCATGATGCTCTATGGTTTTGAGTTGGGTTAGCTCTATAACCTTCAGCTCTATGGTGCGTGATAGCCACCATGACACCTTGTGACAGACACTCCGTCAAAGTGACAGACACCATATCTCACCGCGTGACAGATCATGTGATTTCAAAACCGTACGAGTCGCATGAGTCGGACGAATCGAACTGGTGGCGACACCTCCACGAAGCAGTCTGAACCTTTATGCTGTGACGTCACACGTCTGCCCTGTGATAGCAGCCTGTCATCTTGGATTCGCACGAGTCGAACAAGCCGAACTGGTGGCGCCATCTACACGAAGCAGCCTGTACCTTTAGCCCACCATGACAGCTGTCACGTGGTGGTGACACCTACCACGAAGCAGCCTGTACCTTCGGTCCGCCATGACATCTGTCACGTGACACCTACACGAAGCAGCCTGTACCTTTAGCCCACCATGACAGCTGTCACGTGGTGGTGACACCTACACGAAGCAACCTGTACCTTTGGTTCGCCATGACAGCTGTCATGTGGTGGCGACATCTCCATGAAGCAGCCTGTACCTTTGGTCCCGCCATGACAGCTGTCACGTGGTGGTGACATCTTCACGAAACAATCTGTACCTTAGGTCCGCCATGACAGCTGTCATGTGGTGGCGACATCTTCACGAATTAGCATGTACCTTTGGGTCACCATGACAGCTGTCATGTGGTGACGACATCTTCACGAATTAGCATGTACCTTTGGGTCACCATGACAGCTGTCATGTGGTGACGAGATCTTCACGAATTAGCATGTACCTTTGGGTCACCATGACAGCTGTCATGTGGTGGCGACATCTTCACGAATTAGCATGTACCTTTGGGTCACCATGACAGCTGTCATGTGGTGGCGACATCTTCACGAATTAGCATGTACCTTTGGGTCGCCATGACAGCTGTCATGTGGTGGCGACATCTCCACGAATTAGCATGTACCTTTGGGTCACCATGACAGCTGTCATGTGGTGGCGACATCTTCACGAATTAGCATGTACCTTTGGGTCGCCATGACAGCTGTCACTTGGTGGCGACATCTGCACGAAGCAATCTATACCTTAGGTCCGCCATGACAGCTGTCACTTGGTGGCGACATCTGCACGGAGCAATCTGTACCTTAGGTCCGCCATGACATCTGTCACTTGGTGACGACATCTGCACGAAGCAATCTGTACCTTAGGTCCGTCATGACAGCTGTCACGTAATAGTCACGTGATCCTGTACATGTGACACACTTTTTATACACACCCTGTATACTCTTTCATGTGACACACTTTTTATACACACCCTGTATACTCTTTATACAAGTAATATCCTTATCTCACACCTTATCACCTACATCCTTTCAAACTGATAAGGACACGCTCACACCGGATGCACATCGACAGCTAGACCGGATATCCTGGTCCCGAACTAGCCCAGTTCATCTACTCACGTGTCTGAATGCTGAATCACGTGTCTGAATACTGAAGCACGTGTTTGAAATACGTCATGTGGTGGCGACATCTTCACGAATTAGCATGTACCTTTGGGTCGCCATGACAGCTGTCACTTGGTGGCGACATCTGCACGAAGCAATCTGTACCTTAGGTTCGCCATGACAGCTGTCACTTGGTGGCGACATCTGCAAGAAGCAATCTGTACCTTAGGTCCGCCATGACATCTGTCACTTGGTGACGACATCTGCACCAAGCAATCTGTACCTTAGTTCCGTCATGACAGCTGTCACGTAATGATCACGTGATCCTGTACATGTGACACTTTTTTTATACACACCCTGTATACTCTTCCATGTGACACACTTCTTATACACACCCTGTATACTCTTCATACAAGTAATATCCTTATCTCACACCTTATCACCTACATCCTTTCAAACTGATAAGGACACGCTCACACCGGATGCACATCGTCAGCTAGACCGGACATCCTGGTCCCGAACTAGCCCAGTTCATCTACTCATGTGTCTGAATTCTGAATCACGTGTCTGAATACTGAAGCACGTGTTTGAAATACGTGTCTGAATGCTGAATCACGTGTCTGAATGTTGAATCACGTGTCTCAATATAGAAGCACGTGTCTGAACCACGTGTCTGAATGCTGAATCACGTGTCTGAATACTGAAGCACGTGTCTGAAACACGTGTCTGAATGCTGAATCACGTGTCTGAATGTTGAATCACGTGGCTCAATATAGAAGCACGTGTCTGAAACACGTGTCTGAATTCTGAAACACGTGTCTGAATACTGAAGCACGTGTCTGAAACACGTGTATGAATGCTGAATCACGTGTCTGAATACTAATAATAAGATTCTTGACCCAGTATGAATTATATATAAAATTCTCGGGAAATAGGTCACAATAACACTTTGTTTTAAATATTCGTCTTTACGTACGTTTCGGTCTCACGACCATCATCAGAAGACTCACTATGACCGAAACGTACGTAAAGACGAATGTTTAAAACAAAGTGTTATTGTGACTTATTTCCCGAGAATTTTATATATAATGTCTGAATACTGAAGCACGTGTCTGAAACACGTGTCTGAAAGCTGAATCACGTGTCTGAATGTTGAATCACGTGTCTGAATACTGAAGCACGTGTCTGAAACACGTGTCTGATTGCTGAATCACGTGTCTGAATACTGAAGCACGTGTCCGAATGTTGAAGCATGTGTGAATCACGCGATAAAACATGTGCATGGATGTATTATAATCATTATGATTTTTCACATTTTATTCCTCATCTGCTCATCATAGTTCGTCATCGTTCGTAAACTATGATCGCCGGGGTTAAATCAGTTACTGTCATTGGCTTGAAGCAGTGACGTCATCATCATTCTTAAACTATGGTCGCCGGATCTTCAATTCAATAAAACACCACTTACTCGTCAAAATGATTATGTATTTTGATACACATGAATCTATAGTCTGATGTTCTCCCCCACCCCGAATTGTATGCATCATATTGATTTTCCCTACATCAAAAATAGGGAAATTAACATTCTACACGTGACAGCTGCAAATGATAGAACACACACACACACACACAATGTGACAGATCCGCCATGACAGTTCACCCTGTAGACACCATGACATCTCGTTGAAGACATACATGACAGACACCATGATGCTCTGCAACTTAGGTTAGCTCTATAACCTTTAGCTCTATGGTTGTGACAAACGTTAGCTCTGTAGCCTATAGCTCTATGGTTTCTATGACTACGGTATGCCATGACACCACGTTGAAGACCTACTTGAGAAACACTTCGTTAACCAAATCGTCGATGTAACCCGTGACAGATGCCGTGACACCTCATTCAAGACCTACGGGACAGAAACCTCGCTGAAGGAGCATGTGATGGCCACCTCGTCGCTGTAACATACGTGACATTCATCGTGACATCTCCATAAAGCTATAGTTAGAGGTTTTTTCCTCATTTACATGTCCCATATGGGATTTTAGAATGGAAAAGTTTAAAATTCACATTCTACGAGTCAAGACCTTTCATTTGATACCCATAAAGCTATAGTTAGAGGTTTTTCCTGTATATATCCGCGATATTGGATTTTTCCCGATGTAAATCATAAAATTCACACTCTACTTGCTAAGAACTTTCATTTGATACCCATAAAGCCATACTTTAAAAAATAAAAATTTCAAATCCTTATCGCGAAAGATCGGTCAAACTGATCGATATATAAATAGTATATTCTTATTCAGCACATCACGTAGATTAAGAATATGTAATAAAATAACCACTTCCGGTTTCACTTATGGTATGACAATGTGTCGACTATATAACCCACTTCCTGTTTAACCCTGATGATGATGCCTGAGTCGATGAAAATCTTGTTCAGCTCTTCATGTAGATTCAAAATATGCAATAAAATAACGACTTCCGGTGTAGACCCCTTCACTCTGATGATGATGCTCAAGTCGATGAAAAAACACATGTGACAGACATCTCATTGAAGACCTCGTGATAGTTACCACCTGTATATTCAAAATTCAACCCCGAATATTTGATCCATACTTCAAATACCCCAGTGGTCAATCTAAGCAGCTGAGTGGGGGCAAATCTGAATCTCCATGTCAATTTCTGCTTCAGCCATCTGGCCGTTGTTCTGTATTGAGAAGGATCATCGCCTACTCCACATCTTTTCGTATTCATCAATTTCAAAGTCTCATTATTTAGGGTACCATCTATTGGCAGCCTATAGAATTCTTGAAACACTCTCAATGCATCCTCTGTTCCACTCAACCCTTCGGAAGTTTCCGTCATATACCCATGTTTTACTAGATATTCGTTCGCCTGGGCTCCGAGGAAGCATAGAATGAGTATTAATAACATGTTGCTCTATCGACAACTTCAAACATAATGCCTCGTGACTGCTTGAAAACCCTTATATATATCTTATATTTTATCTACAGTCGCGGAATTCTTGGAGCGTGTCCGCTGGAGAAACAAATGCAGGGCCAGTACGAGCCTGGTAAATATTAACAAGTGTTGGTTATCTAACTCATATAAATATTTGCGGCTTCTAACGGACATCGTGTCCCGGAGCGTTGCAATCTTAATATGCTAGCGAGGTGTTTCAAAACATATGATTTATCCGTTCAATCGCGATTACTACTTGCTGCTATCGAATGATAAATTGAATTAATATCATTCCATTCTAATAATAATTTAATGCGCTGGCGAAGTGATTCAAAACAGATATGATTTATCCTCCCGTATACCGTTTAACCAGAATTGCTGGCTGTTGCTATAGAACGATAAGGTATATTAATATTATTTTAATCTTATTAAGAAATGCAGTTTTATTTTTCATGTATATTCACTAATTGGAACCTCTCAACTATTTGCTCTCGTATCTTTCGCCAGAGAATATGTTTACATGCAGCTTTACACTGAAATTCTCCCTAACCTCACACTCCTGCGACCTGTCGCGAACGACCTCTCTATGCCCTGTATACAAGCCGATTACCCTACTCGCTCTGTCTATAGACCCACCACAAAACCATAGATCCTAGCAGAAGGTCACCCAGCGGGTAGACATCACACCCTAACCGATTACCCGGCCGATTATACAGTACCAATACTTGAAAAATCTTGTCTTCCGGATGGATTCCGCGTCACAATAGCTCGACTTGATGCCGACGTTTCGCCAACCATTACAGGTGGCATCTTCAGGGCAGGCTTGAGGCTTGAACTGAAACTGGTTCTACTGGTTTCTGTAGCCGTATTTATTGTAGGAAAAATCCTTCACGCTACATAGTTCACTGCCTTTGTTTCGGTGGTTAACTTCGTTCCGGCACCTGACCCTGCCGTTGTGCGATCATGTGCGAAGTGGAATTTTCGAGGATGGGTTTCCAAATGTTGGGAAGGTAATATCCTGAGTCACGGTTCAGATTGTTCGGATGTTTTTGGATTTCTATAGCTTAAAGGATTTTTCGCTGATAGAAGTTTGGGGCTCGGACTAGGATTTTAGTATCTTCAAAAAGGATTTGATGATTTGTGTTAAACTTATGTTCCGCAAGTGCAGATCTACTGGTGTCACGAAGTCTTGTACAGCGCTCATGTTCTTTCACACGAGTAGCTACTGTACGACCTGTTTCACCAATGTAGACTTTACCGCAAGAACAGGGAATACTATAAACACCTTCTGAGTGGAGAGGAGGAAGGGGATCTTTAATAGGTTTGTAGAACTGAGATAATTTTGGAAGTGCGGAAAAACGGGTAGAAATATTATGTTTTTTGAGGATTTTGGAAATTCGATCTGTTATATTTTGAATATATGGAAGATAGGCCGTGGATAAAGCAGGTGGGAGGGTTTCTGGCTCAGATCGATTTGGAGTTTTAGGTAAAGTGTATTTCTTTATGGCTTTTTGGATGTTGTAATGGGAGAAATTATTTGATAATAAGGCAGATGATAGATGTTTTATTTCTGATTTTAAAGATTAAGGCTGAGATAGGTTGACAGCTCTGTGGACCAGGGAGTTTATGACAGATTGCTTTTGGGCAGGGTGGTGGTGGGAAAGACCATTGAGGTATCTATCGGTATGGGTGGGTTTCCGATACACAGAATGTCCTAAAGTACCGTCAGTCTGTCGACTAACCAATACATCCAGGAACGGGAGTGAACCTTGCGATTCGACTTCCATGGTGAAACGGATATTGGGATGTAATGAATTTAAATGATTGAGGAAGGGAACAAGCTCTTCGCGACCATGTTGCCAAATAACCAAAGTATCGTCGACATATCTAAACCAACATTTCGGCTTGAGAACAGATGAGTCAATGGCATCTTGTTCAAAAGCTTCCATGAAGATATTAGCTATGATCGGGGAAAGTGGGGAACCCATACTTTAGGACATTCTGTGTATCGGAAACCCACCCATACCGATAGATACCTCAATGGACTTTCCCACCACCACCCTGCCCAAAAGCAATCTGTCATAAACTCCCTGGTCCACAGAGCTGTCAACCTATCTCAGCCTCAATCTTTAAAATCAGAATTAAAACATCTATCATCGGCCTTATTATCAAATAATTTCTCCCATTACAACATCCAAAAAGCCATAAAGAAATACACTTCACCTAAAATTCCAAATCGACCTGAGCCAGAAACCCTCCCACCTGCTTTATTCATGGCCTATCTTCCATATATTCAAAATATAACAGATCGAATTTCCAAAATCCTCAAAAAACATAATATCTCTACCCGTTTTTCCACACTTCCAAAATTATCTCAGTTTTACAAACCTATTAAAGATCCCCTTCCTCCTCTCCACTCAGAAGGTGTTTATAGTATTCCCTGTTCTTGCGGTGAAGTCTACATTGGTGAAACAGGTCGTACAGTAGCTACTCGTGTGAAAGAACATGAGCGCTGTACAAGACTTCGTGACACCAGTAGATCTGCACTTGCGGAACATGAAATTAACACAAATGGTCAAATCCTTCTTGAAGATACTAAAATCCTAGTCCGAGCCCCAAACTTCTATCAGCGAAAAATCCTTGAAGCTATAGAAATCCAAAAACATCCGAACAATCTGAACCGTGACTCAGGATATTATCTTCCCAACATTTGGAAACTCATCCTCGAAAATTCCACTTCGCACATGATCGCACAACGGCAGGGTCAGGTGCCGGAACGAAGTTAACCACCGAAACAAAGGCAGTGAACTAGGTAGCGTGAAGGATTTTTCCTACAATAAATACGGCTAAAGAAACCAGTAGAACCAGTTTCAGTTCAAGCCTCAAGCCTGCCCTGAAGATGCCACCTGTAATGGTTGGCGAAACGTCGGCATCAAGTCGAGCTATTGTGACGCGGAATCCATCCGGAAGACAAGATTTTTCAAGATTAGCTGTCCGCGGAAATCTACTATCCAAGATAGTACCAATACTTACCGATACCTGTCTGGGCCACCCACACCAAAACCGCGTATGCGCGAATGTCCCGCACAAGGCCGTCTGCTTATCGACAACTGATAAGGACCGGAAGTGGCCGGCCTGTCAAGGTGTCCTGATACCTACTGATGTAGAGAATGATTTTTCCTCGACGCGAAAATATTAAAGGTCGGTCTTTGTTGATTTAAATTTTCATATTCTAAATGAATGGAATCACTTCGATTTGAATTATGATTGAATGATGCACTTCCATTATCAGAATTAAATGTAGACTCACATAATATTATATTCGATGAGAAACTTCCAAGAACTAGGGTTAGAGTTAACACAAACTGTACAATAACATACTATATGAATACATTTTTCATAATGATATATTTCTAACATCACATCTATTTAATTATCCTGGAGAAAAGTAGCGATGGAACACAATACCACGATAGTTACCTATAGATATTTTCGATATTAATTTTCTCTTATCAGCACACTCAAAGCAGTATATAATCTTTGAATTGAATATACACTCTGAACGATACAATCTATGTTTACAAGGGATAAAACTTATATTAATATCTTCTTTATTACAAATTCCACAAATCTTCATCACTTTGTTTCTCGTATGAGTTCAGGATATAGACTGAGGGAAATAAAAAATCAATCTTTCATTTATATCATTTATTATCATCGGTTTACAATGGTAGTGAATTTATAAGATAATTATGAATATGTAAGCTATTATTCACAGCACAGTAACAATTATTTGAAGCATGATTGTTCAAACAGAGAGGTTCATCCATTATCAGTTTTGGACAGTTGACATCATTTTCTAAATCTGTAACAACTATCGATCCTCCATTAATTTCTTCCAAAAGTTGTCTTATGGCTGACGATTTTTCTTTTCCTCTAACATATATACGATCGATATTCATCTCAACTGTATGTTTTTTTTTTAATATTCTTCAGTTCCCTATTCTTGATAACTCCACTAACATATGGAATACAATGATGATTCCTCTCGAGATATCGAATTTGTCTCTTACGGTTTTCATCCAACTCGCTATATGGTTTGAGATAATTGAATAGGTAGTGACTTGATTGTTTTATATTGGTAATACACATTTCTTTTATTCTAGATTCAGGCACTTTGAAGCCTTGTACATCTATCACGATGAACCTCATATTGGTGAACGTCGAATATTGAAGAGAGAGATTAAACTTATCAAATCAATCTCAACAATGGCGGACCACTCCCGCGAGGATATAGCTAATACTACCTACTATTGAGGTTAGTGTGTGCACGTGTTTGAGCATCATAGTTCGTAAACAATGATGATGAAGTCACCGTCACGGGGTTCCATTCAAAATTGAGGTTAGTGTAAGCACGTGTCTGAATGTTGGAGCACGTGTCTGAACACGTGTCTAAATATTGAAGCACGTGTCTGAACACGTATCTGAATGTTGGAGCACGTGTTTGAACACGTGTCTGAATATTGAAGCACGTGTCCGCACACGTGTCTGAATGTTGGAGCACGTGTCTGAACACGTGTCTGAATATTCAAGCATGTGTCGGAATGATGAATCACGCGTTAAAACATGTGCATGAATGTATTAGCTAAATGAGTATATAATCATTATAATTATCGCATTTTATTCCTTATCCACCCCATCATCGTTCGTTAACTATGATCGCCGGATTGAATCAGTTGCTGTCGCCGATGACGTCATCATCGTTCATAAACTATGATCGTCGGATGTTTGGCCATTGTCCCAAAGATATTTCGATTCTGATATCACAACACTACTTGGTAAGTTCTCTCATTTGATACCTTTCAAGCGATATTTAGATGAATTTCATGCAGCATATTGATTTTTTTCATGAAGTTGAAAAGTCACATTCTGCACGTCAACACCTTTCATTTGATACCAATGAAGCTATAGTTAGAGGTTTTTCTTCATTTACATGCACCGTATGGCATTTTTTAATGAAAAAGTTGAAAATTCACATGCTACGCGCCAAGACCTTTCATTTGACACCCATAACGCTATACTTTAAAAAATAGAAATTTCAAACCTTTATCGCGGAAGATCGGTCAAACTGATCGATATATAAATAGTGTATTCTTATTCAGCACATCGCGTAGATTCAGAGTATGCAATGAAACAACCAAAAAATTTCAAACCCTCATCGCGGAAGATCGGTCAAACTGATCGATATGTAAATAGTATATACTTCTTCAGCACATCACGTAGATTCAGAATATACAATAAAATAACCACTTCCGGCTTCACTTCCATAATTTTGACATCTCATATTTGTTTTGAGAAAAAGTTGAAAATTCGCATTCTGCACGTCAACACCTTTCATTTGATACCCATAAAGCTATATTTAGAGGGTTTTTCCCATTTACATGCACCGTATGGGATTCGTTCATGAAAAAATTGAAAATTCGCATGCTACGCGTCAAGACACCCATAACGCTATTCTTTAAAACATAAAATTTCCAAACCCTTATCGCGGAAGATCGGTCAAACTGATCGATATATAAATAGTATATTCTCATTCAGCACATCGCGTAGATTCAGAATATGCAATAAAATAACCAAAAAATGTCAAACCGTTATCACGGAAGATCGGTCAAACTGATCGATATATAAATAGTATATTCTTATTCAGCACATCACATAGATTCAGAATATGCAATAAAATAACCACTTCCGGTTCCACTTCCATAATTTCAACATCTCATATTTGTTTTGATCTGCGTGTGTGACGTCAGCAGAGATGAGAAAATAACAAGTCTCTAATTACTATTCTCAAAGTAATTGTGTGAGACAAAATAAAAATCACATTCTTTCGACTTGGAATTATTATGGGCGAGGCTAAGCTCACCTTTACCTATAATCAAGGTGGAACAGGGCCCGGATTCGCGTTGGTCTGACATCTCGATATCGACCGGTTTTGGGCAATTTACAGCTTTCACCCTTTCGGAGGGATCTTCGTTCACGTCTTGATCGCTTGCACTAGGTGAACATCCCCATTTCTAGGGTATCGCTGTCTATTACGGCACCTCTTTTTGGGTAGCAAGGTTCGGCGTCTATCCTTGCATCTTTATTCCGTGACAGTAGATCTGCTGCACCGATTCGGGACCAAAATCGACTTTTTTTGAATGTGAATCTCCATAAGGAAACCTAAGGTTCATTTTAGCGAAAGCCATCCATTCCAACGTCATCTACAATCGCGCATGCGCAGTCATAGAAGTATATGGTTCACCAATCGATGGGCTATGGTTTGGTAATCTATGGTGCACCCGACTATGCTCCATGGTTCATCAATCGATGGACAGGTAAGCTTATGGTTTGGTAATCTATGATTCTACCAACTATGGTCTGGCAAATCTATGTTTTTCCAATCTGCAGTCTGTGAACTAGTCATCTGTGCACTCACATTCCACTGAAATTAAAATGTTTTCTACACACCGGATTCGAACCCGGAAAATTAATTCCAAAGTTAGGTGGCTTAACCACCCAGCTATGGAAGACTTGAATTAATTAATTTTAATGTAGTATATAACCTGAGTCACTTCCACTGAAATGAATTTTTTTTTCCTACACCAGATTCGAACCCGAGAAATAAATTCCAAAGACGACTCCTTAACAGCTCAGCTATGAAGTACTTGAGAATAAGTGATTTTAATGTAGTATATATAATCTTAGTCAACTCTACCGGAATGAATTTTGTCATACACACCAGATTCGAACCCGGGAAATAAATTCCAAAATCGACGCCTTAACCGCTGAGCTATGGAGGACATGATAACAATCGACTTTAATGTAGTAACTCCGGTGCACCCCAGGTTTGTCGCGTAAAAGGTGTGTCTAGCCTAATGTCACCTGTTTCACCTTGATTATAGGTAAAGGTGAAAGAATATTTTTATCTTGTGTCACACAATTAGTTTGAGTATGATAATCCATATCGCTTGTTGACCTTTACTGAACTTTCTATAGAAGAAGATAGTAATGGATGTTAACATCACCATCGTCCGTTTGAAAAATAAAATATCAAAAATAATAATAATAACGTTTATTTAAAACAATACACATCCATTTAGTCAGTATAACATTTGAATCTGAAATAAACATACAAATGATTCACGCAGTTCATCACTTGGTTCTTCACACTGAACTCCGATCTAATCCGGTAATCGTGGAATATCCCATGATACAGTCGTTGATGATGATATAATAAGCCCGGGTGTTTTCAGGAAAGTTCAGGATACTCTCCATTTCTAGTTTAACGTCAACTGTTGATGACTTTATAGCATCGTTCTGTTTCGAGCAATCAATCACGAAAATTGCTTTGTTCTTGAATGCTATATAATCTAGCGTCGGTTCGCTCATCATTTTATTTGAAAACGATTTTTGGAAATCATAGTACATCTGGTACGCTTGCACGTATTGTTGGTCGTTGAAATTCAATTTCATTGCTTCATATGGATAACACGCTGAATTCAAGTATAATTTTACATTTAGCAAGTTTATATTATCGAAATATGTACTTTGCTTAACAGGATTATTTTTTCGATCAGTTTGGAAAGCTTGAATCATATACCTTGGGCGTTCCAAATTCATTGATGTTTCAACAGCTTAAATGTCTCGAGTGCTCTCCTTCATCAACGGATTTTCATGCAGATCCCAACTACGGAATGGGATCAAAATAGGCTTCTCAGCACTCAAATTCCCCAACATTTGGAATTTAACTTGATCATTTGGAAACACATGTCTCACTTCTAATGCTGTCGTCGTCTTCACATTTATTTTAGCCCTCTTCGTACCTGTGCCATTGGTATAACAATCGTTATCGGTTCGAGACCTCATCAAGCGCAGCTTACGCTTATCACTCAAAACTTTGTTATAGTCTATGAATAGGCCTAGTAGGAAATTCAACGGTATCCATAAATTGACTTTATTATTGTAGACTGAACTCATTTCATCTTTATATGACCATCCGGAAATAGCTAGAGGTATAGATTCATGTTCGACATATGTTAGATGAGCTCTGATGGTGCTGACTATACCAAGATTGCGTACTTTGTCTATCTCCTCCCCATTCAATTCATAACTGTCATATTCAAAGAGAAACGCTACAAAATTATAGGTTAGGATACATTCACCATCACCACTTGCTTCTGGCTGGAATTCAGCTTCGATGAATAAAGCAGACGAGGCTAAATCTACAAACACATCTTGTATATTGATAAATATCTCAATTTATTAGCTGTACCCGGAATATGTTGTGTGTGGATAGTAGGTGTGAATTTCTCCTCGACTGATGTCTTCATTGAAGTTTGGTTCGTTGAATATTTGAAGTTTTTCGGACATGGTAACCAAGGAACTCCAAAAAATTTATATTTACCAATGATAGTGCTGCAGCAGCAACCTTCTCCTTTGAACTCGTTGTAGATAATGACTGATGGCCAATATGGGGATGATTTTTATTGCTGAAATCCAAACCCATGTCCTCTAGTGACGTCGGCTGAAACAACCTTCTCAGATGAATCCTTTTCATATAATGAATGCTGGATAGTATTGGATTATTATTTATTGTTGGAAGCCATAATCTCTTGCGGTCTTTTCAATTTCCAACCGTATAATAATTTCTTGCCCACGAAAAATTACCCGTTTCCAATTCTGATCTAAGATATTCAGTGTGATGTTATCGAAGGACGTCTTGTTCATTATCGGTAGATAAATGAGATTCTTAGGCTCTATATCAATGGAAAAACCAGATGGTACAAGAGGTGAAAACTCATATATCTTATGAGCTAACTTATTGTTATAATACGCTCCTGCGGTTAAGTTACACTCCACTCTAATACTTTAAACTTTGATTCTGTTCATTGGTCGGTCAGATACATGTTCTTCACGAGATGTCAATTCCTTTCTGCTGAATCCCAACAGTTCGCTCATACTATCTTGAGGAATAAAGTTCACTTCAAAATCACTCTTTAGTTCTGTGTGTAGAGTGTTGTTGTTAGATTTTATTGATAATTTTCGGTCACGTTCTTCTTGCTTTACTCCTGTCCCACAAACTGTACTTTGTATGAAATCCTCGATGTCCGTCAACTCGTAGGACCCTGTAGGTATAGTTACTACTTTTTCCTCACCCTTTACATTTTTATAATAATATTTATTCAAACCTTCTTCAATGTTCGGGATGCTATTGTACGTATGTAAACCAACAAGTGCAATAGAATAATATGAATGTGGATCTAGTTTTATTGGCGGGTGAAAATCTACAGACAAGCGGGAGCTCTTACCAATGATAGTGAACGTCTGAGACATGATTGATGAAAACTTTATCAACAATCTATTTATATGCTAATAAATACAATTTTAGTCGACCACAACTGAAGAATTAGATAGGAATTTCAAACATAACTGGCCACAATTATAAGTGTTATATTGCTGAAAATTGTCGTGTTTGAATAATATCTCACACCTTTTGAAATAATCCACTAGTTCGTGAGGGGGGCGTAAATTGCCAAAACTATCATAATAAAAGACTGTATCACCGACTTTCTTGAACCCAACCCAGAGAGTACCTTCATTATCCGAGCTATCTAAATTAACTACTCCACCTTCGTTTATCCATGGTCCGTTGTATGGTAGTTCATCACGCATAAATACTCCTCTAAAATGGGGAATTTTCATAACTTTTGCTAGTTTTCGTAGATCGAGATCGGTTAGAGGTCTTCTGGGTAGGTTTACTGACAGTTCTTTGAATGTTTATTGAAATATAGGCCAAGACCTTTACGATACTTTTTCAAATATAGACCAGATCCTTGATCCCCCAAAGCTATAGCTTACATTGTTTCATTATGTCTTCCCGTTTCCTCCAAGGTTTTGCGAGCTGCTTTGCTGTCGTTAACGACCTTAGCGATGCCTGCTCTACCTCCCGCCAATGCTCCAGGAGATGATAAGCCGGCAAAAAGAGGTATTAAAAATGGTAGAAATCCTCCAGTCTTAGGAATAGGAATCACTCTTGGTAATCGAACATTTTTCCGACCACCTACAGTAGATTAAGTCCGCTACTTCTCCACCAGGAAATGACGTCATCGACCGGATGTTGCGCGCGCAACTTCGGATGTAACGTTACTAACTCGCGAAATTCAAACGTGTCCATAGAGCTCACGATGATCACCGAACTTCCGACCATAGAGGTCTGGGTCATAGAATGTGAGGTTAGTTGGACGTAACGTTACTAACCCGCGAAATTCAAACGTGTCCATAGAGCTTACGATGATTATAGAACTTTCGACCATAGAGGTCTGGATGTGAAGTTAGTTGGATGTGACGTCATCGACCCGCCAAATTCAAACGTAGAGGGATTTTTGGTGATGTTTATCATAGCCGACGTTGGAAGCGAATGTCAGAAGAATAAACGTCAGAACCACAATATGACTGATGTTGTAGCTACATCGCCGCCATCTTCTGATGAACCGATGAACTATCATACTTAAATGTCAATGTCAGACCAGTTAACTTCAAACGACTACATCTATGAATGAACCGATCAACCGTCATGCATACCTGTCAACGTCAGAAATGTTAACGTCAAGGCACGACATCTATGAGGTCACAATTCAAAATATGACTGATGTTATAGCTACATCACCGCCATCTCTTAATGAACCGATGGACTACCATACTTCAATGTCAATGTCAGAACAGTTAACTTCAAATGACTACATCTATGAATGGACCGATCAGCCGTCATGCGTACCTGTCAACGTCAAAGGACGACATCTATGAGGTATCTTGTTAATGTTTTTGCGCGGGAAATTTATGAACCGATGAACTATCATAGCTGGATGTCAATGTCAGAACAGTTTACGTCAAAGGACGACATCTGTGAGACTCCAATTCAGAACGTTACCGATGTTGTAGCCTATATCGCCATCTTTCACTAAACCGATGAACTATCATAGCTGAATGTCAATATCAGAACAGTTAACGTCAAAGGACGACATCTATGAGGTATTTTGTTAATGTTTTCGAGTGGGAAGTTCCATCTCAATTCAAAAAAACGATATATTAATGAACTATCATAGCTTGATGTCTATGTCAGAACAGCTAACATCAAAAGACGACATATATGAGGTGTTTCGCTGATGTTTGCGCGAGGAATTTCAAAAATTTGACTCATGTTTTAGCTATACTGTCATTTATTATTGAACCACAGCGTAATTCCAAAAATAATGAACTTCTATGAGGTATCTTGTTGATGTTTTTGAGGGGGAAATTTATGAACCGATGAACTATCATGGCTGGATGTCAATGTCAGAACCGTTAACGTCAAAGGACGACATCTATGAGACTCCAATTCAAAATGTTACCGATGTTGTAGCTTATATCGCCATCTAATAATAAACCGATGAACTATCATAGATGAATGTCAATGTCAGAACAGTTAACGTCAAAGGACGACATCTATGAGGTATTTTGTTAATGTTTTCGAGCGGGAAGTTTCATCTCAATTCAAAAAACGATATATTAATGAACTATCATAGCTTGATGTCCATGTCAGAACAGCTAACGCCAAAGGACGACATCTATGAGGTGTTTTGTTGATGTTTGCGCGAGGAATTTCAAAAATTTGACTCATGTTGTAGCTATACTGTCATTTATTATTGAACCACACCGTAATTCCAAAAATAATGAACTTTTAAAATAACCTACAAATTTCCTCAACGTTCAATGATTACTTACGTATGTGAAATTATTACACCAGAAACCACATTGAGTATATGAGAACACGTGGAAGCAATTAATTTTGCATACACCTGCGTCATCACATTCAGTTTATACGAGGATAACAGCGCGTATAAATGAGTACAATGGGACTCACTCATTAGGTAAACTATGAAATTCGGTGTCATGGCGGCTATCGCCGGAATTTCAAACGAGGTGTCTGTCACGTAGATCTTCAAGGAGGTGTCATGACGTCTGTCACGTGAACTGTCATGGCGGTTATCGCGTGAATTTGAAACGAGGTGTCTGTTACGTGGATCTTCAACGAGATGTTGTGGCGTCTATCACGTGAACTGTCATGGCAGCTATCGCGGGAATTTCAAACAAGGTGTCTGTTTCGTGGATCATTTATCATCCCAAACGTTATTTCGTTTATATTGGTTCACACTACATTTGAACGCGTATATTGTTCAAGTGCTTGGAATTGAAAATTCGAATTTTTGGATCTTAAGTAATAAGAAATCTAAGGTATGGTGTTTATACTAGCGTGTGTATTGAAATCAAACTTTTGAGAATATCAATGAAATCATACAATTCCAGCAGCCCGAAGGTTCGTTTGCTATTTTACGAATGATGATGAACGATAAAAATGAATATTTTAACTTTTCTTTATAACTTAGGTATTGACGTAACGTATAAAACTCAGAATAATTCGGAACGATTGATTTTCATTGTTATCCACGATTGTCAACCTATATCTAAATCAGTTCGAGATGCAGACTTTTCAATTTATTGATATTTCGAAAGCCCACTTATACTGAACTAAGAATTTACAATACTTCAAACTATCCATTTCGCTTAAAATATACATAGCAGTATATTATAGAAACTTTGTTAAAGATCGCATAAAAATCGAAAGATTCGAGATGTAGACTCATGAGCTCTAGAAGCCTTAGGATCAGTTGCGAGAAGTGCAAGTGCTATCGAAAATACGGTGGTTAACCAGCTAAAAACAACGGAACGCATTGGGTAGCATTCAGAAAAAAATCGATAACGATGTGGAATATTTTGATTTTTTTGGAAATTTGAAGCCACCAAAGGAACTCGTTCAATATTTGGGTGGGAACGTTAGGATTTTCTACAATAACTACACTTATCAGAACTATAATCAAGTGATATGTGAACAGTTGTGCTTGAACTTTCTCACCGAAATTGTCGAAAGTATAAATTAAACCTTAGTCAGTCTATATCGAAACATCAAGCGAATCGCATTCACATCGTATTATCATGAGAATCGCATTAGTTGACATTCAGGGGTTCTTCATTGACGATGCCTTCCATCCAAAAGAAATGTGTATACAAATTGGATTCAAACGTCATTATTCCTTATTCAAACCGCACACATCTCATTCATCGCTAAATGCAAAGGAGCGATAGTCCGTATGGTATTTACAAAAGTCTTATCATGGACTCGATTATGCATCTGGAAATGTGGATTATGAAGAAATAAATAATATTCTTAAGTCGATTCAACTATGTGCAGTCGACTATATTTATGTTCGTGGTCAGCAAAAAGCAGAGTTTTTGAGAAGGAAGTGTATAGAATTGGATATTTTCCCACACATCGTAGATGTTCACAGTTTCGATGGTACTAACTGTGAAACGAGGAAATTCGAGAAAACAAACAACTTGACCTGTCTGAATCATCGTAATGACGGTGGTAAATACATGTGTGCAGTTCAACATGTGGATAAATCACAGCAGTGGTTTCTGAATGTAATAGTACCTAAATTATATGTATTTTCTGAAATAAATATTATTATTACACCTATCTCCTTTATATAATTATTTATTCAGATGGTAAATAGCTTTGTTTACATTTTTAACAAACCTTTTCAATATTAATACTGATAAAGAAGATAAAATAGCATACAAAATTGCTAAAATTTTATGAATAACTCCTTCTAGTGTGGATGATGCTGATATTGTCTCTTGTATAAGATGTGGTAAACATGATGATTGCCATTCAGCGATATGCTCCATCACTTCGATCATGGAATAAGAGTTTGAGTTTATAATGTATGATTGTCTTGTGGAATGTTAAACGTGAATACCTCCAATTGGTTATCGTTGATTTATTGTAAAATTCATTGGGTAAGGTAACACTCCCCCACAAATTTTGTTTTTAACACCCCCACTCTCATCATCCTCACTATTTACACTTAATTTGTTCAGCAGTCTTATAACTTTAATTTTATCTGCGTAATAATTCAAGTCTCTTCTTAGTTTATGAACTTTTTCCACGAATTCGCAAAGTCTGCGTAAGTATTCTTCAAAAGATATATTTGTAGACTTACTAGATATCTACATTATTATTTCATGAGTCACAGTCCTTCGTAAGAAATTCGAATAACTTCCAACTATTCGCACTAGGACACATAGGATTCACACTATTGGGGTGATGTAGACAGATAGATTCACAATTTCCTCGCTCTAATTTTGGACATTTACCTTTCAAATTCACCACTTCTACTCGATCCAACCCCAATTTTTGGAACGCCCACCATAGAAACTTAGCTTTTATCTTCCCACATACATAAACAGTAGCATCCGGATCGATATTTTCCTTCAAAATTTGATACAATTCATCATATTCCTGATAGCCTGAGTTCCATGGAATCCCGTGATATTTTTCACAATGAAATATTTTCTTCATTTGCCTCGCGGATAGTTGATCCATCGATTTTGGTGGTTTGAATAGAAACTATTTCTCCAACCTTTTCTCACAGTCCAACAAAGAGAGTTCCTTGATATTATATACGTTTGAAGAAATCGGGAAACTTAGAATATCAACCACTATAGATGACATTTCAAACTGGAATGACAAACTATTCAAATATCTAGTTGCATATGCGTGGATCATTGACATATTTCTTTGATGTTATCGAAATTTCGAAAGAGTACGTCGAAGCACAAAATTTGTAGTGATGTTGGACTTATTCTATAGTTGACTTCATCGAAATCCCCTCCTATCTCAGAAAACATTTGAAACATCTTAAAGGTGTAAGAATTTGAAGTATCTCTTCGAATGCTGCGCATGTCCATTATCTCACATCGGTATGGTAGTAGTGCGATTCGATAAAAATCGACACCCATATCATGTAGCACTCTAAAACAATCAAGTATATACGATCCTGGTTTCGGAACGATACCCGAAATTTGATGCAATATGATTTTTCTCATTCTTCTATGTTTATATTTGAACTGACCTTCTATATTCATATCGATTATCTTCCAATCTTCTGGAGGGGGAGGATCGAAATCTCATCCGAAATAGAAAATATCAGCATACGCCCAATCGGTCGAGGCCCCCACAAGGAAAGTTACGGATTCTCCAGCGATTATCCAATTTTTGGATGGAAAGTGTAATTCTTCGAGGATTTCCATCAATTTTGGCGAACATACGCTTATTACGAATTTCTTCGCATCGTACACGGTGGTAAGCACACTATGAATGAAACTGTTGTATAATCGAGGAGACATTATTACGAACTGATTCGACTTCGATTTAGTTGGAGCAGTCACACACAACAACACACTCCCTCATACTCTGCGCTATTGACTTTTTCAACCCAAAATATACAATCAAAACTAAATGGTATTCTTGCGGGTGGGAGATAAGAGGTCGATCGAACTGGTAAGTATACATCTAAAATAATAAAACATTTTCAGATAAAAAAATGACGCGGGTTCGGATCCCTCTGCAACTTTCTCACCAAAGAATACCATTTTTAATCGAACGCGCTTATTCATTTGACGATATGATGGATTGAAGACCTGCGTGACAGACACCTCGGCAGGTGATAGCCGTCATGACACCTCGTCATATTTTTATGATATTCGATGAGGTTAGAGTCCTGCGCGAACCTTCACACCAACAATCTCTCTGAATCATTCTTCGCAAAATTGCGTCGAACAAACATAACAAAATCGCCTTCATGCGAACCTTCACACCAATAATCTCTCTGAAAATCATCGATATTCTGAAGATGAAATTTGGTGAATTCTTCACAAGTTGATTTTTATTTCACGTTTCTCTTCGATATATCCTTGTAGAGATATGATTTCTTCTAACCGGTGCAGTAGAACATCTGGGTTGGACCAGTGCGTTATACTCTTATCTCGACTGTGGAATAACATAATATGACGATTCAAATTGTCTCGGCGAGAAAATGTAACTTCTCAATGCTTGCATGAGAAACTGTGTGTTTTGAAATGTTTTTTCTCGTGCCGCCTCTGCGCATTTGCTCTCGAAAATTCCCTTTGACATTGCCCGCAAACGTGCATGGTGGTTGATGATCAACTAATGACATTGTGATATAGTGTTACCCTGTTTTCAAAGACCCTCCCAATAACGATTGGATCCTCCCAAAGAACGTTTGGACCCTCCCAAGAAAAACGTTTGTATTGCTCTCGAAATTTCCGTTTGACTTTGCCCGCAAACGTGCATGATATTTGATGATTAACTAATGACAATCTGATATGGTGTTACCCTATTTTTCAAAGACCCTCCCAAATTGATGAGGATTTTTCATGCATTGCAGACATTTCGAACTCTTCTAAAATCAGATCTAACACTATATTTGGAGAACATTTTATTGCAACTGATTTATTTTTCTCGATTTAGTTGGAGCTTCACCTACAAAATATTCATTTAACCTCGCGCAGGTCGTTTTTTATTATAGTTCGATGTGAATTTGTCGATATTTCGAAAGCCTTCTGATCTCAAAATCTACAATATTTCAAACTGTTCATTTTGCTTAACATATGTGTTTAAATATGGAATGAAGTATCGAAACGATTGATTTTTATCGTAATCCACGGTTGTTAATAATTATTTAAATCAATCTATGAATAAAACAAATGCCCTACTTATAGTAGTATAGAGTAGTATAGAGTATTATGCTACTCAGAAATTATGAGTCAGCATAGTGTGTAAATTATTTATATTCATCTCCCGCACATGATGGAACATTGATGTATCTAATGTTTGATGTATCTATAATAATTGTTGACAGGCACATTCCTCACATCAGGTCGTTGTACATTTGTCAAACAAGGGTGTATCAGAATGAATTTATGTTTTAGAGAAAGAATTTTATTTGGTAATATGAATTATAGTTAACTATAAGATTCAAGTAAATAAAATATAAAATTTATTTTCAATTATTTTATATGTACACTAGATACTTCTACATAAATACAACTACACAACCAGCGACACCTACGGAGTTAATCTGAAAAGAGAAAGACGTTTTAAGTATAGATAATATGTTACTATTTTATGTATATAAAAATATTATATTGATTCAATTCAATCATGTTTTGGGTGATATGACTGATTATTCTAATACCACAGGAGAGAAAACTGCAAGAAATAGTTTTAGAGCTCTCTAAATGTATACCTAAAATACGTTTTCACCAGAAAATAAAGAAGAACATTTTAGAAAATGAAGTGAATGGTATTTTACTCATTTAGAAAAGATCTATACTCGTCAACTTTCGAACCATTAGGAAAATGATCCTGAAACCTAGTGGACTGGTTTAGATCCTTACACGTAGTACTGTTCTATGAGGTCATTCACTCTAAATTACATTTGATCGACTCACCTATACCACTGAGCTCAGTTAACAAACTTGAACAATCCAAATTCCATTCAAGCTTCATAATTTCTGAGTAGCATAATACTCTATACTACTATAATTACTCAAGTAATGCATTTGTTTTATTCAGGTATTTGAATAAAAACTCAGAATAATTCGAAACGATTGATTTTTATCGTTTTCCACTATTGTCAATAATTATTTAAGTCAATTGCTACGGGCGTAGGATCGAAATCAACTTATGAAGAATTCACCAAATTTCATCTTCAGAATATCGATGATTTTCAGAGAGATTATTGGTGTGAATGTTCGCATGATTGCGATTTTGTTATGTTTGTTCGACGCAATTTTGCGAAGAATGATTCAGAGAGATTGTTGGTGTGAAGGTTCGCGCAGGACTCTAACCTCATCGAATATCATAAAAATAAATCGAGGTGTCATGACGGCTATCACCTGCCGAGGTGTCTGTCACGCAGGTCTTCAATCCATCATATCGTCAAATGAATTAGCGCGTTCGATTTAAAATGGTATTCTTTGGTGAGAAAGTTGCAGAGGGATCCGAACCCGCGTCATTTTTTTATCTGAAAATGTTTTATTATTTTAGATGTATACTTACCAGTTCGATCGACCTCTTATCTCTCACCCGCAAGAATACCATGCGAAGAAATTCGTAATAAGCGTATGTCCACCAAAATTGATGGAAATCCTCGAAGAATTACACTTTCCATCCAAAAATTGGATAATCGCTGGAGAATTCGTAACTTTCCTTGTGGGGGCCTCGACCGATTGGGCGTATGCTGATATTTTCTATTTCGGAGGAGATTTCGATCCTCCCCCTCCAGAAGATTGGAAGATAATCGATATGAATATAGAAGGTCAGTTCAAATATAAACATAGAAGAATGAGAAAAATCATATTGCATCAAATTTCGGGTATCGTTCCGAAACCAGGATCATATATACTTGATTGTTTCAGAGTGCTACATGATATGGGTGTCGATTTTTATCGAATCGCACTACTACCATACCGATGTGAGATAATGGACATGCGCAAAATTCGAAGAGATACTTCAAATTCTTACACCTTTAAGATGTTTCAAATGTTTTCTGAGATAGGAGGGGAGGTCGATGACGTCAACTATAGAATAAGTCCAACATCACTACAAATTTTGTGCTTCGACGTACTCTTTCGAAATTTCGATAACATCGAAGAAATATGTCAATGATCCACGCATATGCAACTAGATATTTGAATAGTTTATCATTCTAGTTTGAAATGTCATCTATAGTGGTTGATATTCAAAGTTTCCCGATTTCTTCAAACGTATATAATATCAAGGAACTCTCTTTGTTGGACTGTGAGAAAAGGTTGGAGAAATAGTTTCTATTCAAACCACCAAAATCGATGGATCAACTATCCGCGAGGCAAATGAAGAAAATATTTCATTGTGAAAAATATCACGGGATTCCATGGAACTCAGGCTATCAGGAATATGATGAATTGTATCAAATTTTGAAGGAAAATATCGATCCGGATGCTACTGTTTATGTATGTGGGAAGATAAAAGCTAAGTTTCTATGGGGGGCGTTCCAAAAATTGGGGTTAGATCGAGTAGAAGTGGTGAATTTGAAAGGTAAATGTCCAAAATTAGAGCGAGAAAATTGTGAATTTATCTGTCTACATCACCCCAATAGTGTGAATCCTATGTGTTCTAGTGCGAATAGTTGGAAGTTATTCGAATTTCTTAAGAAGGACTGTGACTCATAAAATAATAATGTAGATATCTAGTAAGTCTACAAATATATCTTTTGAAGAATACTTAAGCAGACTTTGCGAATTCGTGGAAAAAGTTCATAAACTAAGAAGAGACTTGAATTATTACGCAGATAAAATTAAAGTTATAAGACTGCTGAACAACTTAAGTGTAAATAGTGAGGATGATGAAAGTGGGGGTGTTGAAAACAAATTTTGTGGGGGAGTGTTACCTTACACAATGAATTTTACAATAAATCAACGATAACCAATTGGAGGTATTCGTTTAACATTCCATAAGACAATCATACATTATAAACTCAAACTCTTATTCCATGATCGAAGTGATGGAGCATTTCGCTGAATGGGAATCATGTTTACCACATCTTATACAAGAGACAATATCAGCATCATCCACACTAGAAGGAGTTATCCATAAAATTTTAGCAATTTTGTATGCTATTTTATCTTCTTTATCAGTATTAATATTGAAAAGGTTTGTTAAAAATGTGAACAAACCCATTTACCATCTGAATAAATAATTATTTAAAGGAGATAGGTGTAATAATAATATTTATTTCAGAAAATACATATAATTTAGGTAGTATTACATTCAGAAACCACTGCTGTGATTTATCCACATGTTGAACTGCACACATGTATTTACCACCGTCATTACGATGATTCAGACAGGTCAAGTTGTTTGTTTGCTCGAATTTCCCCGTTTCACAGTTAGTACCATCGAAACTGTGAACATCTACGATGTGTGGGAAAATATCCAATTCTATACACTTCCTTCTCAAAAACTCTGCTTTTTTCTGACCACGAACATGAATATAGTCGACTGCACATAGTTGAATCGATTTAAGAATATTATTTATTTCTTCATAATCCACATTTCCAGATGCATAATCGAGTCCATGATAAGACTTTTGTAAATACCATACGGACTTTCGCTCCTTTGCATTTAGCGATGAATAAGATATGTGCGGTTTGAATAAGGAATAATGACGTTTGAATCCAATTTGTATACACATTTCTTTTGGATGGAAGGCATCGTCAATGAAGAACCCCTGAATGTCAACTTATGCGATTTTCATGATAATACGATGTGAATTCGATTCGCTTGATGTTTCGATATAGACTGACTAAGGTTTAATTGATACTTTCGACAATTTCGGTGAGAAAGTTCAAGCACAACTGTTCACATATCACTCGATCATAGTTCTGATAGGTGTAGTTATTGCAGAAAATCCTAACGTTCCCACCCAAATATTGAACGAGTTCCTTTGGTGGCTTCAAATTTCCAAAACAATCAAAATATTCCACATCGTTATCGATTTTTTTCTGAACGCTACCCAATGCGTTCCGTTGTTTTTAGCTGGTTAACCACCGTATTTTCGATAGCACTTGCACCTCTTGCAACTGATCCTAAGGCTTCTAGAGTTCATGAGTCTACATCTCGAATCTTTCGATTTTTATGTGATCTTTAACAAAGTTTCTATAATATACTGCTATGTATATTTTAAGCGGAATGGATAGTTTGAAGTATTGTAAATTCTTAGTTCAGTATAAGTGAGCTTTCGAAATATCGATAAATTGCAAAGTCTGCATCTCGAACTGATTTAGATATAGGTTGACAATCGTGGATAACAATAAAAATCAATCGTTCCGAATTATTCTGAGTTTTATACGTTACGTCAATACCTAAGTTATAAAAAAAAGTTAAAATATTCATTTTTATAGTTCATCATCATTCGTAAAATTGCAAACGAACCTTCGGGCTGCTGGAATTGTATGATTTCATTGATATTCTCGAAAGATTGATTTCAATACACACGCTAGTATAAACACCATACCTTAGATTTCTTATTACTTAAGATCCAAAAATTCGAATTTTCAATTTCAAGCACTTGAACAATATACGCGTTCAAATGTAGTGTGAACCAAAATAAACGGAATAACGTTTGGGATGCATTATTAGAATTTTAATCAAACTATCGATATGTACAATCAAATTTAATGTTTTCGCATTCAATCCTAAACGAAATTCAACAGATTGTGTGTAGTAAAAATGATCCACGAAACAGACACCTCGTTCGAAATTCCCGCGATAGCCGCCATGACACCGAATTTCATAGTTTACCTAATGAGTGAGTCCCATTGTACTCATTTATACGCGCTGTTATCCTCGTATAAACTGAATGTGATGACGCAGGTGTATGCAAAATTAATTGCTTCCACGTGTTCTCATATACTCAATGTGGTTTCTGGTGTAATAATTTCACATACGTAAGTAATCATTGAACGTTGAGGAAATTTGTAGGTTATTTTAAAAGTTCATTATTTTTGGAATTACGGTGTGGTTCAATAATAAATGACAGTATAGCTACAACATGAGTCAAATTTTTGAAATTCCTCGCGCAAACATCAACAAAACACCTCATAGATGTCGTCCTTTGGCGTTAGCAGTTCTGACATGGACATTAAGCTATGATAGTTCATTAATATATCGTTTTTTGAATTGAGATGGAACTTCCCGCTCGAAAACATTAACAAAATACCTCATAGATGTCGACCTTTGACGTTAACTGTTCTGACATTGACATTCATCTATGATAGTTCATCGGTTTATTATTAGATGGCGATATAAGCTACAACATCGGTAACATTTTGAATTGGAGTCTCATAGATGTCGTCCTTTGACGTTAACGGTTCTGACATTGACATCCAGCCATGATAGTTCATCGGTTCATAAATTTCCCCCTCAAAAACATTAACAAGATACCTCATAGAAGTTCATTATTTTTGGAATTACGGTGTGGTTCAATAATAAATGACAGTATAGCTACAACATGAGTCAAATTTTTGGAATTCCTCGAGCAAACATCAGCGAAACACCTCATAGATGTCGTCCTTTGATGTTAGCTGTTCTGACATGGACATCAAGCTATGATAGTTCATTAATATATCGTTTTTTTGAATTGAGATGGAACTTCCCACTCGAAAACATTAACAAAATACCTCATAGATGTCGTCCTTTGACGTTAACTGTTCTGATATTGACATTCAGCTATGATAGTTCATCGGTTTAGTGATAGATGGCGATATAGGCTACAACATCGGTAACATTTTGAATTGGAGTCTCATAGATGTCGTCCTTTGACGTTAACTGTTCTGACATTGACATCCAGCTATGATAGTTCATCGGTTCATAAATTTCCCGCGCAAAAACATTAACAAGATACCTCATAGATGTCGTCCTTTGACGTTGACAGGTACGCATGACGGTTGATCGGTTCATTCATAGATGTAGTCATTTGAAGTTAACTGTTCTGACATTGACATTGAAGTATGATAGTTCATCGGTTCATTAAGAAATGGCGGTGATGTAGCTATAACATCAGTCATATTTTGAATTGTGACCTCATAGATGTCGTCCCTTGACGTTAACATTTCTGACGTTGACAGGTATGCATGACGGTTGATCGGTTCATTCATAGATGTAGTCGTTTGAAGTTAACTGGTCTGACATTGACATTTAAGTATGATAGTTCATCGGTTCATCAGAAGATGGCGGCGATGTAGCTACAACATCAGTCATATTGTGGTTTTGACGTTTATTCTTCTGACATTCGCTTCCAACGTCGGCCATGATAAACATCACCAAAAACCCCTCTACGTTTGAATTTGGCGGGTCGATGACCTCACATCCAACTAACCTCACATCCAGACCTCTATGGTCGAAAGTTCTATTATCATCGTAAGCTCTATGGACACGTTTGAATTTCGCGGGTTAGTAACGTTACGTCCAACTAACCTCACATTCTATGACCCAGACCTCTATGGTCGGAAGTTCGGTGATCATCGTAAGCTCTATGGACACGTTTGAATTTCGCGGGTTAGTAACGTTACATCCGAAGTTGCGCGCGCAACATTCGGTCGATGACGTCATTTCCTGGTGGAGAAGTAGCGGACTTAATCTACTACCTACTTCTTTGAATTGTTTTCGTGCAACTTTCAAAGCTGTTTGGGATGCTTTCTCCAGATTGGATGAGTCAAACTTATTCTTCATACTTTTTCTTACCCCATCGACAATTGCACTACCGAACCCAAACTTCTTTCTCATACCCGTCCCCAATTTCCTCTTTGCCTTCATAATTTTATTCAAACCGAAAGCGGCAATCGTCTCTCCAAATTTTGTGTCTCTAGATTTGACAAGTTGCCAAGCAGCGTTCTCTAATATTCTATCCGTCTCGTGACGTCATCCCAAACTAGCGTTTCGCAAATATGAAATATCGTGTTGGCGGCAAGCTTTATCGAGTGGACTGATTCCTGGATCTCCTCTTTTCAACCGTTCTTCTAAATTTGTACCGGGACCACAGTATTGATAACAGGGAATATGAAGTTCAAACGGGAGCTTGTTTATGAGCGTATTGAGAACACCACCTACGTATGCTTCCATACAGACTGATGAGAATTCGAAATTGCACCGTTATTCAAAGAGGGGAGGGAGAAAGACCAAAGATCTCAAAAATATTATTTTCAATAATTTCAAAATTTTCTCAATACAAAAGACAGCATAATCTTAACAATATATGTTTTCAAATATTATAATATTCATTCTTGATCCACATAGTCATCGAATTTTGATCTATTATAATATCCATACCCTCGAGTCAACAATATTCCAGCTTTTTGTTTGTTTCTTATAATCTCCAAATCGTCAATGGTGGGTTCATCGAACGAGATTCGAATTATTAATCCAACTTTTGTGATTATTATCTAGACCCAACCACTTTACATACTGTTGACCCCTCCTCTTTCGTAATATTTGTCGACTGAATACACATCGGGTTGTTTTGTTGTCTGTAATTCCTCCTCGTAGAATCCTCCACTTATCGTTTTCCCCAACATATCTTGGAAAATATATGTAACAGGAGCTGTCATGTGAGCTCTTATAATTTTAAACAATTCCGTCGACCAATTGGGCGTATATCCTCTTTCAAATATATGTTTAGCTTTACTTATTCGCACCACATTTCCAACGTTGTATTTGTGAGGCAGAGCTTACCTAATGTGCGAGTAGGATCGCTTCAATATCTCGCTCTCAATCTGTTTCGTCACTTTTATTGGAGCCATATTCATAGTACTATGTTTACGTTTATTATATTTTTCTATGATTTCTCCAAGTATATCGAGCCATTTGTATTTCCCGCTAAGACTGAATTGTTTGTAGAGCGTTTCCTTCAACGTTCGAATGACACGTTCAGCAATGGCTGCTTTTTCCACACTATTAGTATTATAATGGTTGCTTTTATGTTTCTTCATTAGATCGTTGGACTGTTTATTGAAGAATTCTTTTCCCTGATCGCTTTGCAGATTGCTAGGCTTACGATGCCCTCCTAGCAATATAGAACTAACAGCTTCCCGAACCTCTTCGGCCGATTTCGTTTTCATCGAACGATCCACAGAAATTTCGAGAAGCAATCGATCATAACCAAAATGTATTTGATTCTACTATTCTCACGAGCGCTATAACCCATTTCAGCCAGATCCATCTGCCACAAATCATCCAAACCCTTTATGATTGTTCTGCGGCGTATGAAATTTTTCCTACTCGGCTTATGAAGCTCATGCACAACTTGTTCTCCACTCATCTTATCAATGCGGGAATTCAGTGTAGAATTAAGTTTTTGGGTATATTCACAGGATTTGGAGTTATACGTTCCACAGAGACCTGCTTTGTTGTTGTGGATGATGAGGCTCTCTTCTTAGAAGGTTCCGCGAAACGCGGAAGACGCGAAAAGTCCAGTGCTGCTGTAGCCCCTAGGGATGCATAATCCTTGTTGCAATGAACACAAATTGATGAATTGATTTATTTTCCATGAATTCCTGGAATTTAGTTTGTCTGAATCTTGACAACATCATATTAATTTATTTGATTGGTACATGAGTTGACTCAATGCAACAATGGAGCATCCCTGTGAACATAAAGCAAGCTGACTTATCGAACAAGTAGGTAGTTAAGAACTCACTGAGTAGGTGGTTGAGAACTGTCTTTTTTCCTCGAAGTAATCAGTTTTTATGGAATCATTGAAACGGAGGGGGGCACCCCAAGCGCATAGGTAAAGAAAAATCAATTTAGAATCCCGGGATCGAACACGCCCATGAGTTATAACAACAGCCAATAGGAATCTCACTAGGCAAAAGAATAGCTCTGTTCAACTCCGCGTAAACTTTTCCTGACTAAGGGATAAAAAAGTACCATAGAGCATGGTTCATGGCTGACTGGTCATTGATACAGGAAAGAGGGCTCAGATTTCCGTCGCTGTGTCTGTCTGGTATATCAAGTTCAAGATATAGTAATTTATAAAATTTTCAATCTAAATCAAATCAATATTATTCAAAGGCCTCAAAAACAAAAAGTAATAATCCGTCGGATTATCACATTACGTCTATGGGCACTAGTCATTTCCATCATTTGACTGTAATTTTTCCCATCTTCCACGGTTAGGTAGAACATATCTGTAAAATATCAAATTATACAGTCCTGTGGAACCCTTGAACGGAGTACCCTCAATAATTATATTACTCTCACTATCAATTTCTATAGGTTGATTACCCATGAACCATTCATCTAAAGTGAAATTATATTGCAAACCCATTTTATCATCGTATCTCTTGACATCATCATCATCCAATAGAAATCCTTCCAAGTAATAACGTGCTAATGTGGGGTATTATTGCAGAAACTCTTCTGTAGCCGCTGAATTATCTTTCTTAAGATTTCTGAATTCTTCACGAATCTGATCAATAGTAGGTTCGGGGGTAAACACATCCTCTTCAGTATCTGGGGGTTGTATACGAATTCTTCCCCTTCAGTTACAATATTTGGGATTGGTATGTTCTCCATTTGTGTTGCTGTAGAAACAATACTTTTGGGCTTAATCAACGAATTTTGTTTGATTATTTCAGCATTTTTCGCAATTTCCCCCAGAGGTTTAGATACATTCTGCTAACTCCCAAATTTTTTTCTACAACTGTTGTTCTGCTTTTAACTTGTCAGACACATCCACGTCCATGCTGAGTGGGTTGTTTGTTTTAAATGAAAGTATATATACATGTTTGTAACGACTCGACTTTCGAATGGATCGTCACAGGTCATTCTTCATAATAGAAACCTATAATAATTTGATTCTATATCCTTGCACTTCCTCCCAATTCAAGAACTCTATCTTAAAAGATATAGTTAACTGTATTCAATTAATACGGCGGATTCAACGAACACTATATTGTTACCACCACTTACGAATTATTAATTGGGAACGGGACTCGGAATAAAACCGGTTGCGATGGATATCTAACCATCTTTGGTGTTTTTCTGTGAGACAAGGTAGGTCGTAATCAGAGTTATTAAATTGTTTTTTGAGTAGCATTGAATTTTGATATTTCATTCATAATCAGGGTTACTCTGATTTAAGCAAAACTTTGATTGTTTCGTGCTCTGATAACAGGCACCTAGATCTCTCGATTATAGATTTTGTAATTTCATTCTTATTATTATTTATTCAATTTGCCAAATCACTTAGTCCATTTTTTCGAATACACGTGGGATTAATATATCGTATATTTTTTTACTTCGAACTCTTCGTAATACGAACAACGTAGCGTTATCCAAATCAGGAAGGTACGAAACATATAGAGGGTGGGCTAGAACTAACCGCTCCATATTTATAATTCCACGAGCTTTGTATCCGATTTCTCCGATTATAGAGGTAACGTGGGACTTGTTAAACAATTCCGTAATCGTAATAAGAATCTTAATAATACGAAATTCAACCACGTGGTTCTAGGAATCTCTGAACTTCAACTCATAACTATCTTCAAACTCAATTCATTTTTCTCTAACTTTGTTTAAATTCATTTCGTTAAAATTGTAGTAAATTCTTAATAATTGTCACATATTAATTTAATTTGTAATTGTAATCATTTTTCTAACTTAACTCAACTATTCACAGCGTCAATACTGAGTCAATGCACGTATTAAATTTCACTCCTTTTGTGGACATCCTACTCGTGTATTTTCTTTCTTTTTCGATAGGAGGATATTGGATACAATACACTACTAGAGACCTCGCGGAACCATCATCAGGACCAAAGGAACACAGGGGAGTAATTTTAATATCTTTGTTGCAACTTTCATTACCATGATGAATCAGATTCTGGTCGTGATTGCTGAGTCAAAGTAGTTTGATCACCTTTATGTACAATTGTTTCAGTTTTATATCGGTGGCCCGAAAGGGCATGCGAGTTTGTGAAACCTTTTAGCTATTGTTCATTTATAATTGAATATATTTGTTATTGTTCTTATATGCTTTGTTTCTTTTCCTTTTTACTTACTACCAATTCAATGATGCTTATTCCTTTATTTATAACAGCCTGAAATTCTTCTTTTTTTAGCTCGTGGTGGCGCCCAGGGTTTGTTGTTCGAAAAGTAATAGGGCAAGTATCATCATTGTTAACGTAAAGGGCCGAACAAACACGAATTTGAGCTAGTTTGGGAAATATTAGTAACTTGGGTAAATTCATCTTTTTGATTAATTGAGAATCAAGGGAAGGTGGAAATTGTGTAGCTTACGGCTCTTATTACATTTGACACCC
This sequence comes from Endomychus coccineus, assembly GCA_958510875.1. Classification (NCBI taxonomy): domain Eukaryota; kingdom Metazoa; phylum Arthropoda; class Insecta; order Coleoptera; family Endomychidae; genus Endomychus; species Endomychus coccineus. The sequence continues at coordinate 604,142 of CAUEHT010000086.1, forward strand.
AACAATTATTTTGTTACATTTGGCGACCAACGTGGTTAAAGATTTCACGTTCACGTTAAAGGCATTTTGTTACATTTGGCGCCTACAACGTGTTTAAATCATAGGTAGATAAGCATAAAGGAAATTGAAGCGTATTTTCAGTTTGACCAATTCTGAATCATCAGGTAAAATTCGTTTATTTTATTGCATGTGATTATTACCCCATATCGATATTTTATTGTTTGTGAATTATATTCCTCAAATTTCAAGTGATAACGCTGCGAAACAGTTTTTTATAGTGTCATCCGATATAAGTAGTAGATGTGCTAGGCCGGTTCGGGATCAAAATCGACCTTTTTTGCATGTAAATCCCCATAAGGAAATCTAAGGTTCATTTTAGCGAAAACTGTCCATTTCAAGGTCATCCACAATCGCGCATGCGCAGTCATAGAATTATATGGTTCACCAATCGATGGTCTATGGTTTGGTAATCTATGGTGCACCCGACTATGCTCTATGGTTCAACAATCGATGGACAGGTAGGCTATGGTTTGGTAATCTATGATTCCCCCAACTATGGTCTGGCAAATCTATGTTTTTTCCAATCTGCAGTCTGTGAACAAGTCATCTGTGTACTCGCATTCTATTGAAATGAATATTTTTTTTAATCCTACACCGGATTCGAACCCGAAAAATCAATTCCAAAGTTAGGTGGCTTAACCGCCCAGCTATGGAGGACTTGAATTAATCAATTTAAATGTAGTATTATAACCTGAGTCACTTCTACTGAAATGAATTTTGTCCTACACCAGATTCGAACCCGAGAAATACAATCTAAAGTCAACGGCTTAACCGCTCAGCTATGAAGGACTTGTGAATGAGTGATTTTAATGTAGTATATATAATCTGAGTCAACTCTATTGAAAAATGAATTTTGTCCTACACCAGATTCGACCCGGATAATAAATTCCAAAATCGGCTCCTTAACCGCTGAGCTATGGAGGACATGATAACAATCGTCTTTAATGTAGTAGATATACCTCCGGTGCACCTCAGGTCTGATACGTAAAAGGTGTGTCTAGCCTAATGTCACCTGTTTCACCTTGATTATGGGTGAAGGTGAGCTTAGCCTTGCCCATAATAATTCCAAGTCGAAAGAATGTGATTTTCATTTTGTGTCACACAATTAGTTTGAGTATGATAATCCATATCGCTTGTTGACCTTTACTGAACTTTCTATAGAAAGTGATAGTAATGGATGTTTACATCACCATCATCAGTTTGAGAAATAAAATATAAAAAATAATAATAATAACGTTTATTTGAAATAATACATATTCATTTTGGCAGTATAACATTTAAATCTAAAATAAACATACAAATGATTCACGCAATTCATCACTTGGTTCTTCACACTAAACTCCGAACTAATCCGGTAATCGGGGAATACTCCATGATACGATCGTTTATGATGATACAATAAGCGCGGGTGATTCTAGGAAAATTCAGGACACTTTCCATCTCTAGTTTAACGTCAACTGTTGATGACTTTATAGCATCGTTCTGTTTCGAGCAATCAATCACGAAAATTGCTTTGTTCTTGAATGCTACATAATCTAGCATCGGTCCGCTCATCATTTTATTCGAAAATGATTTCTGGAAATCATAGTACATCTGGTACGCTTCCACCTATTGTTGAATGTTGAAATTCATTTTCATTGCTTCATATGGATAACACTCTGAATTCAAGTATAATTTTACATTTAGCAAGTTTATATTATCGAAATATGTACTTTGCTTAACAGGATTCTTTTTTCGATCAGTTTGGAAAGCTACAATCACATATCTGGGGCGTTCCAAATTCATTGATGTTTTAACAGCCCAAATGTCTCGAGTGCTCTCCTTCATTAACGGATTTTCATGCAGATCCCAACTACGGTATGGAATCAAAATAGGCTTCTCAACACTCAAATTCCCCAACATTTGGAATTTAACTTGGTCATTTGGAAATACATGTCGCACTTTTAATGCTATCGTCTTCACATTTATTTTAGCCCTCTTCGTACCTGTGCTATTGGTATAACAATCGTTATCGGTTCGAGACCTTATCAAGAGCAGCATATGTTACCCGTTTTCAATTCTGATCTAAAATATTCAGTGTGATGTTATCGAAGGACGTCTTGTTGATTATCGGTAGATAAATAAGATTCTTCGGCTCTATATCAATGGAAAACCCAGGTGGTACAAGAGGTGAAAACTCATATATCGTATGAGCTAACTTATTGTTATAATATGCTTAAAATAAGTTACACTCCACTCTAATAGTTTGAACTTTGATTATGTTTATAGGTCGGTCAGATACATGTACTTCACGAGATGTCAATTTCTTTTTGCTGAATCCCAGCAGTTCGCTTATACTATCTTTAGGAATAAAATTCACTTCAAAATCACTCTTAAGTTCTGTGTGTAGAGTGTTGTTAGATTTTATTGATAATTTCCGGTCACGTTCTTCTTGCTTCACTCCCATCCCACAAACTGCACTTTGTATGTAATCCTCGATGTCTGTCAACTCGTAGGAACCCGTAGGTATAGTTACTACTTCTTCCTCACCCTCCACATTTTTATAATAAAATTTATTAAAACCTTCTCCAATGTTCGGAATGCTATTGTACGTATGCAAACCAACAAGCGCAATAGAATAATATGAATAAGGATCTAGTTCTATTGGTGGGTGAGAATCTAAGGACAAGCGGGAGCTCTTACCGATGATAGTGAACGTCTGAGACATGATTGATGAAAACTTTATCAACAATGTATTAATATACTAATGAATACAATTTTAGTCGACCACAACTGAAGAATAAGAGAGGAATTTCAAACAAAACTGGCCACAATTATAAGTGTTATATTGCTGAAAATTGTCGTGATTGAATATATCTTACATTTTTTGAAATAATCCACCAGTTCGTGAGGGGGGCGTAAATTGCCAAAACTATCATAATAAAAGACTGTATCACCGACTTTCTTAAACCCAACCCAGTGAGTTCCTTCATTGTCCGAGCTATCTAAATTAACTATTCCACGCTCGTTTTTCCATGGTCCGTTGGATGGCAGTTCATCACGCATAAATACTCCTCTAAAATGGGGAATTTTCAGAGCTTTTGGTAGTTTTCGTAGATCGAGATCGGTCAGAGGTCTTCTGGGTAGGTTTACTGGCAGTTTTTTGGATGTTTATTTAAATATAGACCAAGACCTTTGGGATACTTTTTCAAATATAGACCAGACCCTTGTTTCCCCAAAGCTATAGCTTCCATTGTTTTATTATGTCTTTCCGTTTCCTCCAAGGTTTTCTGAGCTGCTTTGCTGTCGTTGACGGCCTTAGCGATGCCAGCACCACCTCTCGCCAATGCTCCAGCAGCTGATAAGCCGGCAAACAGAGGTATTAAAAATGGTAAAAATCCTTCAGTCTTTGGAATAGGAATTACTCATGGTAATCGAACATTTTTCCGACCACGTGCTTTTTTGAATTGTTTTCATGCAACTTTCAACGCTGTTTGAGATGTTCTCTTCAGATTGGTTGGGTCAAACTTTTTCTTCATAACTTTTCTCACCCCATCTCATACCCATCCCCAATTTCCTCTTTGCCTTCATAATTTTATTCACACCGAAAGCGGCAATCCTCTCTCCAAATTTTGTGTCTTTAGATTTGACACGTTGCCAAGCAGCGTTCTCTAATATTTCATCCGCCTCGTGACGTCCTTCCAAACTAGCGTTTCCCAGATATGAAATATCGTGTTGGCGGCAAGCTTTATCGAGTGGATTGATACCTGAATCTCCTCTTCTCAACTGTTCTTCTGATTTTGTACCGGGACCACAGAATTGATAACCAGGAATATGAAGTTCAAACGGGAGCTTGTTTATAAGTGTATTGAGAACACCTTCCCCTACGTACGCTTCCATACAGACTGATGAGAATCCAAGATTGCACCGTTATTCATTGAGAGGAGGGAGAAAGACCAAAGATCTCAAAATAATATTTTTTATTAATTTCAAAATTTTCTCAATACAAAAGACTTAAGTATAATCTTAACAATATATGTTTTAAATATTATAATCTTCACTCTTGATTCACCCTCATATTCATGGAATTTTGTTCTATTATAATATCCATACCCTCGAGTCAATAATATTCCAGCTATTTGTTTGTTCCTAATAATCTCCAAATGGTTAATGATGGGTTCATTGAACGAGATCCGAATTATCGATCCAACTGTTGTGATTATTATCTAGACCCAACCATTTCACATACTGTTGACCCCTCCTCTTTCGTAATATTTTTTCGATCAAATACACATCGGGTTGTTTTGTTTTCTGTTATTCTTCCTCGTAGAAACAGCCGCTGATTGGTGCGTTGGTCATATCTTCTAGTAGATATGTGACCGGGATGGTAATTTTTACTTTGATGATTTTAAATAAGTATGTACTCCAATTGGGCGTAAATCCCTTCTCAAAAATATGTTTAGACTTAATTATTCGTACCACATCTCCAACGTTGTATTTCTGAGGCAGAGCTAACTTGATGTGTGAGTAGGATCGCTTCAATATCTCGCTCTCAATCTGTTTCGTCACTTTCATTGGAGCCATATTTATAGTACTATGTTTACGTTTATTATATTTTGCTGTGATTCATTCAAGTATATCGAGCCATTTGTATTTCCCGCTAAGACTGAAATGTTTGTAGAGCGATTCCTTTAACGTTCGAATGACACGTTCAGCAATGGCTGCTTTTTTCACACTATACGTATTATAATGATTGATATTATGTTTCTTCATTAGATCGTTAAAGTGTTTATTGAAGAATTCTTTTCCCTGAGCGCTTTGCAGATTCCTAGGCTTACGATGTCCTTCTAGCAATATGGAACTGATCGCTTTCCGAACCTCTTCGGCTGATTTCGTTTTCAACGGGCGTGTCCATAGAAATTTCGATGAACAATCGATCATAACCAAAATGTATTTGAATCCTCTATTTTCACGAGCGTAATTACCCATTTCAGCCAGATCCATTTGCCACAAATCATCCAAACCTTTTATGATTGTTCTGCGTCATTTGAAATTCTTCCTACTCGGCTTATGAAGCTCATGCACAACTTGTTCTCTACTCATCTTATCAATGTGGAAATCTAGTGTAGAATTAATTTTTTGGGTATATTCACAGGATTTGGAGATACACGTTTCACAGAGCCCTGCTTTGTTGTTGTGGATGATGAGGGTCTCTTCTTAGAAGGTTCCACAGATGTCATCCGTCGTTCTAACGCCTCCACTTTACTAGTAATGTCATTTAGACGCATGTTCACACTGTTAAATGTGTTATTGATCTCTTTCAATTCGTTTCTGTTCTCCCTCACACTATCACTGTTTGTTTTATACTCTGATTTTATATAGATTCCCATTCCATTATATTTATTCTGAATGTCCATCAGATGTTTATCAATGTTGAGAATAACCTTCTCATTCGTTAATTTATGTTCATCCTGATCCTTGTTGATATCTTTGATCAAATTATCAACCCTAACATTGAAGGTATCTTTAAGACTGGTTTCCGTTTTCAGATTCAGTTTGTGTGTTAATTTATCAACATATATTTTATTTGCAACATCTTCATCCTCACTCGGTGATTTTACATTGCACAATCTACGATTTTCTATATCGTAACTCCCATCGCTCGTTAGGAATAATCCTTGTCCTTGAACTTGTTTGAAATTAATATTAAATATATTTGTATCATATATCCACATGGAAGAGGAGACTCTGCCAAACTTATCCATTGAAACCATCTTTATAACTGTGATGAATTTGTCTTACACTCGGTTTTTGTTCAATTACACCCGCCTTCATCAATTCTTCTATTATAGAGATTATCTCGTTGTGATGGTTATTTGTTGTTAATTTGAGTGGGTTTTGGGTTCTTGGTTGAGAAAAGATGAAGTCCAGAGTTGATTATTGTTCAGTTTATTAACTCATAACTTGCACACAAAAAATACAGTGACAGAAGTATGACACATTTTTAAAAATTAATACAACACATAATAGTCAACTTTTACTCTATATAAAACAAAGTGTGTAGTTAGGATAGGTCGGGTCAGCTGTCAATTGATCAATTCTCAACACTCCTCCTTGATCAATTTACAGCGGAACGTCTCGAAAACTCTTCTGTTGAGTGGCTTGGTAAGAATGTCTGCAATCTGTTTGCTGCTTTCGACGTGTTGCAGTGTCACAGTGTTGCCAACATGTTGCAGGATGTACTTTCGTGGTATCTCAATGTGTTTCTTTCCTCTGGTCGTCTTTCCTTCGTGTGCATTCTGTAACATGTGGATGGCTGACATGTTGTCGACCTTCAGGTTGATCGGCTGATCAGTTTCCAGGATACCAAGTTCCAGGATACCAAGTTCCGGTAATTGTAGCTAAGTACAGCAAACTTCCTATCGCCTCGCGATAATTGTTGTTCGCCGGAAGTGGCTCGTCGTTCTTGAAATCTGTCTTCTTAGTGATCATTCCTTGCTCAATGGGTGTGGATGCTGGGTTGCACTGTTCGAGTTTCATCTTTCTCAAGATCTTCTCCGTGTAACGAGTCTGATTCACGAAGATACCATCTTTGTCGATCTTGATTTCCATGCTCAAATACGTTAGGTTGCCCTGTGCTTTCTTGCTGAATGTGATCTGAAATTCCTGGCTTATCTCGCCTAAGAATTTGTATATTTCATCTACATCTTTCCCAGCTACCAATCCATCATCCACGAAGAGTGAGAGCATAATGCTCTTGTCCTTGTTGTAGTAGATACATGGGTCGTCATCAGTGTTGATCAGACCTATCTTCTTTTCAAAGTATGTGGTGACCCTCTCGTTCCACATCCTTGAAGCTTGTTTGAGCCCGTAGAGACTCTCATCCAACTTGCAGACTTCCCTTGATCCGTCGTCAAACCCTTCACGCTGGTTCATATAAATATCCTGCTCCAGGTTTCCATACAAAAATGCCGTTTTCACATCAAACGATATCAACTTCATTTTCTCTGACGCTGCGTGGCTTAGAAGTAGTCGGATCGATCGATGCATGGCGGGCTACTGGACTGAAGGTTTCCGTGTAGTCCACTCCCTCCTTCTGTTCAAATCCTCTTGCCACGAGTCTGGCCTTGAGTCTTCCGTCTGCTTTCTCTTGAAGTACCCAACGACAAGTGATTGGCTTCACTCCTTCTGGACAGTCCACTAGCTTCCAAGTTTTCATTTCCATCAACGAGTCGTACTCCTCCTGCATTGCTTGTCTCCACTTCTCATCTTCAAGTGCCTCACTCACCGGAATGTCCTCTGTTTCACCAATCATGGCTACTTTTGCGCTCTTTCCTCCACGACGTGAGTCAAGTACGCAATCTCTCAATCTCGGTGGTGGTTGTAAATTTCGACGATCTCGCAAAATTCTCTTCTTCTGGCAGTGGTGTCCCATTTTCGTTGTCGCTTGACTCTTTCGCACTTTCTCCAGTCCCCCAGGTTTCGTCTTCTTGATCAGACTCACTGCTGCTTTCTTCTTGCTTCTCACGTATTCCCTCTGGTGTCGGTGCCTCAAGTTCAGTGCCTTGCCTCAGTCTTATCTTTTCCTCGTCGAAGATTACATTGTCTGAGCTGACAACTTCTCTCTTCTGTTTCAGATAAACCCTGTAGCAGGGCGAATCAATGTTATAGCCAACCAGAATTCCCTTTTCTGATTTTCTATCAATCTTGCCTCTCTTCTGTGCTTGCGTCAGCACATAACATTCGCAACCAAAGGGTCGCAGTTTCTCAATCTTCATTTTCTTCCAAACCAAAGTTCTGCAGGACTTTTCCCTGGTACGTTGCTGGTTCCTGTCTGGTTGATCGTGAAGATCGCGTGGTTCATTGCCTCTGCCCACAGTCTCTCGTCCAAACCGTCTGCGTGTATCGCTGCTCTGGCTGCCTCGACAATTGTTCTCATCTCTCTCTCAACCCTTCCATTTTGCTCTGGCGTATGTACATTCGTAAAAGTGTGAAAAATTCCCAACTTGTCCATCATCTGTTTGGTTTTTGCATTCTTCAGTTCAGTGCCATTGTCAGATCTTAGACTTTTCACTCTTCTTCCTAGATGATTTTCAACAAGTCTCAGATAGCTTTCAATCTTCTCTGGTGCCTCACTTTTCGTCTTCATAAAGTAACAGCTTCGGTAGTGTGTGAAATCATCCTTAAACATGAGCCAATACTTGGTTCCTCCCAACGATGGAATGTTCATCTCGCCGGTGTCGACGTGTACCAGATCTAATGGCTGCTGGGCTGTCTTGGGGTTGATTGGGTGTGAGGATCGATGATGCTTGCCATATGAGCACCCCATGCATACATAATCATTCCAGTCATCAATGTATTCAATTCCTTTCCTTTTCAGTATGTCCCTCACATACTTCACATTTTGATGTGCGAGTCTCTCGTGCCAAACTTTGATCGACTGGGCCATCAAACTTATCTCTTCTTCTCTCCTGAGCATCATTTTATAGAGATTTCCTTTGCGCTTTGCCATTGCCACAATTTTCCTGCCATCTTGACTGTAGAATGTTGACTCGTTTCCATTTGCCTTCTGTACATGTCCCTTGTCTAGCATCTGACTTACAGAAAAAAGATTAAAGTTGAGATTTGGCACGTAAATGACATCCTCAAGTATCACTGGATACCACTTTTGACCATCAAACGCCTCTATCTCGATATTCCCGACTGCAACGCCATCTAGCCTTGTTGAGTCTCCAATCACAATTGGAATGGGTTCATCCAGCTCGACAAGCTGTACAAACCACTCTCAATGAGACGTCATGTGTTGGCTGGCTCCACAGTCTTGATACCATGAAGTTGCCCTGTCCTTCGAGATGTCGTTGTCCACCATTGAAAGTGCTGTGGTCAAAAATGCATTCCTTTGTGTTTTTCCGTTTCCTGACTTGTTTGCTTCTTCTCGGGATTCGCAAACCTTTGCGAAGTGTCCTTTCTTTTTGCAAATGTTACATGAATATTTCTTCTTGCAGTAGTCAATGTATTTTTGACACGCTTTTCCTCTGCACTCCTTGATCACGTGACCTTTCTTCTCACATTTGTAACATGCGAACGATAATTTATCCTGCTTGCTGTTTGACGATTGTCCCTGTTTCTCACGTTTTGCCATGAGAACGTTGCTGGTGTTGTCCTCTGCATTTGTCGTCTTTTCCTTAAGCTGCTCATCCTCAAGTCTCAAACGTTCGATGAGAGTTTCTATGTTCTTTGTTGCTCCGGTCACGTTGTTCCAGGATGTTCTGGAATGTACGAGTCTTGGCGGTAGCACACTCAATATTCTCGTCATGACCCAACTTTCCCTCATTGGATCATTTTCAGTTGACACTTCTTCGGCAAGATCCAAAATCTCCATACAATTCTCTACTGCTGACTTGCTTTCACCATACTCAAAAGTAAAGAACTTAATTCGGGACGTTTCTAAAGTTACATCAGTCATTGTGCCATATAAACTAACTAATTTATCAATCATTTCTTTGGCAGTTTTACAATTTGCAATTTCGTTTGCAATCTTACTGTTTACATTTAAACCTATAAACGTTTGAGCTTCGACATCTTTCTTTATCCAAGCTGAAACTTTTCCTTCTGACGCAGCACTTGCTGGTCTGGGCTTTACACCTGTTACAATGTCGTACAAGTCCTTATTCTTAAGTGCTAGGTTTAATTTAAATCGCCATGAAATAAAATTGACATTTCCTTGACTATCTTCATTCAACATTTCCAATTGAGATCTTACAGTGTCCATTTTGTTCAAAATTTCACAATTCGACTGACTTCTGACAATTTTTAAATTAAACAAAATGAATTTTCAATCTTTCGTGGCGATTTTCTGATTTAAAACTACTTGCGTGTACGTTGATCAATGTTGTCTTGCTGTGCGATGGCTGCTCCGATGTCACTGATTTGTATGTTATGTCGGCCGTGCTGGTTCTGACGTTCTGTGCTGCTTTTCTCGACTTTCCGTCGCTTTCCCGTCCTTACTTTCAAAGAAACCCTTTCACAGCTGCCCTGGGCCCATAACCTGTTGTTAATTTGAGTGGGTTTTGGGTTCTTTGTTGAGGAAAGATGAAGTCCAGAGCTGATTAATGTTCAGTTTATTAACTCATAACTTGCACACAAAAAATACAGTGACAGAAGTATGACACATTTTTAAAAATTAATAGAATACATAATAGCCAACTTTTACTCTATATAAGACAAAGTGTGTAGTTAGGATAGGTCGGGTCAGCTGTCAATTGATCAATTCTCAACATTATTGTTACCAGCGTGCAAGGATGCAACAAGAAGTCTCAGTCTATCCACAATTTCGTTAACGTCATCCCAATAAACATATTCGATTGGTTTCTCGTTATATTCAAGCATATCATTTTTGATATATGCATTTCCAGTGTATGTTTTGGACCTTGGTCGTTTCATGGAATTAATCATAGGTTTCAGTACATGTTTGTATTTTACAGTGTTTCTTATTCGATCAGCTGGATCGTTATTACGTCTATGGGCACTAGTCATTTCCATCATTTGACTGTAATTTTTTCCATCTTCCACGGTGTAGGTGTCAGGTAGAATATCAAATTATACAGTCCTGTGGTACCCTTGAACGGAGTACCCTAATAATTATATTACTCTTACTCTTGGATAGTAGACTTCCGCGGACAGCTAATCTTGAAAAATCCTGTCTTCCCCTTCCTCCTCTCCACTTAGAAGGTGTTTATAGTATTCCCTGTTCTTGCGGTAAAGTCTACATTGGTGAAACAGGTCGTAGAGTATCTACTCGTGTGAAAGAACATGAGCGCTGTACAAGACTTCGTGACACCAGTAGATCTGCACTTGCGGAACACAAGTTTAACACAAATCATCAAATCCTTTTTGAAGATACTAAAATCCTAGTCCGAAACCCAAACTTCTGTCAGCAAAAAATCCTTGAAGCTATAGAAATCCTAAAACATCCGAATAATCTGAACCGTGACTAAGGATATTACCTTCCCAACATTTGGAAACCCATCCTCGAAAATTCCACTTCGCACATGAACGCACAACGGCAGGGTCAGGTGCCGGAACGAAGTTAACCACCGGAACAAAGGCAGTGAACTATGTAGCGTGAAGGATTTTTCCTACAATATATATGGCTACAGAAACAAGTAGAACCAGTTTCAGTTCAAGCCTCAAGCCTGCCCTGAAGATGCCACCTGTAATGGTTGGCGAAACGTCAGCATCAAGTCGAGCTATTGTGACGCGGAATTTATCCGGAAGACAAGATTTTTCATTACTCTCACTATCAATTTCAATAGGTTGATTACCCATGAACCATTTATCTAAAGTCGAATTATATTGCAAACCCATTTTATCTCTTGACATCATCATCCAATAGAAATCCTCCCAAGTAATAACGTGCTAATGTGGGGTATTGTTGCAAAAACTCCTCTGTAGCCGCTGCATTATCTTTCTTAAGTTTTCTGAATTCTTCACGAATCTGATCGATAGTAGGTTCGGGGGTAAACACATCCTCTTCAGTATCTGGGGGGTTATATACGAATTCATCCCCTTCAGTTACAATATTTGGGATTGGTATGTTCTCCATTTGTGTCGCTCTAGAAACAATACTTTTAGGCTTAATCAACGAATTTTGTTTGATTATTTCAGCATTTTTCGCAATTTCCTCCAGAGGCTTACATACATTCTTGAACATACTATATAGAATTGTATCATTTTCAACTTTACCCAATTTCACAGCCATATATTTTTCCCTCACAACGTGTGCTAGCTCCCAAATTTTCCTCTTCAATTGTTGTTTTTCTTTTAACATGTTACTCACACCCACGTCCATGCTGAGCGGTTTGTCTATTTCAAATGATAGTATATATACATGTTAGATGTATATAGCTATCAAAACTTTCGCGATAACGTCCTTTGTTCATATCACAGTCTTTGTTTATCATAAGGAATCCATATTTATCTTCCCAACATGTGCTACATATCTCTTTGAATTTCTCGAGTGACATGTTGGTACTTACATGATCGGTAAATATATGTTTCAAATTAAGTTCATCCTGTTTAAAAATAATCAAGCAATTGGTATTGTGGCGCAATCCATGCTTTGGACATTTAGCAAAAGACTGACAAAGATAGAAACTATCAATTGAGTTGTGTCTCCCTCTTGAAAAACAAGAACGAATTTTCTCCTGTTTCTCATCCATTACATCATCGAATATTATTACCGAATTAGGTTTCGCTTCTGTGGGGTCTATGACGTTATCACTTTCAGTATATGGAAAATATCCAAGCCCAGCAATTTTCTTCAATGTTTCCTCCAGTAACTGGTATTTTTGTTGGTGTAGAGACTTTGAATAGATGTACACGTTTTCAAATTTCAAGCCGTTTGCATCTAACAATAGAAATAACATCGCATTGGTTTTGCCACAATTACTTGGACCACAGATTATTGTTCGTAGAGTATTTGGCAGCAAAGAGCTGTGCCGCCGTGATTGTTCAACAGTTTCAATGCTAGACCCAAAGTTCATAATATTCTACGAGTATTTTTGCTTAACAATCTTCATTATGCCTAAAGGTGAATCGAAATCAAACTGAAACATATGTTAATAAGCATTTGTTTATATATTAGTTGATGATGTTATATTGTGTATGTCCGAGCACTTCTACCATGTAACTGTCAAAAGCAAGTATTAAAGGCGTGTTAAATTTGTCCGAATGTTGAAACACGTGTATAAATGTTGAAGCACGCGTCTGAATGTTGAAGCACGTGTCTGAATATTGAAGCATGTGTTAAACACGTATCTGAATTTTGGAGCACGTGTCACTCAATAGAACTAGATGCTCATTCATATTATTCTATTGCACGAGACGATCTAAATTTGAAGCATATATATATTGATCATGTGGGAACTGATATGACTTTTGGAGAATTCAAAAATATATGTTCATACTGTTGGAAGGAACCATATGAATTTTAATGTATTGTTAAAGATGATGCTATCGATAAAGGAAGATATAGGAAGTGTTTTGATAATTTCATACAACTATAAACTATTTTATAAAAGGAAAAACTAATGAGAAACTATTCAATAGATGTTTGAACCTGTTCAATACCTGTTTGAAGCTGTTTAATAGCTGTTTTAAGCTGTTCAAAAGCTGTTCTTGAGCTGTTTAATAGCTGTTTGAAACTGTTTAATTCTTGGTTAATTCGATATATATGAACCTACTTTATTCAATCTTGTAAATGTACTGAAAAATTATATATTTTGAAAATTAACGAATCAGTCTATTCTGATTATTCGATAATAAAACCCAAAAATTAATTAGATCTCATAATCATAATATTTACACTATTGAGCAACATAAAATTGTTTTAAGCGCTTGTGATAATAAACGCTATATTATTGAAAATTATAAAACGTTACCTTAGGGACATTATTCTATTCCAGAGGTGGAGGTAGAAGAAAACGATTAGTTTTATATTAAATATTGTATATTACTTATAAATATGCCATATCTATATTTTTATTATAATAATTATTTTATATAACATATAATATTTGGTTTTCTTATTTACTTATTTTCAGATAATTAGACGTATGAGTTATATGATTGTAATATATGTATAATTGGGTACGTTTTTAAGAAAATTCAAATTATTTATATGATCATCCAATTTCTTCTTGAATATCATTCTTCATGATGCAGGTTGAATTAATTTTGCTTCCAACATGCAATTTGATAATTTAGTTTTTGTTCGATGCAGCTCTTGGTAACAGCTCATATAATTCCACTCTAAATTTTTTATTGAAATATTTAACGGTTCAGATAGGACAGGTTCAGGTAGAACATCACTTCTATCTTTGTCAACTATAGTCAAACTGGATGATTTCGTTTTATTACATTCATAATATTTAGATGCCCAAGTATCTGATTCAAATTTCAATCCGAGATTGATTGCAACACATGTAGATAAATCTGATCTACACTCTTGCAGGAGATTATTAGCGGGGGCATCTATGTTTGTAGAAATGGTAGTGGCGGTAGGAGAACTTTCACAATATTTCTCGATATATATACGTTCTAATATATATTTACTATTCACATCCAATAATTCCAAGATTTTTCTTCTCCTCTAACATATATACGATCGATATTCATCTCAACTGTATGTTTTTTCAAAATATCCTCCAGTTCCCTATTCTTGATAAACCCACTAACATATGGTATACAATGATGATTCCTCTCGAGATATCGAATTTGTTTCTTACAGTTTTCATCTAACTCGCTATATGGTTCGGGATAATTGAATAGGTAGTGACTTGATTGTTTTCCATTCGTAATACACATTTCTTTTATTCTAAATTCAGGCACTTTGAAGCCTTGTACATCTATCACAATGAACCTCATATTGGTGAATGTCGAATATTGAAGAGAGATTATAAATTTATCGAATCAATCTAAACAATGGCGGACCACTTCCGCGGGGGAAGTGGTCCCCTACTATTGAGGTTAGTGTAAACACGTGTCCGAGCATCATAGTTCGTAAACTATGATGATGACGTCACCGTCACAGGGGTTCTGTTCAAAATTGAGGTTAGGGTAAGCACGTGACTGAATGTTGGAGCACGTGTCTGAACACGTGCCTGAATATTGAAGCACGTGTCTGAACACGTGTCTGAATATTGAAGCACGTGCCTGAACACGTGTCTGAATGTTGAAGCACGTGTCTGAACACGTGTCTGAATATTGAAGCACGTGTTGGATTGATGAATCACGCGTTAAAACATGTGCATGAATGTACTACCTACATGAGTATATAATCGTTATAATTATCGCATTTCAGTCCTTATCCGCCCCATCGTCGTTCGTTAGCTATGATTGCCGGATTGAATCAGTTGCTGTCGCCGGTGACGTCATCATCGTCCATAAACTATGATCGGATGGCTATTCTTCCAAAGACATTTCGATACTAATATCACAACTCTACTCGGTAAGTTCTTTCATTTGATACCTTTAAAGCGATATTTAGATGGTTTTCATGCCGCATATTGATTTTTTTCATGAAAAAATTGAAAATTCGCATTTTGCACGTCAACACCTTTCATTTGATACCCATAAAGCTATAGTTAGAAGTTTTTTTTCCATTTACGTTCACCGTATGGGATTTTTTTCATGAAAAAGTTGAAAATTTACATGCTACGCGTCAAGACCTTCCATTTGACACCCATAACGCTATACTTTAATAAATAAAAATTTCAAACATTCATCGCGGAAGATCGGTCAAACTGATCGATATATAAATATTATATTCTTATTCAGCACATCACGTAGATTCAGAATATGCAATAAAATAACCACTTCCGGTTTCAATTCCATAATTTCATATGAAAAAGTTGAAAATTCACATGCTACGCGTCAAGACCTTTCATTTGACATCCATAACGCTATACTTTAAAAAATAAAAATTTCAAACCCTTATCGCGGAAGATCGGTCAAACTGATCAATATGTAAATAGTATATTCTTATTCAGCACATTGCGTACATTCAGAATATGCAATAAAATAACCAAAAAATTTCAAACCCTTATCGCGGAAGATCGGTCAAACTGATCGATATATAAATAGTATATTCTTATTCAGCACATCGCGTAGATTCAGAATATGCAATAAAATAACCACTTCCTGTTTCACTTCCATAATTTTAACATCTCATATTTGTTTTGATCTGCGTGTGTGACGTCAGCAAAGATGAGAAAATAACAAGTCTCAAATTACTATTCTTAAACTAATTGTGTGACACAAAATGAAAATCACATTCTTTCGACTTGGAATTATTATGAGCAAGGCTAAGCTCACCTTTACCCATAATCAAGGTGAAACAGGTGACATTAGGCTAGACACACCTTTTACGTATCAAACCTGAGGTGCACCGGAGCTATATCTACTACATTAAAGACGATTGTTATCATGTCGTCCATAGCTCAGCGGTTGAGGAGCTGATTTTGGAATTTATTTCCCGGGTTCGAATCTGGTGTAGGACAAAATTAATTTTCCAGTAGAGTTGACTCAGATTATATATACTACATTAAAATCACTTATTCTCAAGTCCTTCATAGCTGAGCGGTTAAGCCGTTGACTTTAGAATTTATTTCTCGGGTTCGAATCTGGTGTAGGACAAAATTCATTTCAGTAGAAGTGACTCAGGTTATATACTACATTTAAATTGATTAATTCAAGTCCTCCATAGCTGGGCGGTTAAGCTACCTAACTTTGGAATTAATTTCTCGGGTTCGAATCCGGTGTAGGATAAAAAAAATATTCATTTCAGTAGAATGCGAGTATACAGATGATTAGTTCACAGACTGCAGATTGAAAAAAACATAGATTTGCCAGACCATAGTTGGGGGAATCATAGATTATCAAACCATAGCCTACCTGTCCATCGATTGTTGAACCATAGAGCATAGTCGGGTGCACCATAGATTACCAAACCATAGACCATCGATTGATGAACCATATACTTCTATGACTGCGCATGCGCGATTGTGGATGACCTTGAAATGGACAGTTTTTGCTAAAATGAACCTTAGATTTCCTTATGGGAATTTTCATGCAAAAAAGGTCGATTTTGATCCCGAACCGGCCTAGCACATCTACTATAAGTTAATTGAAGGAATTTTCTTTGTACGTTGCGATACATATTGATAAATAACTTATAGAGAATTAGGTTACACGTAATTCAAACAGTAAGGTAACGTGTTATTCCGTTTTGGAGATAACCACATGCTAATTTGTTATATACTACCGGATTCATTTGGGTATTTGAATTGAGTAAAGAATATTTGAAGTTGAAATTTCCATTGTTCTATAATACAGAAAGTTTTTGTGAAGTGGTCCTTCAATTTATATTGAATTTTAATTATGGAACCGAATCATTTAAAGTCAAAAGAGTTGAATTACGAATTGATTATAGGAGGTATAACACCCGAGGGTGATGCAGACGTAAGAAGGGAAAATTTGAGAGCATTGCTTTTGCGGGAGAGGGGAAATCGTAGTTTAACTCAGGTTAAGGATGTATTTCCTTTTGAGAGAAATAAATCAGAGATTATCGATTCAATTCAAGACTTATTGGAAGTAATGAACAAGTACAAAGGTGAGGCTGGAGCTAATCAAAAACGCACTGGAACCAGATCAAATCATTCATCAAATCTAGTAAATCGTCTATAACCTACATCAGATGATCGAATTTCAGTTTAAAAAACCCTTGAAAAAGAGACTTTAGCTCTTGAGGGTGAATTTGCATCTAGATTGCCAGATGATGAAATTCCAGTACCGTCATTTATACATGTCCCACAATCTCCACCGCCTATTCCGTCAATTACTAAACATAATTCAGTTCCGGTTTACAAATGGGACTTATATTATGATGGGTCAGGTGACCATCACAAATTGTTTGAATTTTTGGTAAGGGTGGAAGAATTGAGAGTATCTCGAAACATCGATGAGACTGATTTGTTTGATTCGGCAGTAGATTTATTTAAGGGAGACGCATTAATTTGGTACAGATCTATTAAAATCTCAATAGCTTCTTGGAATGAATTAGTGGATGCTTTAAAAGTAGAGTTTTTACCTAAATATTTAGATTTTGGAATTTGGGAGCAAATTAAGGCACGTAAGCAGGCCTCCGGGGAAAATAGTGGTTTATATATAGCTTCAGTAGAAACCTTGTTTTCAAGACTGAAAATAAAGCCGGATATACCTACGCGTCTTGAACAGCTGATGTCAAATCTACAACCATATATGTTGACGTTAGCTGTTCCGAAATTGATATTTAACTATGATAGTTCATCGGTTTAATAATAGATGGCGATATATCTACAGAATCAGTAATATTTTGAATTGGGGTCTCATAGATGTCGTCCTCTCACGTATACTGTTCTGACATTGACATTCAGGTATGACAGTTCATCGGTTCATTAATAGATCATATTTTGAATCGATATGCAACTTTCCGCGCAAAAACTTTAACAAAATACCTCATAGATATCGTCCTTTGACGTTAACTGTTCTGACATTGACATTCAGTTGTAATAGTTCATCGGTTTATCAATAGATGGCGATATAGTAATATTTTGAATTGGGGTCTCATAGATGTTGTCCTTTGACGTTAACTGTTCTGAGATTGACATCCAGTCATGATAGTTCACCGGTTCACTAATAGATCATATTTTGAATTGACATGAGACTTCCCGCGCAAAAACATTAACAAACTATCTCATAGATGTCGTCCTTTGACGTTAACTGTTCTAACATTGACATTCATGTGTGATAGTTCATCGGTTTATTAATAGATGGCGATATAGTAATATTCTGAATTGGGGTCTCATAGATGTTGTCCTTTGACGTTAACTGTTCTGAGATTGACATCCAGTCATGATAGTTCACCGGTTCACTAATAGATCATATTTTGAATTGAGATGGGACTTCCCGCGCAAAAACATTAACAAAATATCTCATAGATGTCGTCCTTTGACGTTAACTGTTCTGACATTGACATTCAGGTGTGATAGTTCATCGGTTTATTAATAGATGGCGATATAGGCTACAACATCGGTAACATTTTGAATTGGAGTCTCATAGATGTCATCCTTCGTCGTTAATTGTTCTAACATTGACATCTAGCCATGATAGTCATCGATTCATAAATTTCCCACGCAAACATTACATAAGTACCTCATAGATGTCGTCTATTGACGTTAACATTTCTGACGTTTACAGGTATGCATGATGGTTGATAGTGCTGCAGCTGCAGCTATTATACCTCTCAATTTGGTATTGTTTTGTGTAATTTAGGTTCTAAAACAGTTATATTCTGTTTAAGACCCACGTGAAATACGCCACGACACCTCGTTGAAGATCCACGAAACAGACACCTTGTTTGAAATTCCCGCGATAGCTGCCATGACAGTTCACTTGACATACGCCACAACATCTCGTTGAAGATCCACGTAACAGACACCTCGTTTTAAATTCCCGCGATAACCGCCATGACAGTTCACGTGACAGACGCCATGACACCTCCTTGAAGATCTACGTGACAGACACCTCGTTTGAAATTCCCGCGATAGCCGCCATGACAACGAATTTCATAGTTTACCTAATGAGTGAGTCCCATTATACTCATTTATACGCGCTGTTATTCTCGTATAAACTGAATGTGATGACGCAGGTGTATGCAAAATTAATTGCTTCCACGTGTTCTCATATATTCAATGTGGTTTCTGGTGTAATAATTTCACATACGTAAGTAATCATTGAACGTTGAGGAAATTTGTAGGTTATTTCAAAAGTTCATTATTTTTGGAATTACGGTGTGGTTCAATAATAAATGACAGTATAGCTACAACATGAGTCAAATTTTTGAAATTCCTCGCGCAAACATAAACAAAACACCTAGTAGATGTCGTCCTTTGGCGTTACCTGTTCTGACATGGACATCAAGCTATGATAGTTCATTAATATATCGTTTTTTGAATTGAGATGAAACTTCCCGCTCGAAAACATTAACAAAATACCTCATAGATGTCGTCCTTTGACGTTAACTGTTCTGACATTGAAATTCATCTATGATAGTTCATCGGTTTATTATTAGATGGCGATATAAGCTACAACATCGGTAACATTTTGAATTGGAGTCTCATAGATGTCGTCCGTTGACATAACGGTTCTGACATTGACATCCAGCCATGATAGTTCATCGGTTCATAAATTTCTCCCTCAAAAACATTAACAAGATACCTCATAGAAGTTCATTATTTTTGGAATTACGGTGTGGTTCAATAATAAATGACAGTATAGCTACAACATGAGTCAAATTTTTGAAATTCCTCGCGCAAACATCAGCAAAACACCTCATAGTTGTCGTCCTTTGATGTTAGCTGTTCTGACATGGACATCAAGCTATGATAGTTCATTAATATATCGTTTTTTTGAATTGAGATGGAACTTCCCGCTCGAAAACATTAACAAAATACCTCATAGATGTCGTCCTTTGACGTTAACTGTTCTGATATTGACATTCAGCTATGATAGTTCATCGGTTTAGTGATAGATGGCGATATAGGCTACAACATCGGTAACATTTTGAATTGGAGTCTCATAGATGTTGTTCTTTGACGTTAAATGTTCTGACATTGACATCCAGCTATGATAGTTCATCGGTTCATAAATTTCCCGCCCAAAAACATTAACAAGATACCTCATAGATGTCGTCCTTTGACGTTGACAGGTACGCATGACGGTTGATCGGTTCATTCATAGATGTAGTCATTTGAAGTTAACTGTTCTGACATTGACATTGAAGTATGATAGTTCATCGGTTCATTAAGAGATGGCGGTGATGTAGCTATAACATCAGTCATATTTTGAATTGTGACCTCATAGATGTCGTCCCTTGACGTTAACATTTCTGACGTTGACAGGTTTGCATGACGGTTGATCGGTTCATTCATAGATGTAGTCGTTTGAAGTTAACTGGTCTGACATTGACATTTAAGTATGATAGTTCATCGGTTCATCAGAAGATGGCGGCGATGTAGCTACAACATCAGTCATATTGTGGTTTTGACGTTTATTCTTCTGACATTCGCTTCCAACGTCGGCCATGATAAACATCACCAAAACACCTCTACGTTTGAATTTGGCGGGTCGATGACGTCACATCCAACTAACCTCACATCCAGACCTCTATGGTCGAAAGTTCTATATTCATCGTAAGCTCTATGGACACGTTTGAATTTTGGGGGTTAGTAACGTTACGTCCAACTAACCTCACATTCTATGACCCACACCTCTATGGTCGGAAGTTCGGTGATCACCTCTATGGACACGTTTGAATTTCGCGGGTAAGTATTGTTACATCCGAAATTGCGCGCGCAACATCCGGTCGATGACGTCACTTCCTGGTGGAGAACGCGCCCAGTTAATCTACTCTAATAGAACATGAAATTGTTGTAACTGAATCTAAACCCTTCAGGATTAGGCAGTACCCTTTTTCACCAGCGATGCAGGAACATCTACACCATGAAATAGATGAAATGTTTTAACTTGGGGTTATTCAACCATCAAATTCCTCTTATCGTAGTTCAATGTTACTGGTGAAAAAGGAAGATAAATCTTTCAGAGCTTGTTTGGATAGTAGATATTTGGACAAAATTACGGTGAGTGATGCATACCCACTTCCGTTAATTGATTCAATTTTGAATAAACTACAAGGAGCTAATTACCTTACTACAATCGATCTGAAAAAGGCTTTTTGGAATATTCCGTTGGAAGAGAATTCACGACAGTATAAATCTTTTGGAATTCCTGGCAAATGTCTTTACGAGTTTTGCGTAATGCCTTTTGGCCTCACTAACGCACCTGCCACAATGCAGAGACTTATGGACAACCTGATCGACAAATCAGTGAATCAATTTGTATTTCCCTATCTGGACGACATAATTATAGCCACTCCCACTTTTGAAGAGCATATTAAAATGCTAAGACTGATTCAGGAAAAGCTGAAATTTGCTAACTTGGCAGTTAATGCGGAGAAGTGCGAATTTTGTCGCCCCTCTCTTAAATTTTTGGGATTTATCGTCGATAAGGAAGGCCTACGTCCGAGCGAAGATTTAACAGATGCTGTCCTGAATTTTTCATCACCAAAACCCACGACTCATGTTCGTAGGTTGTTGGGGTTGATTTCGTTTTATCGTCGTTTTATTCCAAACTGCTCTACTATTGCAGCACCTATTTCCGATCTTCATGAAAATAAAAAGAAAGGGCAAACAATAGTATGGAATTCGGATGCAGAAGCAGCTTTCTGTGAATTAAAACGGAGACTAACGACAGCCCCGGTATTAAAAAGTCCACATTTTTCCAAACCTTTTTCAATACATTGTGACGCCAGCGACGTAGGCGTAGGTTGTGCCCTCTTCCAAGAACACGATGGTCAACATTATCCGGTAGCTTATGCTAGTGGTTCTCTGACCAAGGCAGAGAGAAAATATACAGTAACAGAGCGGGAACTTATGGCCGTATTGTTTGAATTGGCTAAATTTCTTTGTTTTGTTGAAGGAACTCGCGTTACTGTATACACAGACCATGCCAGCCTCGCTTGGTTACACTATTTGAAGGACCCAGTCGGTAGACTAGGAAGATGGGCAATAAGACTATCACAATATGAAATCGATATAAAACACTGTCCTGGCTCACAAATGGTAGTCCCGGATTATCTATCCCGTGACGTGGAAATGATTAATGTAATTAACACTGATGTGTTGATACCCGATGAGTGGTATACAAAAATCCTGAGATCAGTGATGGAATTTCCAGATAGATATCCCGATTTCGAAGTAGTAGGTAGTGTTCTTTATAAACATGTTAAATTATCTAATAATGTAACTTCAAATTCAGTTGAGTGGAAATTGGTTGTCCCTAAGGCAAATAGGGCAGAAGTTTTTGATGAATTTCATTGCGACCCAACTGCTGCCCATTTGGGTATTCCGAAAACCTTCTTCCGTATTTCAGAACTTCACTATTGGCCTCGTATGCGGCAAGACACAATACGTTTTTGTAGAAAGTGTTTAATTTGTGCTGCTCACAAGAGCTCCAATGAACGAAGACCTGGGTTAATGGGTCAAATGAATAAAATTAATTTCCACTCCAACTATTAAGTATAGATTGGTTGGGACCTCTTCCGAGATCTGAAAAGGGGAACCGATTTATTTTTGTAGCCGTTGACTGGTTCACAAAATTTCCATTTTTATTTTTCCATGTGCTAAAGCAAATACAGCAACAGCAATAAAGTTATTAGAAAATAACATTTTTCTTACATTCGGTGTTCCTCAGATTATTCTTTCTGATAACGGACGCCAGTTTACTTCTAAACAATTCAGTGACATTTTGGCTGATTATAAAATCCAGAAACATTGGTTGAACGCTCGCTATCACCCTCAGGTGAATAATAGTGAACCAGTGAACCGAGTAATAATAACGGCAATATCATCTCATATTCACGACAATCACAGGGAGTGGAATCACTGTTATGGAAGCTGCCCACTGTTGATATTCTGTGGAATGCCTTTTTTTCCGATTTGCAAATTTTCAGGACTCTGGTATCATTTTTCCTTATTTAAAATTTGCAATTCACAACTAGTTTCTGTCATTTTATGTATAATTATTGCGTATTTGTTTCACACATAAGTGGTTGACATAACATTTCGAATTTAGTTGTTATTATTTGTCAAAACATTTTTTTGAGAATCATTTTAAGAATGATTATTTTGGTTAAAACATGAGTAATGTTTTATATTTTACCTTTCCAAGATGTTAGGGTGTCAATTTGAGATAGGGTTGTCTATACAACTAACATAGGAAGGGCGATTTTGGATTACCTATTCAATTGCATTATTAAAATATAATTTGAGGTGTTACACACCTGTAATTAATAAATGTAGGAAACGGTGATCCAGTGATTTTTGCGTTGTTGTTATAATGGAAGGTTGCCTAATTTGAGACAGATGTTAGTCTATTCAGGCGAAATCCCAGTTGGGGAAAGATAATATATCTATAGAAGTGAAATATATTATCAATTTTTTTTTTCATTTTAGACAAATAATACAACTAAAGAATTCAGTGTGGTGGGTTATGACTCCTATTTTTTTTTATTGATGTAATGTCAATATTTACATTCAATAATTTTTTTTCCCACTATCAATTATAATTATGATTATAATTTTTTCTCTTGAAGATTCAAGAAATCCAACACTAGATTGAGAGTAACTAAATTATCACTATATCGGGTTTTCTAGACTCCATCCCGTCTACTCTCTTTCAGTGGTTTAGCAAAATAAAGCCCAGTCATTCTCTCTTACTTCTCTTGACTTGACCATAATCAACAAGCATTCGTAGAATTGTTGGGTATTTGTTTCAGTACATCGGATTAAGATGTATGTGTTTTTTTTGACATTGTGTCAAAACACCTTTCGGTCAAGTTCTTAAAACTTGTTCTGGATTTATTTCAAGATTCGTGATTTAAAATTCAATCTCAAGTGTCCTAGGGACACCAACTTCACTCAATTGCTATATTGTTTTCAGTTAGGCTTCTGGATACTGGAACTATCCAGATGACTTTAATCATTATAACCTTTTGTTGATTTTTGCTATTATCTCCTGATAATCTTTCACAGGACTCCGCTTTGAGGCATGTTCAAATGTTGGTAGTACCTAACAGGGATGCCTCACAATGCTAAGTTTTTAACAAATTTGCGTTTTGTATGATTTTTTTTTCCATTTTTTTATGTTTGTAGCTTCAAACCTGTGAAGGAGGGACTAACTAATTCTGGAGGTAGGGCTGATCGACCGCAATTTCGTTTAGTAGTGCGGCGGACAGGATTCTACCTGGATGCACGAAGCGTTTATACCAATCTTACGCCGCTCGGTAGGATTATTACATTCCTGGACGTGGCACTACCGTAGGGAAGAGCGTGAGTGAAGCAGGAAATCCAGGATCAGTGAGAACAGAACTAATAGTTTCAGATCCTTCGATCTAAAGTAAAGGATCCAAAGATATTTATTTTTCTTTATGTTCCCAATATTAATATTGGTAGGAAACAAAATTTTAATGACCTAATACTTATTTAGGGGAATTGTGGACCTATTCTTGATTACTCATTAGTATATTTTTGAGCTCAATTTAGATATTCCAATTGTATTTACGCACCTTTTGACTTTCTTGTCTTGGGTTTGATTTCGATTGCTCTCTCTCAATCAAATACAATTTCATTTGCGGTATTTAGTAACTTTTCAGATTTTGTATCAATTCAGTAATTTCTTTTAACTTTGTTACAATTGAATTCATTAAGTATCAATCAACATTTTATATTGTAATTTTTTTATAGAAAAAAAATTTTTTCTTCATTCTTGCGTAAAATTTTTTTTTCCGGAGATAGGGTGGAATGTAACGACCCGACTTTCGAATGGATCGTCACAGGTCATTCTTAATAATAGAAACCTATAATAATTTGATTTTATATCCTTGAACTTCCTCCCAATTAAAGAACTGTATCTTAAAAGATATAGTTAACTGTATTCAATTGATACGGCGGATTCAACGAACACTATATTGTTACCACCACATCCGAATTATTAATTGGGAAGGGGACTCGGAATAAAACCGGTTGCGATGGATATCTAACCATCTTTGATGTTTTTCTGTGAGACAAGGTAGATCGTAATCAAAGTTATTAAATTGTTTTTTGAGTAGCATTGAATTTCAATATTTCATTCATAATCAGGCTTACTCTGATTCATGCAAAACTTTGATTGTTTTCTGCTCTGATAACAGGCACCTAGATCTCTCGATCATAGATTTTGTAATTTCATTCTTATTATCATTTATTCAATTTGCCAAATCACTTAGTCCATTTTCTTGTATACACGTGGGATTAATATATCGTATATTTTTTCACTTTGAACTCTTCGTAATACGAACAACGTAGCGTTATCCAAATCGGGAAGGTACGAAACATATAGAGGATGGGCTAGAACTAACCACTCCATATTTATAATTCCACGAGCCTTGTTTCCGATACCTTCGATTATAGAGATAACGTGGGACTTGGTAAACAATCCCGTAATCGTAATAAGAGTCTTAATAATACGAAATCCACCCACGTGGTTCTAGGAATCTCTGAACTTCAACTCATAACTAACTATAAACTCAATTCATTTTTCTCTAACTTTGTTTAAATTCATTTTGTTAAAATTGTAGTGAATTCTTAATAATTGTCACATATTAATTTAATTTGTAATTGTAATCATAATTTATCTTGGCTTCACCCATCAACATTTTTCTAACCTAACTCAACTATTAACAGCGTCAATACTGAGTCATTGCACGTATTAAATTTTACTTCTTTTGTGGACATCCTACTCGTGTATTTTCTTCCTTTTTCGATAGGAGGATATTGGATCCAATACACTACTAGAGACCTCGCGGAACCATCATCAGGACCACAGGAGGAACAGAGGGGAGTAATTTTAATATCTCTGTTGCAACTTTCATTACCATGATGAATTAGATGCTGGTCGTGATTGCTGAGTCAAAGTAGTTTGATCACTTTTATTTACAATTGTTTCATTTATAATTGAACATATTTGTTATTGTTCTTATATGCTTTGTTTCTTTTCCTTTTTACTTACTACCAATTCAATGATGCTTATTACTTTATTTATAACAGCCTGAAATTCTTCTTTTTTCTAACTCGTGGTGGCGCCCAGGGTTTGTTGTTTGAAAAGTAATAGGGCAAGTATCATCATTGTTAACGTGAAGGGCCGAACAACCACGAATTTGAGCTAGTTTGGGAAATATTAGTAACTTGGGTCAATTCATCTTTTTGATTAATTGAGAATCAAGGGAAGGTGGAAATTGTGTAGCTTACGGCTTTTATTACATTTAGCACCCAACAATTATTTTGTTACATGTTAGATGTATATATAACTATCAAAACTTTTACGATAACGCCCTTTGTTCATATCACAATCTTTGTTTATCATAAGGAATCCATATTTATCTTTCCAACATACGCTACATATCTCTTTGAATTTCTCAAGTGACATGTCGGTACTTCTATGATCGGTAAATATATGTTACAAGAGTTCATCCTATTTGAAAATAATCAAGCAATTGGCATTCACGCGCACTCCATGCTTTGGACATTTAGCAAAAGACTGACAAAGATAGGAATTATCAATTGAGTTGTGTCTCCCTCTTGAAAAATAAGAACCAATTACATTCTCATCCATTACATAATCGAATTTTATTACCGGATAAGGTTTCGCTTCTGTGGGGTCTATGACGTCATCACTTTCAGTATATGGAAAATATCCAAGCCCAGCAATTTTCTTCAATGTTCCCTCCAGTATACCGTATTTTGGTTGGTGTAAAGACTTTGAATAGATGTACACGTTTTCAAATTTTAGGCCGTTTGCATCTAACAATAGAGATAACATGACATTTGTTTTCCCACAATTACTTGGACTACAGATTATTGTTCGTAGAATATTTGGCAGCAAAGAGCTGTGACGTTGTGATTGTTCAACAGTTTCAATGCTTGAACATGAGTTTATAATATTTAACGAGTCTTTTTGCTTAACAATCTTCATTATACCCAAATGCGAATCGAAATAAAACTGAAATATATGATAATGAGCATTTGTTTATATACTAGTTGATGATGATATATTGTGTATGTCGGAGCTCACGGTTGAACACTTCTACCATGTGAATGTCAAAAGCAAGTATCAAATACGTGTTAGATTTATCCGAATGTTGAAATATATGTAGAGCATATGTCTGAATGCTGAAACACGTGTATAAATGTTGAAGCACGTGTCTGAATGTTGAAGCACGTGTCTGAATATTAAAGCACGTGCTAAACACGTGTCTGAATTTGAAGTATATATATAATGATCATGTGGGAACTGATATGGAAGAATATATGTTCATACTGTTGGAAGGAACCATATGAATTTTTATATATTGTTAGGGAGCTATTGATAAAGGAAGATACAGAAAGTGTTTTGATAATTTCATACATCTATAAACTATTTTTTCAAAACTACGTGGCAAATGACCTGGTCGATGCCAAACCGACTAAAAAAAGAAATTACTATTTTTAGAGAAGAAAAACCTAATAAGAAACTATTCAATAGATGTTTGAAGCTGTTTAATAGCTGTTTTGAGCTGTTTGAAAGCTGTTTTTAAGAAGCTGTTTGAAACTGTTTATTTTTTAGCTGATTAGATATATATCAACCTAACTTATTCAATCTTGTAAATATGCTGAAAAATTACATATTTTGAAAATTAACGAATCAGTCTATTCTGATAATTCAATAATGAAATCCAAAAAGTAGTTAGATCTCATAATCATAATATTTATACTATTGAGCAAAATAAAATTGTTTTAGGCGCTCGTGACAATAAACGCTATATTATTGAAAATTATAAAACGTTACCTTGGGGGCATTATTCTATTCCAGAGGTGGAGGAGGAAGAAAACGATTAGTTTTATATTACATATTGTATATTACTTATAAATATGCCTTATCTATATTTTCATTATAACAATTATTTTATACAACATATATTTGGTTTTCTTATTCACTTATCTTCATATAATTAGACGTATGAATTATATGATTGTAATCTATGTATAATTGGGTACGTTTTTAAGGAAATTCAAATTATTTATATGATCATCCAATTTCTTCCTGAATATCATTCTTCATAATGCAGGTTGAATTAATTTTGCTTCCAACATGCAATTTGATAATTTAGTTTTTGTTCGATGCAGCTCTTGATAACAGCTCATATAATCCCACTCTAAATTTTTTAATGAAATATTTGACGGTTCAGATAGGACAGGTTCAGGTAGAACATCACTTCTCTTGTTGTCAACTATAGTCAAACTGGATGATTTAGGTTTATTACATTCATAATATTTAGATGCCCAAGTATCATAATCAAATTTCAATCCGAGATTGTTTGCAACACATGTAGATAAATCTGATCTACACTCTTTGCATTTATAAAAGATATACGATGTAGTAATCATTGCTCACTTCTTCTCTGGATAGAGGTTCAGGGTGAGTAGAAATCCTATGATGTGGCGAAGGATTTTTCCTCGATGTGAGAATAGTAATGGTGTGTCTTTGTTGATTTAAATTTTCATATTCTAAATGAATGGAATCACTTCTTTTCAAATTATGATTTAATGATGCACTTCCATTATCAGAATTGAATGTAGACTTCTATAATATTATATTTGATGAGAAAGTTCCAAGAAGTAAGATTAGAATTAACACAAACTGTACAAGTAACATACTATATGAATGCATTTTTCATAATGATATATTTCTAACACCACATCTATTTAATTATCCTGGAGAAGAGTAGGGATGGAACACAATACCATGATAGTTATCTATAGATATTTTCGATCTTATTTTTTTCTTATCAGCACACTCAAAGCAGTATATAATCTTTAAATTGAATATTCACTCTGAACAATACAATCTATGTTTACAAGGGATAAAACTTGTATTAATCTCTTTTTTATTACAAATTGCACAAAGCTTAATCATTTTGTTTCTCGTATGAGTTCAGGATATAGACTGAGGGAAATGAAAAATCAATTTATTATTTATGTCATTTATTATCATCTTTTTACAATGGTAGTAAATTTATAAGATAATTATGAATATGTAAGCTAATATTCACAGCACAGTAACAATTACTTGAAGTATGATTGTTCAAACAAAGAGGTTCACCCATTATCAGTTTTGGGCAGTTGAAATCATTTTCTGAATCTATAACAACTATCGATCGTCCATTAGTTTCTTCCAAAAGTTGTCTCATGGCTAACGATTTTGCTTTCCCTCTAACATATATACGATTGATATTCATCTCAACTGTATGTTTTTTTAAATATTCTTCAATTCTCTATTCTTGATAAGCCCACTAACATATGGAATACAATGATGATTCCTCTCGAGATATCGAATTTGTCTCTTACAGTTTTCATCTAACTCGCTATATGGTTTTGGATAATTGAATAGGTAGTGAATTAACTGTTTTCCATCCATAATACGCATTTCTTTTATTTTAAATTCAGGCACTTTGAAGCCTTGTACATCTATCAAGATGAACCTCATGTTGGTGAATGCCGAATATTGAAGAGCAATGGCGGACCACTTCCGCGGGGGATGTAGCTAATACTACCTACTATTGAGGTTGGTGTGAGCACGTGTCCGAGCATCATAGTTCGTAAACTATGATGATGACATCAGCGTCACAGGGCTTCCGTTCAAAATTGAAGTTAGGGTAAGCACGTGTCTGAATGTTGAAGCACGTGTCTGAATACGTTTCTAAATATTGGAGCACGTGTCTGAATATTGAAGCACGTGTCGGAGTGTTGAATCACGCGTTAAAACATGTGCATGAATGTACAACCTAAATGGGTATATAATCATTATACTTATTGCATTTTTTTCCTTATTCGCCCCATCATCGTTCGTTAACTATGATCGCCGGATTGAATCAGTCGCTGTCGCTGGTGACGTCATCATCGTTCATGAACTATGATCGTCAGATGTTTGGCTATTTTTCCAAAGACATTTCGATACTAATATAACAACACTACATGGTAAGTTCTTTCATTTGATACATATACAGCAATATTTAGATGGTTTTCATACAGCATATCGATTTTTTTCATGAAAAAATTGGAAATTCGCATTCTGCACGTCAACATCTTTCATTTGATACCCATAAAGCTATAGTTGGAGGTTTTTCTTCATTTACATGCACCATATAGGATTTTTCCATGGAAAAGTTGGAAATTCACATTCTACGCGTCAAGACCTTTCATTTGACACCCATGACGCTATACTTTGAAAAAAAAAAAATTTCAAAATCTTATCGCGGAACATCGGTCAAACTGATCGATATATAAATAGTGTATTTTCATTTAACACATCGCGTAGATTCAGAATATGCAATAAAATAACCACTTCCGGTTTCACTTTCATAATTTCAACATCTCATATTCGTTTTGAGAAAAAGTTGAAAATTCGCATTCCGCACTTCAACACCTTTCATTTGATACCCATAACGCTATACTTTGGAAAATAAAAATTTCAAACCCTTATCGCGGAAGATCGGTCAAACTGATCGATATATAAATAGTATATTTTTATTCAGTACATCACGTAGATTCAGAATATTCGATAAAATAACCATTTCCGGTTTCACTTCCATAATTTTAACATCTCATATTTGTTTTGATCTGCGTGTGTGACGTCAGCAGAGATGAGAAAATAGCAAGTCTCAAATAACTATTCTCGAACTAATTGTGTGACACAAAATAAAAATCACATTCTTCCGACTTGGAATTATTATGAGCAAGGCTAAGCTCACCTTTACCTATAATCAAGGTGAAACAGGTGACATTAGGCTAGACACACCTTTTACGCAACAAACCTGGGGTGCACCGGAGCTATATCTACTACATCGATTGTTATCATGTCCTCCATAGCTCAGCGGTTGAGGCGCCGATTTTGGAATTTATTTCCGGGGTTCGAATCTGGTGTATAGGACAAAATTAATTTCAGTAGAGTTGACTCAGATTATATATACTACATTAAAATCACATAGGGGTACCTTACACGGTCAATATTATTGGAGCAATATGTAAGTATATTGAAAAATAATATTGATGGCAATAATATTGAAAAAATAAAATCAGTTCGATTTTTATTGAAATTCCGTAAATATATTGAGGCGGTGTCAATATTATTGACACATGTGTGGAGTATATTGTCATATTGTGCAATAAAACGTCAGTCATGCTCAAGACGCGGTAGGGGTTGTTTCTATTTCTTTTACTATTGGGAGTGTTTTATCTATTTGAGAGTTGTTTGTGTGTTTTTTCCTTTTGAGATGGAAACTGATAAAAGTACAGGTGATGGCTCACTGTTGAGTCTTCGAACCAATTCCCCATATACATGACTCGTACGTCTATTTAACCAGCTTTTTGTCCACACTGTTCTTTGCCTTCCTCTTTTCCTCTTCTTAAGAACCGAAGCAAACGCGATTAGAATCGGTAGATCCATCCTCCCTGACTGCACAATTGAAACTGACACTTTATTGATCAATATTATTAAATCGTGTGAGGGCTACCGTTTTTCTACCAATACTGCGTAAATAATATTGACCGTGTAAGGTACGCTTTAATCTCAAGTTCTTCATAGCTGAAAGTTAAGGAGCCGACTTTGGAATTTATTTCTCGGGTTCGAATCTGGTGTAGGAAAAAAAAGTATTCATTTCAGTGGAAGTGACTCAGGTTATATACTACATTAAAATTAATTAATTCAAGTCCTCCATAGCTGGGCGGTTAAGCCACCTAACTTTGGAATTAATTTCCCGTGTTCAAATCCGGTGTGTAGAAAAAATATTAATTCCAGATGACTAGTTCACAGACTGCAGATTGGAAAAACATAGATTTGCCAGACCATAGTTGGCAGAATCATAGATTACCAAACCATAGCCTACCTGTCCATCGATTGATGAACCATAGAACATAGTCGGGTGCATCATAGATTACCAAACCACAGACAATGAAGAATTATCATGGAGCAGTCTAGATGCAGGGGGAAGTGCGGACCGTTATTGCGCCTAGTCCTATTATTATATGAGTCGCTTTAATAACGTATGGGCGGGGAATCCAGTTGTGAAGCAGTATTAAACGTAGTACTCCTACGACAGGAAATATGTGTTCTTAGGGGTAAGACAGCTTCGGACTTGTGCGTGTCTTTATCGTTTCGTGGAAAGTCTTAGCTCGCTTCAAATCATCTTCGTGACAGTTCGATTAACATCCATAATTCAATCTGATCTGTTAAATTTTTGTGTGCCTCAGTTCTAGGAGGTATTCGAGAGGGAATTGTAATGTTAGATCAACATGGTACGTGCATTTTGATCTCCAGAGAACAGTTGTTATATTCACTTCAACCTCGGATTCGGCGATATAATATGAAGTGAGTTATTCGCTCCCTGGAATAATAGATACCAAGCCGACTGTCACAAGTGGTGAATCAGCGGTGAGTTGAGCTTTCAAACCTATATCAGAGACGAATTAACGTGCTCGAAAAATTGAATTTGGAGTTGACAGAAACATTAAAACTTCAGAAATCCGAAGTTTAGAAAGTAAGGTCATAACTTTGTGGTGGGTATGTTACTTGTTTGGAAGTAAGACCATAGACCATAGGTTCCACTTTGGAACTGCTGGAAGTTGATAACCTCAGTCGAACAGCATTTCTTATTTATTTAATATATACGCAGCACTGTTACATGTTTTTTTGTCAGTATTGTAGTACAATAATGTGAGATTTGTAATAGTTAGTGTAAATATTGTAAGAAAACACTAAATATTTGGTATTTTTCGTTATTTTCTGATTCCTAATTCCTCACTAGATCATAAGATATTAAAAAATCTAATATCATCATAGAAACAGACACAACTTTCATTTCGAAAAAGATTTTGACGGATCAAATACAAGTATGAGAACTTTAAAATCCTATTTAAAAAAGAATGTGAGGCAAATAAATAATATAGATTTGAAGGTAAAAAAACTGGCATTTCTAAAAGAATTGTAGTAGTATCTGGGTTAACCGATGTGAATTTTGCGATGAGGGATGCGATGCGAGAATTTACATCACATGTTCTACCATTTTCTCTCAAGCGTTGCTCCTACCATATTATCGACCGCGCAAATTAACTGACACTAGAGTAATTTTAATTGAAGCCAGACTTATTTCCATTCGAAATGAAGTGCGGTAATATACAATTTTGTGCTCAATATTCAAGGATACTATAAAACAAATGCTGGAAAAATCGTTTTCTCACACCTTGGTTAAGACTAGAGCAACAGCTCTCTTAACTTGTCCATCCGGTTATACACTAATGACACGTTCACAAGTATCGCTGAAGTAATTTTGCTCATCGCTTGAACTTGACAATACGTGTTTTGTTTTTGTAAAGATCAAAAAGCTTTCAAAATTTTTATTTTGTAATAACCTCACGAATACAATATTGAAGTACACATCGCTGGACTCATTATAAATCAAATCTGCCCGAGCAGCTTACTTATAGTCATTTGTTCTGAAATATTATATTGTGATTGAGTAGGTATAGCTGAAGGAATGATGCCACATCATGTCTGTTTCTCGCCATAACCATATAGGTTATACGTGTCACCTGACAAACACGTCATAGAGCAATTTGGAATTATTATAATGAGTCATATGCACGGTATAATATAATGATAGTGCGTCTCGTATATTAAAAGCGTAGCCAAAGTCTGTGAACTTGCAACTCTTGCCGCCAGGATCGCTACGGACGGATGTAAGAGGAGCTATACGGCGCACAGGGGTGAAATTCGCAATACACAACTGCCTAATTCTTTAAAGTTAGAATATCACAAATCGCTATCTGAATATTATGTACAAGTTGTTTCTGCCGTATACAAGTATAGTTTTTCCTCAACAATGAGTATTAATGAGATAGATAAGACCATATATTTCCATATTTATATTTGATCAATTTTCGACCAAACAACAAACTCTCAAAATCCTATAAATAAATTATGGCATTCCTTCATAATGTCTCATATTTTCATGACAAAATGTCGAATAATATCACATTGAAATTATTTTAACCTAATGTTTCTTCGGTGTGAAATTCTCTTACTGAATATCCCGAGTGCACAAATTAATTTCCGGGAATAATTTTGAACATGGGATATTATAAGTGATAATAACTGATATGAATGATAACACGAGATAAAATATTGATAACAAAAGTTGCAAAACTTACACTTGTCAAATCTGACATCGCAACTAATACACATTCTATAATTCATTGTAGAAATTTAGAAATAGACGATAACTTCCATAATTTTCGAGAGTTCAATACTGGTCAGAGCTCAGGTAGATAACGATTTTGTTCACATTACATGTCGGTAAAAAATTAAAAAATCAGCTTATCTTCGTTCTCGCCGTTTAGCCCCTCTTACATCATAGATAACTCTGCTACCGGCAGTAGAGTTATCTATGTCTTACATCCGTCCTTAGCGATCCTGGTGGCAAGAGTTGTAAGTTCACAGACTTGGGCTACGCTTTCGTCATGTTTAACAGTATACGAGACGCACTACCATTATATTATACCGTGGTCATATGTAACACCTCTATCCTGAGAGAAAAATTGGGGTTGACTGTAAATTTTTAGTTCTTTCCTGCAAAAGATCTGTTATCGTAGTTGTAGATTTAATTATTTTTCTGAAACATGGGTGCAATCTTTTTGAGCAATACAATACCATATTGACCACCATCATGTACATAAGGATGGTGTATATAATGAAATATCACTGGTTCGATGGAATTTCTTCGTTTCTTAACTTGGTTCACTTGCACATCCACTCCTTTGAGTTCGTGCTAATTGAGGTCATCTAAGTAAATCGGTCCTCTTTGTCTGATAGAGTCCTTTTTGTATGATATCCTTGAAATTTTTATATTTGGAAAATGTATATGCTTGGAATGAGGTTTGCCAGTTTGACGGGATCTTAGGATATCGTTTTCAATTTGTAGTTCATCCAGAAATGTGGGTTCAAATCCTGCCTATGGTTCAATGTTTTACTTTCTACTTTCATCTTTATAATCCTATGTTGAATTATCTAAGTTATCTTCATAATTCAGAAAATTCAATCCTATATCTCTTGATGTACTTACACGAAATTGTGACCAATTAGGCAAAGGAGCCTCAAGCTTGTTTATACTTATCCAGAACAGTTATATTGAAATATGTAAGATCTGGGATGATGTCATTGAATGAGTAATTTCAGAATAATTACCAACCATAGTAATACTCTAACCTACACTCCTCATTTCAAAACAATTCAACTCTAGATAAATAAGCGTGAATAGTTGATCCATAGCGGAGCATCAATGGCATTGTGTTCATCAATGATCTACTATCCTTTCGGAGGATAATATTCACAAATATTTAAGACCGTCGGGACCAAAGTGGTGTAACTGATAAACACCCTGGACCAGACATCCAGAAATGTTTTGGGTTTATTTATCTTCATAATCCTATGTTCAATTATCCAAAATATCTTTATAACTCAGAAAATGTAATTCTATATCTCTTAATATATAGATACCTTTTTTTACATTAATTTCTCGCACTCCGACGACATCGTAGCAATAGCAACAGAATAACCTAATCAGTTTACTGGAGCTTCTTCTCCCCATCGGTCGGTAAGTATCTTCAGGTTCTGAGATCGTGTGCAATGAGTAGACTCATTGAACCCAGAATGACTACTTTCCGCATCCGGTCTATCAAGATCTGAGCCGAGTTCTTACAGGCCGGAATGAACTTCAAGTTCGAACCCAGTGAAGACCGAATTCTGACCAAAACACAGATGATCAGAACAACTAATACGACCTCGTAGCCTGGGGTTTAGAACAGGTGATTTCGATATCTTATCCATTTTTCTCCCTCTTTCAAGGCTATGTTCTTCTATAAATTCGAGGACATAAGTAGTCTTCGTTTGTTTATTGAGGACAACGCCAGGCCTATTTGCTTGTTCGGACACGATATCTCCTTGCATGTAAAGTAGCACCGGCTCTCGGTCTATGCCGTACGAGTGATGATAATACAGCACCCGTAGGCAATGGGTGTACGCTAAAGCCGATTTCGCCAGACATTCTGACAACAGGTGGACAAGCGTCTCAGGCGCCTTTCGACAGGACGTGCAGTTGACATCAGGGACCTGCACTCCCATCACGCTGCGGCAATAGACCAATATGTTGATTACGTCATCGTCTTTGATGTAAGCCCGACTGACCTCTTGAAGCCAAAGGTCAATCTGGTTGATGAGCCGAGCGTTTCGATGTTCCTGTAGAAATCTGCATCGGCTTGTCAACATGTCGTCTGAGCAGAAGATGTAGCTCTGCGCCATTCATATCTGGGCTTTCAGGCGAGAAGGCTGAAACTGGAGGTTGCCCTCCAGTTGGCGTTCTGGACCGATGTGAAATTCGAGACCAAGTTCTTCCGCGGCTTTTTGTGCTACCTTAACGATAAATGCTCCCACTCTAGCCAATTCGAGACTTTTAACAAGGCACAGAAAGGGGTCCAAACTCCGAAGAACTTAACAAGCTATACTAGGAACCACACTTCGATGCTGAAACTGATCACACTATCTGCTAGGATCAGTAGTGATAAGTGGCCCCAACTAGCTCAACAAGATTATTCACTCCCGGGGCTCGTAGTTGAACGTGTCCTGTAATATGGATTACCCTGAGCGCCGACTGCTTTGAAACAAACGAAACTAAAAAGAATTCATAGGTAAGAATCCAGGCACTACGAGGTGGGCAGAAGTTAATGGATACTTAGAAAAATAAGACAAAGTCTAACTTAACAATTCGGTTTTATTCCGAGTAGGAATTTGAAATAACAGTTCAAACTGAATACAATTATTGTAATGAACAAAATGAATATTTGGTATAATGAAAATTTGAGATACAAATTGAATTATATGAGAGTAATTGAATGATATATAGATATATAAATTGGAAACCTTCGGGTTCAATCTCAACAATAAAAGAAGTCAACGAAATTCAAATTTAGTTATGAACCTTTGGTTTCGATCTGAACAAATGAATGAAGTTAATGAAATACAATTCTAGTTATGAACCTTTGGATTCGGTCACAACCAATAAATGAAATTGATGTAATACAAATTTAGTCAGATAACTTAAATCAGTGAAATGAAAATATGGTCATTAAACTGAAAAAGTGTTACCGTCCTTGGAACTTGAAGGAGTTGGAAGTAGGCTCTGCCAGGAAATTCCTTCTATAACGTCACGGGCAAAAAGAGAGAAACGTCTCAATTGTTCAGACACTGTAAATACAACAACGAGCAGTATCTTGGCATTAGTTCGAGGGACCAATAATATTAGCAAATATTAGATCTGAAGGAAAGTTGCTAAAATTTAATTACTTATTATGTTATACAAATATATTATTTTATTTTTATATAGATTTTATAATTATATAGAAATTATAAAGATAAAGGTAGTTAAAAAAAGGCTTCAAGATCAACAGGTGAAAAATTGTTAACGAGCATTTAGATAATAATTTACTTGATTTGAGTCTGAATAATTAATTGAAGTTTGCAATTCATATGATAATTTGGACAAGAGTAGAATGGTATTATTTGAACCTCAAAAAGCAGTAAATGAGATCCGTGCTTTTTTATGTCTACCCAGATCAATATTTTAACAATAAATGCCCCACTAGTCTAACAAGACATAACCACTTGTAACTTAAAGTACAAGGTCGAGGAAGGTGATTCTCATAATCACGTACCACGTATCACGTGTAATATTGCTAGGTTGAACAAGAAGCACAAAAATACGATATTATCAATCTGCTTACTGCTAGTCAAATTATTTTCGTATGAAGATGAAGAAAAATTCCTAAGGATGTGAAAAATTATTCCAGAATCATGCTAGATAACAAAATGATTCGCCATGAATGTAAGAGGTTTTTTAAGAATTATTTCCGCTGAAAACTATCGACATTCAGGGACTGTGCATAT
The DNA here is from genome assembly GCA_958510875.1 of Endomychus coccineus. Lineage (NCBI taxonomy): Eukaryota > Metazoa > Arthropoda > Insecta > Coleoptera > Endomychidae > Endomychus > Endomychus coccineus. Next base: position 642,464 of record CAUEHT010000086.1, read on the forward strand.
CCTGAATTATGTGTAAGATATCAAATCAACAATTAACAATTTTCAATGACAGATTGATAATTATCAAAATACACAGGACTGTTAAATCTTAACTTACCTCATTAAACATTCACGATCGAATGACTACTTTGAATTTCCGTTTCACCCACTACCCTCTACTCGTGAATCGGGCATCGTGCAACGAGTATCCACGAGAAATTCTATCGATTTCCTATTGACCAGTAGGTGACACTCCTAGTCAATAAGAGTTAAATGATTCTATAATCGAGCAGAAATCATTATTCTAATCATTACAGAGATTTTTATACCAGTAACGTGGAAAGCGTTACAATGCAGACCCACCAGACTGAGGAATACCTCCCCGATGACGTGACAAATAAATGCGAGAAATGGACGACCTAGAATGCAAACTGTGATGAATATCCATCATTCGTTGGGTGTCTTTGTCAAGTCTATGCAACTCATCGATCGTCCATTTCGTCATTTCAATAAGGTGAAGCGAGACTGGAACGGCAAGCAGATATGTTGTAGACGCCTTGTTATCACTTGAAAGTCCGAAGGATCAAATCTCTCGAACGATGTTTCTGTACTTGCTGCGGGAAGCCACATTTACCTGGGAAGCGTCATAATTCGGACGTTGTTCAATTCCCAGTTATCGATAGTTCTCTCCAGCATCAAGATGTTTTTAATTGAATTCATCAAGGAAGAACAGACAGTACAATATTTTCAAATAAATGATCTTCACGTTTCTGTTATAATCCACTAATAGTATATAACTGATATGGTACAAAAAGTGTTTATACAATATCAAGAGTAGTATGTTTATTTGAGAGAATTTCAAGGTAGATAAAAAGCAATGTTTTCCTATATATAGTGTGGGCAGAAAGATATATAAAAATTAATAAGTATTTATTTTATTAATTAGATTATTCCATTCCGAAGAAAACCTTTCAATAGATCATAATTAGATGTAATGTATAACCTCAGTTCTTTTTTCAAACTAGTTATGTTGGAAATCTTCCTCAACTTATCTGGTAGCAAGTTGAAAAATTGGTAGCCAATGGAAGTAATACATTTTTATCCATGAGTGTGTTGACATCTATGGATTTGTAGATTGTGATTCGGCTTTTATCGGAAGTTATAATAATGTGATACATAGGTCCTCATTATAAACAACAAACTTTGATAGATGTACAATTGTATCACTGTCAGTAACTCAGTATCCGAGTAGAGGCGATCGAAGGAATAGCGTTCATTTATTTTTTTTTTGAAAATATTCCTGTTATAAGTCTTCTGAATCATTTCCGCCTGATAGATTGCAGTTTTGAATGTGTCACTATACCGAATCGTATTATGAATTCAGCGAAGGCGTTCTGAAACACGAGCAAGTTTCTATTATTGAGAATATTTCATAATTGATAAAACTTATATATCAATAATTTACGGAGTCTTCTTACTTTATACCAATCATAACCCCCAGGTGTTCACTGAGCTATTTTTTTTTCATTGGAGAACAATAGTATTGAATGTAATCTGAACAGGAGAATCTATGAATTTCAATGTGTTGGATAATCCGTTGATTTATTATTGTTGTTGTGGAGGCAATGAAGTTCGTTTCATCGACATTGAGGCACAATATGTTATAGCTGAGCCAATTGAATAGTTTTTGTAGACCTTGTTCTGTGTCAAAAATAGCTTCTCACCCTTGTCTCACCTGTGGAGATAAATGTAGTATTATGCATAGGAAACAAGGATTACATTCAAATCTCCTCTATTCAATATATAATTATTGATATACAACAGAAATATCATGCTGCCTAGAACTATGCCCTGTGATGTACCCGTGGTAACAGGTAAAGGATCACTGTGAAAGTCATTGACTTCAAACACTTGTTTTCTATGAGTCAAATAATCTATAATGAGTTCTAGTTATACCGATATCGTATAACGCTATAAAAGAATGTCATACTTAACAGTATCAAAAGCATTGGCTGAATCCAAAACTACTGACATGCATTGCAAGTTATTTTGAGAATTGGTTAAAATTAAGTTAACCATTTCATTAACAGCCTGCTCAGAAGATATCTTTCCTCTGAAGCCAAACTGAGAATCAGAAATTATGTGATAGGTTTCCCAGCAACTCAAATACTTAGCTGTATTACCGTTATTGTACTGTAATTGGTTGTTCCTGATTTGAAAATTGGTATAGTACACAAACTTAAATTTGAAGGAAACCTCTTCAGTCAGTAGCATACAATTAAGAATATGACATAGAGGGTCGATAAGGTATTGGTGATATTTTTAGAGCAGATGTACGGTAATTCCATCTGAGCATGGGGCAGAAACAGGTAAAGCTGTTTTTTCTATACCTACTGTCCGTCATACGTTCGTGAAGAAATTGTTGAAGTAATTAGCTTTTTCTTGACCTCATTTGAGTATTTGATTCTTCTTATCAAATATGTGTGAGATTTTTGGCTTGTTCCCTGTTTTGTTATTAGTTATATCGTTAACATACTGCCAGATCCTTTTTTTAATTATTATGTGCATCTGCAATTTGATTAGAATAGTATTCAAGCTTTGTTGTTCTTATCACCTTGTTGAGCTGTATTTTTATATTCATTGATGGATCATCTCTATGTACTATTTATTCAGTTGAGGAAAATTTCCGAATTCCGAATTAACTTATAAACTCCACTCATTAGAATTTGACGTTCTAGATAACTACATTAGGGAAAAAATCAGTTATACAGGGTGTTTCAGTTTTTTCGTTCATGACTCCTGTGAACAAGAGAACTTCTGAAAATAAAAGCGATCCTTCATATAAAATTTTTCTCTACATCACTTCGTTTCCGAGATACAGGGTGGTAGGGTGTTGAAGTTTTGGAAAATTATAACATTTTCTTCATTATCTTCTGAACAAATCCAAAATTTTCAGTTTATACTTGATACACTTTTTTTTGGTCACAAAATGTTTTTGAGACAAATACAGTAGGGTAGTTACGGGATTTGTATCCATTTGAACCCCTCAAACTTCTACCCCAATGGTAGGAAATTATGAATCTATACAAATTTGAATACTTTGATTTATTTTCTATAAAAAAGTATTCCTGATGAATTTCACTCAGAGACTTCCTGTTCGACCTATTTTGATTTTTCTAATCAGGATTATCTTATGAAATTTTTTTTGAAAGGCTATTCAAATACCTATTTATTGGTAACAATGAAAAATAATTCATAATGAATTCTCAAAATGATCCATTTAATTCAACACAACGGCGACATCGATTTCTCAACGACCTTCTTTTTCGAATTAACATTTTATTTATTCCACCACAAGCTCTTCGAATACGATTCAGTAGATCTTGTCTATTATGGAACGGTGTGACACAAGCTCCATCTCCCCAATAACCTCAAGCAAGAAATTCCAGAGGATTGAGGTCAGATGATCGAGGAGGCCATGTAACTGAACCACCTCTACCAATGCATCCTTCACCGCACTTTCTATTTATCCATTTTCGTTCTTGTCTGCAAATATGGACAGGACAGCCATCCAATTTCATCGATGCATTCGTTCCCTCGTTGTGTGGTGTCTTCGTGATTAGTTTCCGAAAATTCAATAATGCAGTGGACGAAAGTCTGTCTGGTAGAACGTATGGGCCAAAAATATTGTTTTTGTAAATGCCAAGCCAGACATTGACAACGAATTTTTCTTGGAAATTCCTAGATCTTGTACCATGATCATTTTGAGCATTTATTATGAATTATTTTCCATCGTTACTAATAAATAGGTGTTTAAATATTCTCTTAAGTTTTAAATAGCCTTTCAAAAGAAATTCCATAAGATAACCCTGATTAGAAAAATCAAAATTGCTCGAACAGGAAGCCTTTAAGTGAAATTTATCAGGAATACTTTTTTATAGTAAACAAATCAAAATATATGAATTTGTATACAGTAATGATCTTCGACCATTGGCTTAGAAATTTAGGGGTTTAAATAGATACAAAACCCCATAACTACGCTACAGTATTCGTTTCAAGAACATTTGGTCACCAAAAAAATATTTCATTCACCAAAGTTTACCAAGTTTGAACTGAAAATCTTCATTTGTTCGGAAGATGATGAAGAAAATGTAATAATTTCTGGAATCTTCAACACTTTTAGAGAACAGTTTTTTCGTTCATAACTTCAACAAACGATAGGACTTCTAGAAATAATAGAGATCTTCCATATAAAATTTTTGTCTGAATCACTTCGTTTCCGCTATATAGGGGGTTTTGATGTTTTGAAAATGTTTAACATTTTCTTCATTATTTTCTGAACGAATGGAAAATTTCAGTTCAAACTCGGTACACTTCAGTTTTACTGAATGAGACATTTTTTTGGTCACAAAATGATTCTGAGGCTAATACAGTAGCGAAGTTATGAGATTTTGTACACATTTTAACCTTTTAAACTTCTACACCAATGGTCTGAAATCATTATTGTATACAAATTTGAAAACTCTGATTTAAATAAATAAATAAATTACACCTAGGGGCCCCTGTTCGAGTTATTTTGATTTTTCTAATCCGCTTTATCATAGGGAATTTCTTTTGAAAGGCTATTATTTACTTCAACGCAACGGCGACATCGATTTCTCAACGACCTTTTTTTTCGAATTAACATTTTATTCATTCCACCACAAGCTATTCGAATACGATTCAGTAGATCTTGTCTATTATGGAACGGCGTGACACAAACTTCATCTCCCAAATAACCTCAAGCAAGAAAGTTCAGAGGATTGAGGTCAGATGATCGAGGAGGCCATGCAACTGAACCACCTCTACCAATCCATCTTTCAACGTATTCCCTATTCAGCCATTCTCGTACTTGTCTGCCAAAAGTGGCAGGACTGCCATCCAATTGTATCCATGTATTTGTTCCCTCATTGTGTGGTGTCTTCGTGATTAGTTTCCACAAATTCTAAAAATGCAGCGACCGTTAGTCTGTCTGTTAAAACGTATGAGCCAAAAATATTGTTTTTGTAAATGTCAAGCCAGACATTGACACTGAATTTTTCTTGAAAATTCTTAGATCTTGTACCATGAGTTTCATATGCACATGAACGTTCATTTTAAAAATTAATAAATCCACGTCCTTGTAAAATGTGCTTCAGCTGTCTACAATATTTGCTGGAGAAAGTTTTCGTTGTTTTTCAATTTCTTATGGGCAAATGAGAACCCATCATGGTACAAGATATAGGAATTATCAAGAAAAAGTCAGTGTCAATGTCTGGCTTGGCACTTACAAAAACCATATTCTTGGCCCATACGTTTAGCCAGACAGACTAACGGCCGTTGCATTTTTAGAATTTTTCGAAGCTAATCACGAAGACACCCACAATGAGGGAACAAATACAGGGATACAATTGAATGACTGTCCTGCCCATTTTGGCTAAATAGGAAGTACGGTGAAATATGGATTGGTAGAGGTGGTCCAGTTGTATGGCCTCCTCGATCACCTGACCTCAATCCTCTGGACTTTTTTGCTTGGGGTTACTTGAAAAATGACGTTTGGGGCACGCCGTTTCATAATAGTGAAGATCTACTGAATCGTATACGAAGAGCTTGGGGTGAAATAAATAATGAAATGTTAATTCGAAAAAGGAGGTCGTTGAGAAATCGATGTCGTCGTTGCGTTGAAGTAAATGGATATCATTTCCAGCATTCATTAAGAATGATTATTTTTTATCCTTACCAGTACAAAGGTATTCAAATTTTGTTACTTTCCAAATAGCCTTTCAAAAGAAAATCCTTATGATAAATCTGATTAGAAAAATCAAAATAGCTCGAACAGGAAGTCTCTAAGTGAAATTTATCAGAAAAACCTTTCTATAGAAAATAAATCAAAGTTTCCAAATTTGTATACGATAATGATTTCCAACTATTGGCGTTGAATTTTATGGGGTTTAAATGGGTACAAAACCCCATAACTACGCTACTGTATTTGTCTCAAAAACATTTTGTCAGCAGAAAAATTTCTCATCTAGTAAAACTGAAGTTTGCCAAATTTGAACTGAAAATCTCCATTTGTTTACAAGATAATGAAGATATGTAATAATTTTTCAAAACTTCAACCTTGGAAACGAAGTGATTTAGAGAAAAATTTTATATGGAAGACAATATCATTTTTAGAAGTTCTATCGTCTATCGAAGTTATGAACAAAAAAAACTGAAAAACCCTGTATAATCCATTTTACATATAAATCTCAATGCAAAAAAATTTAATTGAAAGCCAGATTCAAAATATTTCAGAAAAAAACCTACAGTACCGACACGTACAAATTTTCATGATAGAGTAATAAATCTTTCAGATACTAATTTTTCGATAAATTAACTTGATTTGCTTAGTGAAGGCTCAAAGTACAACCCAAACTATAATATTCAAAATTAAAAAAAAAACAGTTATCGCTGTTGAGAACTATTCATTAGTAAATTTGGATATAATTTTATTTCATCCTGTTTATTTTGAATCATTTGTGCTGCTAATTATATAGGGGTATTTGTATATGAAGATATTACATCTAAAGATAATAAGATATAGTTTTTTGGTATTTTAATTTCTTTAATGAATTCTTTGAAAACACAAAAATCTTTGATGTAAAAGTAATTTTTGTAAGCTATATTATTCAATGTTAGATAAGTATTTAGAATTTTCATAAAAAGGACATTCAATGCTGCATACCACATCGCATTGGTATTTCAAGGTTCATGAATTTTTGGTAAACCATATATTTTTGGAGGATGAGCATTATGTATAGTTAATTGTCTATGAATGAATTCTGAAATATATTTCTTCTCAACTATCTTTTTACCAAGTTATCATTTTTAGTTTGGTAAATGCTTATTGGATTAATATTCAGTTTTATATAAACTTCAGGATCATCCAACATTTTAAACATTTTATCCTTATATTCATCTGTATCCATCATAACAGTTTCATTGTGTTTATGACAGCGGCAGTTTTAAAATTAAATTCCATTGAGTAATCTTAAACTTGATTAGTTGTTGGTAATACGAATGAATGTAAATCATGAAATAGCTAATTGATAAAATAGTCAGTTATTTAGATTAGTAGAATCAGCACTTTTTCAAACACAATGATCCAATGTTTTCAGCAGTTTCCATTGGATTTCAAAACACATGCTGCAGACGCAATTCATTCATCAAAATCATCTATTCTTTTCTAAATTACATAAGAGCACTAATTAAAGAAACAAATTTTGACGAATACAAAAATGTATTATCGAAACGTCGAAAAGAGGAGTCTTCAGTAGATTGTTTGAAGGATTATTATGTTTGAATATTTCTATAGATTCGATTAGATTAATTCTTCTACCTTCCGTAATTGTATGTAAAATATTTCGATTTTCTACTGGAGGAAAAGGGTGTGGGGTTTCTATAAAGTAGTTTGGAAAATTTGAATTTCTTTTACTTAATTGAAATGATTTAAAATGTTCCTTATATCTAACTTCAAACGATCTACCTGTTTGAACAA